>CAUYUJ010007668.1:1057919-1182919 GCA_963575745.1 Prorocentrum cordatum
CAAATTACCATGTGACGTACCCGACCCATTTGTATCATGGGAAACGAGGAGTTGGCCGAAACTTGCATGGACAATCAAATTGCAGGATCCGTTGTTTGATATGTAAGCCACTTGGGACACGCGCCTATGGCACGATGCGCAGGAGAACCATACAAGAACGAGGGGCGACAACTACAGGCTCGAAGAGGACACGGGGAGTCGGGAACGAAGAGCAGGAGAAAGACGCGCGGGAAGCCCACTGTGCTGGGCCCCCCAGCAGGCCTCGAAAGTGGCGACAGTTTTACAAATCGCAGCCCCCCAGGGATGGCGAGGTCCAATTTGACTCCGCGGTGACTACCCACTGTGCTGGGCCCCCCAGCAGGCCTCGAAAGTGGCGACGGTTTCACAGATCGCAGCCCCCCAGGGATGGCGAGGTCTAATTTGAATATACGGTGGGTACCCACTGTGCTGAGCTCCCAGCAGGCCTCGAAAGTGGCGACAGTTTCGCAGATCGCAGCCCCCAAGGGATGGCGAGGTCTAATTTGAGTCCGCGGTGAGTACCCACTGTGCTGGGCCCCTCAGCAGCCCTCGAAAGTGGCGACAGTTTTACAGATCGCAGCCCCCCCCCCCCCCCCCCCCCCAGGATGGCAAGGTCTAATCTGAGTCCGCGGGGTGTACCCACTGTGCTGGGCCCCCCAGCAGGCCTCGAAAGTGGCGACAGTTTCACAGATCGCAGCCCCCCAGAGATGGCGATGTAACATTTGAATCCGCCGTGTGTACCCACTGTGCTGGGCCCCCCAGCAGGCCTCGAAAGTGGCGACGGTTTCAGAGATCGCAGCCCCCCAGGGATGGCGAGGTCTAATTTCAGTCCGCGGTGTGTACCCACTGTGCTGGCCCCCCCAGCAGGCCTCGAAAGTGGCGACAGTTTCACAGATCGCAGCCCCCCAGGGATGGCTACGTCTAATTTCAGTCCGCGGTGTGTACCCACTGTGCTGGGCCCCCCAGCAGGCCTCGAAAGCGGCGACGGTTTCACAGATCGCAGCCGCCCAGGGATGGCGAGGTCTAATTTCAATCCGCGGTGGGTACCCACTGCGTTGAGCCCCCCAGCAAGCCTCGAAAGTAATGACAGTTTCGCAGATCGCAGCCCCCCAGGGATGGCGAGGTCAAATTTGAATCCGCCGTGTGTACCCACTGTGCTGGCCCCCCCAGCAGGCATCGAAAGTGGCGACAGTTTCACAGATCGCAGCCCCCCAGGGGTGGCGAGGTCAAATTTGAGCCCGCCGTGGGTACCCACTGTGCTGAGCCCCCAGCAGGCCTCGAAAGTGGCGACACTTTCGCAGATCGCAGGCCCCCAGGGATGGCGAGGTCAAATTTGAGCCCGCGGTGAGTACCCACTGTGCTGGCCCCCCCAGCAGGCCTCGAAAGTGGCGACAGCTTCACAGATCGCAACCCCCCAAGGATGGCGAGGTAGAATTTGAACCCGCCGTGTGTACCCACTGTGCTGGGCCCCCCAGCAGGCCTCGAAAGTTGCGACAATTTCACAGATCGCAGCCCCCCAGGGACGGCGAGGTACAATTTGAATCGCCGTGTGTACCCACGGTGTTGGGCCCCCCAGCAGGTTTCGAAAGTGGCGGCAGTTTCACATATCGCAACCCCTCAAGGATGGCGAAGTCAGATTTGAATCCGCCGTGTGTACCCACTGTGCTGGGCCCCCCAGCAGGCCTCGAAAGTGGCGACAGTTTCACAGATCGCAGCCCCCCAAGGATGGCGAGGTCGCGTTTGAATCCGCCGTGGGTACCAACTGTGCTGGGCCCCCCAGCAGGCCCCGAAAGTGGCGACAGTTTCACAGGTCGCAGCCCCCCAGGGATGGCGAGGTCACATTTGAATCCGCCGTGGGTGCCCACTGTGCTGGGCCACCCAGCAGGCCTCGAAAGTGGCGACGGTTTCACAGATCGCAGCCCCCCAGGGATGGCGAGGTACCATTTAAATCCGCCGTGGGTACCCACCGTGCTGGGGCCCCCCAGCAGGCCTCGAAAGTGGCGACAGTTTCACAGATCGCAGCCGCCCAGGGATGGCGAGGTCGAATTTCAACCCGCGGTGGGTGCCCACTGCGTTGAGCCCCCCAGCAAGCCTCGAAAGTAATGACAGTTTCGCAGATCGCAGCCCCCCCCAGGGATGGCGAGGTCAAATTTGAATCCGCCGTGGGTACCCACTGTGCTGGGCCCCCCCCAGCAGCCCTCGAAAGTGGCGACAGTTTCACAGATCGCAGCCCCCAGGGATGGCGAGGTCAAATTTGAACCCGCCGTGGGTACCCACTGTGCTGGGCCCCCCAGCAGGCATCGAAAGTGGCGACAGTTTCAAGCCCCCCAGGGATGGCGAGGTCTGATCTGAGTCCGCGGGGTGTACCCACGGTGTTGGGCCCCCCAGCAGGCCTCGAAAGTGGCGACAGTTTCGCAGATCGCAGCCCCTCAAGGATGGCGAGGTCAAGTTTGAATCCGCCGTGTGTACCAACTGTGCTGGGCCCCACAGCAGGCCTCGAAAGTGGCGACAGCTTCACAGATCGCAGCCGCCCAGGGATGGCGAAGTCAAATTTGAATCCGCCGTGGGTACCCACTGTGCTGGGCCCCCCAGCAGGCCTCGAAAGTGGCGACAGTTTCACAGATCGCAGCCCCCCAGGGATGGCGAGGTCAAATTTGAGTCCGCCGTGGGTACCCACTGTGCTGGGCCCCCCAGCAGGCCTCGAAAGTGGCGACAGTTTCACATATCGCAGCCCCCCAGCTGGCACGCAGCGACGAGCGAAGGCAGGGGGGAAGAGAGGAACGGGTGGGGGTGGGAAGGTTCGCGCGAGCAGTGCTCTATTCAAAACGAGAACCCAACGCAGGAGTGTTGGGAATAATACCATGCGAGCCACTCTCGCGCGTCTGTTGCGCGCGCATGTCGGATTCCGTCCAAAACCTTCGAAGGTTTTGGACGGAATCGTCGTCATCGGCGCCGTCATCGCCACTATCACCGCCATCGTGTCTACAAGCGTCGCCACCAACATCGCCACTATCATCGTCATCGTGTCTACAATTGTCGACGTTGCCATGATACCGCGCCCGCCCATGCCGCCGACTCGCGCTCGAGAGCCCGCTGGGATGTGCCGAGTGGTCAGCACCACCGCGGCCTCGTCGGTCGCGCCAATCTACATGCCCGCTGCGCGCGCGCATGCGCGGGCTGGCGCGGCCGCAGAGATGCACCAGCCAACGCCAAGCACTCGCGGGTGGGTGGGATGTATGCGCGAGCAGTGGGGTGGACAACTCACTGCGAACAGAAATTAGTTATCCTTGTATATATATATATATATATATATATATATAATCTACCCCCCTCCCCCCCCCGGCGTTCTCCGCCCCCCTCTCGGGTATGTAAATCATATCCGATTCTGACCACATGTCCATCCTAAATACGGATTTACAATATCCCGGAGGGGCTGGGATCGGTCCCCCTGAGGTTCCCTGGTAAAAAAAAACGATAAGCGGGGACAGTTTTGCTCTAACGTAAGACTTTGTCGCGAATCCCTTGCAACAAATGGGACGAAGTGCACACGCGCGCGTCGTCGCGCGCGCGTACCGAAATCCTTCAAAAACCTTCGGTGCCGGAAAGATTTCGCATTCGAGTTTCCAAAACACATACAAAAGCACAGGGTCGCAACACTGATGTGCTAAAAAAATGTCCGCACGAGCTCTTGCGAAATCTGAAGAAAACCATGAGTTTTCCAGATTTTCGCAAAATGATATCAAACGGGCTTCGCGCGCGCGCATGTCGAAATCTGTCGAACGCCCTCGCGCATGTGCCGTCGCGAGAAGCCTCTGCAACAAATGGTACGAAGTGCAGACGCGCGCGTCATCGCGCGCGCGTATGCCGAAAACCTTCAAAACCCATCGGTTACCGAAGGATTTCAAAATCGTGTGTCCAAGAAGCATACAAAAACACAAGGTTTCGCAACACGGATTTTCAACAAAAGCGTGCGCGCGCGCTCTTGCGTCGTCGTCATCGTCGTCGTCGCCGTCCTCCCTTCTCCCGCGTCATCGTCGTCGTCGCCTACGTCGTCCTCTGTTTTTCCTCGTGTTCGTCGTCGTCGTCGTCGTCTTTGGCGTCGTAGTCGTTTTTTCGTCGTTGTCGCCGTGGTCGTCCTTCCTCCTCCTCCCTCGTCGTCGTCGTCGTCCGTCGTCGGCGTCTCGTCGTCGTCCCTCCTATTCCGTCGCCGTCGTCGTCACCGTCGTCGCCGTCGTCGTCGTCGTCGTTGTCGTCGTCGTCTTCCCTCCTCCCTCGTCGTTGTCGTCGTCGGCGTCGCAGTCCTTACTCCTTCTTCGTCGTTCGCGTCGTCGCCGTCCTCCCTCCTCCCTCGTCGTTGTCGTCGTTGTCGTCGTTGTCGCCGTCGTCGTCCTCCCTCCTCCCTCGTCGTCGTCGTCGTCCGTTGTCGTCGTCGTCGACGTCGTCGTAGTCGTTGTCGTCGGTGTCGTCGTAGTCAGTCTCTTAAGAGTTATTGCGAACCAAGTTGCGCGTGGGTGGGTGGGATGTTTGCAAGAGCGTGGGATGTGTCAAATCATTGGTAAAAATCAGTTGCACCACATAGCTTGTACCACGTAGATCGCACGACCTATATATATATATATATATATATATATATATATATATATATATATATATATATATATCACAAATATTCTATACATATTGCACAACATAGATAGCACAACATAGGTCGCATCACATAAGTTGCGCAATGTAGCTTGCACAGCGTATATTGCACTACGTGGATAGCATCATATATAGACGGACCGAGGCCAGAATAACATCCCTCAAGAATATGAGACCCTCCGTCGGCCAGAACAAAACATAACATTCAAGGGCACCCTCTCCAAGATGCACAAAAACATCAAACAACACGAAAAACACTAGGGCACCCTCCCCCAACCGACCGCGATCTTATACTCTCTGTCCGACTGTACCTCCGCATAGATTGCACAACATATATTGCTACAGACATACTGTTTGCGGTTCACGCTGGCTATCATGAACGTATGATTCCCTGGTGACTATCACCACTACTCCTCAATATTCTAATGCCATCGCCGCACCACAGAAAATCCATCGGGATAACATCGGGGCACCATGACACCATGACACCAAGACACTACGACACCGTCGGGGACACAAGACATCAGCGGGACGCCATGGGGACACCGGCGGGACACGTGCCACAACTTTGCACGCACTGAAACACGGCAAAACGAACTATGATCTTCCGGTGTGGGGGCGGCTTCGACAAAGCTTGCACACCCCCGACCTCCTACACGGCATAGCATGGCTCAGGATCAAGCTGCGTAGCATGGCATCCAATGGTATAGCACAGCAACGCATTGCATAACATAGGAGCGCGTAGCATAGTCTAGTATGGCACAGTATTGCATACGGTTGCGCTGCATTGCGCAACGCTACATGGCATTGCAAAACATAGCGCCTCATAGTACAGCAGGAACTGGCGCCTCGAGGCCCATGAGCCAGCGCCCCAGGGCCCGAATAATCCGGAGGTAGACCGAAAATGCCTCCAAGTTGCCTCAAGAAGGCGAACGAAAAGTCGCCAAGAGGTAACGCACCAACAATGCAGCACTGCAGCCATGCCACGCTGTAGCGTTGCCGCGCAGCTCCTTGAAGCGCGGAAGCGGATCTGCGTTGCAGAGCGGCGCGACTAGACTTTTTGCACTGACTTGGTTACACATGCAGTCTTAACGAGTGGGCCAGGGGAGTAGGAGAAAAGAAGGGAAGGAGAGGGTGGAGATGGGAGGGACGAGAGGGAGACGGCGCGTTTTCAGCTGCAGCGCGCGCGTGAAACGAGCGCGACCCGCGGCAAATTATTGGGCGACGGCGTCCGCGACTCCTTCTGTCGAGTGCTGACAGCCCAAGGCAGAGGCGAAGAAAAACGCTCCACGCATCTCAACCTTCGCCAGCGCGGGCCAGCTCCGCCTGCACTGCCCGCGACAGCCTGGTGAAGCTGCCGTCCCCAGTTTTCTTGTGCGCGGTAATTAGCCGCCGAATCTCGCTCTCGTCGGACAGCCCGACGCCGAGTCCCTGAAGGAACTGCTCGTAGCTGGCTGCATCCAGCTCGCCACTCACGAACATCCGGGTGGCCGTGTTGGCCATGTCACGGGGCTCGGAGGAGTCCTCTCCGGGCAGAACTGCCCCGACTCTTTCCGCCAGGGGGTTGCCTGCTGATACCTGGTTCGTTCTCAGCACAGGGTTGGCGCCCCACTCACCTTTAGCTGCAGATCTCTTGTCCACCTCAGTCTTCCTGATCACGAACGCATCGTTGGATATGTCGCTGTGTTGTTTCTTCGGCATTGCCAATGGCGCGGGGGCCGCAGCACCCGAGTTGTCGGAGATGATGGACTTGGCCTGGTCCTTGTAGTGGACGGGCTTGCCCGCCCCGCCACTAGCCGAGCTGTCAACTTGGCTCATGGCCCGCTGAAAATCGGCGAAGCTGAGACGTCCCGAGGCCGCATCCACGCTGGAGATCAGCTTGTCGGCTGCAGATGTTATGTCGAGACCATGAATGTCGACGAGCGCCTCTCGGAACTGCTGCAGCGTGATCTCATCCCGCATGCTGGCCGTGAAGAGCTCATGTACGCTCGGCGGCCGGTCGGTATCGACTGCAGCGTCGTCCCTTTGGAAGAGGCGCTCGAAAGAGCCCTTCCCGCCTCTGCCGCCTCTAGCGTGTCCTGCCATGGCGTCTCTGTCCCACTATACCCCAGAGGGCACTTGGCGAGAGCCAGAACTGCTCGAGCCAGACTGTGGACTCATACGCGCTCACATGCGCTTCCAAACAACAAACATGTCTGGTCTGAATCAGATGCTGGTCAGAGCTATATCCAGAGGCCTTCAACAACAACATTTGACCAATTCTAGAACCGCGCTCGGCGGCGGCGGCCACAAGCCCGCCCCCAAGAACAGAGCACAAACAAGTCCGCATGCTACCTTGGGTGGGCAATGCAAAGGCTTCAGGATCGGAAGGCTCGAGGCGCGAAGCTCTCTCTCGCGGGGGGGGGGGGGGGGGCTGCTGGTCGCCGAGAGTGAGCCCTGCCACACCGGCCTGCGCGCCCTTGGAAGCCCCTGGAAGCATTCTGAGGCCCTGGGAGGCATCCGGATGCCCCAGGGGCTCTCCAGGGGCCCTCTGGAAGACTGGAAATGTCCAGGGGCCTCCAAGGACCTTTGGGGAGCCTCCAGGGACCCCAAAGGGCCTACAAGGGCTTCCAGAAGGTCTCCAGAGGTCTCCCAGAGGATGTACTGCAAGAAGACGGTGTGGGACTGCACACTCGCACCGCCAGTCCGTGGCGACTGCTAGCCTCCACCTGGAAAAGAGCTTCGCACTGATTCCCTCCAACAATGGTCCGTCCAACTGCGGGACCCTGTTGACGAGGCCTCTGCGGGCTCTCTGGAAGCGCCAGAAGGCCTCCAGAGGCCAGAGAAGCTCCCTTGAAGCCCCTAGAACTAGGAATCCCTGGCAGCCTCTGGGAACGGTATGCCGCTGGAGCGAGATCTAGCTCGACGAGGTCCCACGAGGAATGCGATCTGCATGTGCGGCCAGCGGCTAACGGTCTAACAACTTGGCGGCATCTCAGCCTCGTGCGGGTGGTGTGGTAGCCGGGAGGGGGGTATCCGTGTCAATTTGAAATGGTGTGGGGCTCACGGAACATGGTGGCCTCGCGGTCACAATCGCTTTGTCAAGGTATCTTATCCGTCCACCATGCCACCTGCCTCCCTAACTGTTCTGCACTTGTACTACACGCCCACTTGATGCCATCCTCTGGCACGCCTGGCCGACGGCAGCCAGCTGGGGCAACCCTCCCGCTTGCTGCTATCCTGCGTCCTGCGCCCTGCTTGCCTGAACCTCCCGCTGCACCTGTCTTGTCCTCTCCAGTTTTCCTCCTCGCTCTGCCTCTGTCTCGCTCCTCCGGGCCTTGGGGCCTCTCCTCCCTCCTCCCTGCCTCCCTGTCTGAAGGCCGCTTCCCTGGCTAGACCCCAACAAATGCTGACATCAACTCCTCGCGTGATCCTTTCAGCCGGGGGGCGTTCAAGACTGTGCGCTTTGAACCATGCCCCCTTGTACCACAATTTCGTATTGATGTTCTCCAAATAGCTTGCCCTATAGGAATCCTAGCTCATCATGAATACTTGGTCTTTAGCCCCCCCTTTTTCCAATGCCCCCCCTTTTTCCATTGCCCCCCCTGTTTCCAATGTCAATTGCTTGCTTGCTCTTGCGTGCTTGCTCTCGCTTGCTTGCTCTTGCTTGCCCTTGCTTGCTTGCACTTGATCGCTGGCTCTTGCTTACTTGTTATTGTTCGTTTGCGCTTGCTTGCTTCCGCTTGCTTGCTTGCGCTTGCTTGACTTTGCTTCTCCCGTTCTCCTCCCGTCGTGCTCCCGTCATCCTTTCGTCCTCCTCCGTTCCTCATCTCGTCCTCCTCCTGTCCTCTCATCTATTTGGGGTCAATGCTGGCTGATATTTTTTGCTCGAAACTCACGAGACATGTGCGCCTGGAAGCACATGTCTCTACCATGCGGTACGATTCGGACGCAACCGTCATTTTGAAACTGCGTATTGTGAAACTGGCTGTTCTCACGAACTGACTGGCCTGCGTTTTTCTGTGCTCTCTGTTCGCTCCCACTTTGAAGCCAAGCGCCAAGCGGCCCCTTCGAGGCTCCCACCACATACCAAGAATGCGCTCGTCCGACAAGGACAGTAGCTCTACCTGGACAGCGGCGACAACGTTCTCCTCCTCCCTTTTACTCCCTGTCCTCCTCGTTTCCCTTCTCCCCCACGTGTGCCCAGACAGAAATACACAACGGCTGGGGGAACACATGGTCCGACAGCGTGGCCGAGCTCTGGCCACGACGTTCAACCACATAGGCGCTTCCAAACGGCAGGAGGCCGCGGTGACTCGCCGTAGGCGCCTTCGATCCACCGCCCCCTGTTGCTTGCAAGATGGGTTGTCGGCGTGCCAAATGATAACCCAAGGTGGACCCAATACGGCCCAACATCGACTCAAGACGTCCCAAGATACCCCCGATACGACTCAGGAGGGTTCCAAGAGCTCTACAGGAGGGCTCTACGAGGCCAACATCACTGCTTCGCCGTATGTTGTTCACAAAAGTTCGTGCTCTCGCCCGTTCGGACTTCCAACGGCCCAAGACGGCCCCAGAAACCTCCAAGGCAGCCCGAAGACGACCCCAGACGCCCCCAAGAGGGCCCCAAGGCGGCCTAAGAGGCCCCTTAAGACGGCTCCAAGATCCCCAAGGTGGTCCCAGAGACCTCCAAGACGGCCCAACAGCGTCCCAAGACGCCCCCAAGACTGCCAATGGAGGCCCCCAAGGCGAACTCCGAAGACCAAGCAACCTCTTCAGGCCAGGCCCCCATGAGGCCCGCACGAGGCCCCTGTCAGGCCCCCAAGAGGCTCTCAGAGGCCCCCAAGGGCCGCCGAGGAAGCCCTCAAGAGACCTCCTCCTTGTCTTCCGCATCATCACCCTCATCCCGCTCTTATCGCTCTCGCTCTCTCTCTCTCTCTCTGTCTCTCTCTCTCTCTCTCTCTCTCTCTTTCTGTCTGTCTCTCTCTCTCTCTTTTTTCTATCTCTCTCTCTCTCTCTCTCTCTTTCTGCCCCCCTTCATCCCCCAAGGGTTTCCACACCGGCTCGGGGAACCCTTAATCTAATAGCTCGACAAGACGTCGCCCGAACGTGTGGCCACAGATGCGTTTCCAGAAGGCATGGGGCGGCGGTGGTGCGCCGCAGGCGTCTCCGATCGCACGGCATTCTGGGATCGTTTCTCACTGTTTGCTTCCATGCCCTGGTCCTTTCCCTGTCCCCCACCAGTGGGGCAAACACATGATGGAAGCGGTGTGGAACGGGAGTTCTGACGGTCCGCGCACGCGTGTAGCGTTTTCGTTTGACCTTACGGCACACACCTCTGGTCGATGCCGCAGAAGACGGCATGGGAGGTTGCCCGCAGCCTGCGGCTTGCAATGGGCTTCTGAGAAAACCTTCCACTACTCCACAAATCTCCGTAGTCCTCTCGCAGAAGGGACCCCTGGGCACAGGTTGGCGGTGCCACAGATGCCCCGCCAAACATCGCAGACCTATTGCAGGGATCTGGAGACTCCCTAAGACTCCCTGCGGCCCCTGTATGTTAAGGAGAACGTGCAGAACTCGGAGTGGTGGTGTCACCGCGTTCCCCGCCATCCTCCAATCTTTTTTCTGCGGCCCTCCGTCTGGAGAAGCCCGCGGGGGCGTCCTGAAGTCCCCACAAACTGAAAGCTCTATGAAGACGCTGGGGAGCTCCAGGAGTGCCAGGCGTTCATGGAGGCGCCTGGCAGACAATGCGCTGTACGCGTCCTCAAATCGCTCTCACGTGTGTTGTGCAGGTCTGAATTCTGAACTTTCACGTAGCATGCGCTGCACACGTGCCCATGTCGCTGGTCCGCGTTCTATGAAGCCAGGGGGATTGAGTGGGAAAAGAACCTGCGAAGCATCTGAAAAGTTGTGGGAGTCGTTCGACGATCTCTGGCATTGTACATGCCTATATGTCGCGTCATGGAATTACCGCGCGCATGGAAGGCATCCGTATCAACGACACGGACTGTGCACTATATGACTCCTCGTGTTTCGCTGTGGGTGGCGATGCGCGCGCAAAATACGTAACACTGCAACGCACGGATATCTTCCATCTCGCTAAGATTGCCATGCACGCAAGAGGTGCACATCCCCGTGTGCCAAGCATGTGGGACATGTTCCTGGGAATGATTTGCGAAGATGTCCATCTGCATGGTCCCGCGATCACGCAGTGTTGGTTGCATCACACGAAGCGCCTTATGTGTCAATGCTTCCCTGAAGGTGCCAATTTGAAGCCCATTGGGGTCTCTGAGAACTTTCGAGAAACTCTGGAGGCGCCGTGAGCACTCACAGGCTTGGTGAGGCAGCCTGGCCGCTCTGCCCCCCCCCCTCAGTTTCTCTGAATGGCTACTCTGTGATGTTGGAAGCTTTTTGTAAACTCCTGTAGGCCCTCCGAAAACCTATGAGGCTAGGGAGGACGCGATCGGGGGCCCTCCATGCAGTGCCAACAGGGGGAGGGGCGGCTGGTGGTACAACGCGAGGCACCCGCGCCCTGGATCACACAGAGGTGAGCGCAAGGGAGAGGCTCCGCTCTGGTCCCCGTGGACTATGCACGGCAGCGTGTGGCAACCGCGGTCAGAAGTGGCGGCTTCCCATGAGCAAGAGGCAACCCAAGGGCTGGAACAAAAATGCTCCATCAAACCAGATTCACCTATCAAGCCGAGGTGTCTTACCGAAGGGGAGCATCGATGGGGCCCTGAACAGACATAATATTTACAATGAACCAATCACAAAATAAAGATATGGTGTGCTTCTCAGCCGGCATCACACATGATGTCCGATGTTGCGCAAGCGTTGAAGACAGAAATCATTATGCCTTGGTCGTTTAAGAAGCCTGCGTGGCACAGCACCGCAGATGCCTCCCTCCCTTCGACCTCCCCGTCCATCCCCCTCCTGCGCGTGCGCCGAGCAGCCCTCGGCACAGGGCGGAGAGCCCCCCCAATGTCCTCGAGGGGCAATGCGTACTGCAACAAAGATGGGGCATCCTTGTTCACCTCGGGGGCCGCCGGGCGGGCGCATCCCAGAATCCCGACCCCAAAGCGCCATGACGAGATCAGCGTGGACAACCACACTAGGTATTGGCCTGTGGCTGGGGTCCGACCATACCTGGAACCTTTGTGCATTGCCGTGCCGTGCTCCGAAGACTTCGAAACCTTGGAAAATCGAGCCTGCGCGAAGACAGCCGTGCAAAAACCAAATCGATCAACAGTGCCACGATCTCTGCCAATGCGCTCTGGCCTCTTTGGCCCCGCGCCATCGTAGCACGCTGGCAGTCCAGACGCGCGAGGAGCCACGGCGTCTGCTGTGGGGGTGATGCTGGTGCTGCCCCGAGCCGACGAAACCCGCAGCGCTGCAATCCTGCAAGAAACGCAGGCCTCGCAGGGCAACTGGCCTCCGACCCCGTAATCTCGGCACGCTCTGGAGTGTCAGAATACCTGGCAATTGTCTGGTAATAGTGCTCTAAATACTCAGTGCCCCTCCCACTACCTTGGAGAATTGAGGCTCTACGTCCGTCAAGTTCCTGGCCGTGTAGCGCACGGTGGGAGGCTAAGTATCTAAAAGCAAGCTCTGCCTTTGCACTTTGGCTGCAGCATTGTTGCTCCAACTTCAACTCAGGACTCCGCGAGTGACACGGGAGCGGTCTGGAGAGATCCAGAGATGGTGTGAAGCACACGGCGCTCCCGCCTCGACCAGAAGACAATTGTTGCTTTGCAGATTTCTTGTGCGTTGCTTTTGTCTTGCGCTGCAACTTTGCTGGCCTAGCTTCAGCGTAGGATTCCGCGGGTGAGACAGGAGTGGAGGGTGTGAAGCCCACGGCGCCCTTCGCCTCGACCAGAAACCAATTGTTCATTGCATTCGTTTTGGTGCTGCATGTTTTGCTCGATGCAAAAGATTGCTGTTCTAGCTTCAGCTTTGGATTCCGTGTGTGTGAGCCGAGAGTCTCGAGGGTGGTTTGGAGAGGTATAGGGCCCGGTCGGGCAACAAGCGTTCACGGCAACCTGTGCGATCTTCGTGTGATTGGTCTGTCTGGTCTAGCCGCTCTGCTCGGTCTGTGTATCTGGTATCGTTCGTCAAATTGGTTTCGTTGGTCTGCTCGGTCTAACTGGTCTGGCTGGTCTGCTCCATCTCAACGATCAATTCGTTTGGTTGCTTGGTCATCCGCTTGGTCGGATTGGCGTGGTTGGTCTGGTCGGCCTGTTTGGTGTTCTGGTTTTGTTGACATCTTGGTCTGCTGGATCGTCTGCTTGGTCTGTTAAGCTAGTTGGTCTGGCTGGTCTTGTTGGTCTGCCTCGGCTAGATCGTATGTTCGCTCTGCTGGTTCGTCTGTTTGGTCTGGTCAGTCGATTTGGTTTGGTTTGTGACGTCTGCTTAGCATGGCTGGTCTGCCTGCCTGGTCGAGCCTTCGCGACCCGTACATATATTTTCCTTTCCTTCCGTCCCCGTTCGCGCCTACCTCTCCTTCTCATACACTTCCTTCTCCAGGGCGTACACGGAAGCTTCTTCAAAAGACCCTGGGCGCCATGCTGCGGCGTTTTGGGTGCCCCTGGAGCCGCTGGAACGTGGCCCTTTGTCTCGTTGACCTTATTCATTCAACTAGGTGGTATCCTCAGCCTACTACTATGGTTCAGAACGTGGAGAGAAGAGAGAGAGAGAGAGAGAGACAAAATCAGCAGCCATATCAGTTTTGGTGCCAGCAACGCAAGGCGCTGGGGCATATTAACCGTTCGCGTAGGAGGGTTGCAATCACCCAATCAATCAACGAATGACTGACGACGATGCTTCTGTCGGCACAGCTGGGGGCGATCGCGTGAACACCACCTGGGGTTTGTCCCCATGCGTTGTGCTTCCAGGTGCCCCTGACGGCCCAAAGACGGTCCCAAGACGCCCGAAAACGTCTGCAATATTCCCAACGATCAGTCGGCTTCAGATCGCCGTGAGAACACTTCAGAACACCCCAAGAAGCCTAACACAGATCTAAGACCCGCCCAGATTGCCCAAACATTGGTCAACCGAGCCTCTACGGGAGAGCTCGGTAGAACCATCGCGCCCAAGACGACCACGAGACCCCCAACAAGTCCCGAAGAGGCACTCCAGAGCATCTCAGCAAGCCCCCGACAATGCATCAGAAGGTCCCCAAGAGGCCCCAAAGAAACTGCCGAAAACCCCACCACAAGGAAACGCAACCGGCATGCAACGCTACGACCGCGCCAAAAGATAACCGACCGATGTAACCCTGTGACCCCGATAATACTCCCCGAGGGATAGGAAAGTTCGGGGTCAGGCGGGGATCATCAACGATTTTCCCGGCGGCGGATGATGATGATGATGATGATGGTGATGGTGATGATGATGGTGATGATGATGATGATGATCCTGGGCGCTCGTGTAGACTGACCTTGTAGATCTTGGAGCAAGACTGACTCGACAGATCTCGAGTCTGGGCGCTCGTGTGCACTGACCTGGTAAATATGAACACAAAACTGACTCGGGAAAAAGCTGAGAAAGTGAATCTCCCATGGCCCTGCCGCACGTTCGTGACTTGGGAAAACTGAATGGTGAGGATCCCATAGCCCTGCCACACGCTCGTGCTTGAGAAAGCTAAAATGGTGAGACCACCATTGCAATGCTCAGCGTTTTTGAAGATGTTGCTAGTCAACATAAGATGATAGTAATTTCCATGTTTGGGGCTTCCTCTTTTTGGGCGTCGCGCCGCCACAGGTTCAAAGTGCAAGAGGCTCAAGCACACTCGAGGAGAAACGGCCACCGGGACCTGGCAGGGGCCCATACACGGCGGGCACCAGCACCCTCCAGCAGGTCAGCGAGCAAGCCAGCGAGCTCGGCTCGCTGGCCGCACTGACCCCTAGAGGGCAAGGCAGCCCGCCGAGTACAATTGGCCCCGCAAACACCAGGAAACACACTTGAACGTGCTACTGACCTACAAGGTGGCAGAATTGGGGATGGACGGAGGGCCGCTTGAGCCGTACACCTACGGAACGATCGAGCGAAGGAGTGTTCACCCTGAGCTCTCTCGAGGCCCGTCGGGCGAACACTATATCACCTGCTCGCTCGACGGCGGCGCTTTGCCTAAGAGGTCCAAACATACGCCCAACCCCGAGGGTGTTATGTTACATGTTTGGGGCTTCCTCTTTTTGGGCGTCGCGCCGCCACAGGTTCAAAGTGCAAGAGGCTCAAGCACACTCGAGGAGAAACGGCCACCGGGACCTGGCAGGGGCCCATGCACGGCGAGCACCAGCACCCTCCAGCAGGTCAGCGAGCAAGCCAGCGAGCTCGGCTCGCCGGCCGCACTGACCCCTAGAGGGCAAGGCAGCCCGCCGAGTACAATTGGCCCCGCAAACACCAGGAAACACAGTTGAACGTGTTAATCCCCTGGGGCCACCCCTCGAGAGCCTTCCACGTCCCCCTATTGTGGCTCTGCCGACCTATTTCAAATTGATGCCATCAGGCAAGGACTACTGGATTGACTTTACCGTTCAAGTCTGACAACTTCAGCTGTCTTAAAATATCTTTCCAGCGGAGAGCGGCAGCTCGAATTCTATATTTGGTGCTGGGCAGAAGGGTGAGAGCGCCGGTGTCAGCAACTGCCTGAGACAAATACATTCTGGCTACTTTTGTGCCGCCCCACCGGCCTTGTTGAAGAGTATACTCCATATTTCTATGGCGGGTGAAGCGGGCGGCCGCACCTCCTCTGCGGAGGCTATGCATTGTGAACCCTCGGTCCTGAAGCTCGAACATCTAAAGCAACCAGGACAACTTCCTCCAAACTTCAGGCGCCGTCGCTCCACACAGCAGATCTTCCGACCCCAGCTGCAAGCATCTGTATTTTAGGATCTTTCGAGACACTCCGTCTTTGAGAGAAACCACTTCTGAAAAGCCAGTTCGCAGTCCCATCTTCGAGGCCTCGATGTGAATAACAGCCCGCTCACCCTCGACAAGGATGTGCCGCCGTCTGAGAGCCAGCAGCTCGCCTGTGCGCATGAACGTGTCGAAACCGACGAGGATCACGGCCGCCAGACCTTCCCAGCCGAGGTCCCACGCTGCAGCTGCCAAGGCTAGGACTATGTCGGCCGTGAACGGTGTCGCCCGACTGAGCGTGCACGGTCTCTCCCACGCTCGCACCAGGCTCCAACTCTGCTGCAGGTTGCCCTTCAGTGAGGGCATCATCCACTGCAAAGCCGCTGTCGCATTGACCACCAGGTAAAGCGGCTCCAGCTCTGCCCAGCACGCTTCTATGTACAAGCTGAAGCTTTTGTCCACGTCGTCGAGCGAGGACAGCTTCACACTGTGCGCCCTCCACCACACAAAAAGGCGACCGGCACATCGAACATACCGATCACGCGTGGCTTTAGTGACCTGTAGGTCACGCAGCCGCGTGCCTCGCTTACTGAATTGAGAACGCACATGCAACCAACTGCGACGCCTGCCGCCGCGAGCTGTCACTTGGACTCTTTTCGGCGCCATTTCTTAGTCAAGAACTCCCTGGGCGGCCGATCACTTGGGTTGAGCTTGGCATTGATATACCCAACGCCCACATACAAGTCTGAACTGACGAGTATAGCAGCGTACTGTCGAGCGAGTCCTCGAGGCTTCCCCGATGACGTGCGGCCGCGGGTGAGTATCGAAGCCACAACTTGGGAATCGACAAGGTGCAGAACCTTCACGCTCCTGAACGATGTAGTGCGAGTCCTGTGCCGAAGGAAGCGTTCACCGCCTTCAACTCGAGCGCGTTGATATGCAGCTCCCTCGACGACTTCGGCCACGGAAAGGACAGCGTCGGCCGCCAGCGCCACAGCGCCGGGTCGATCGAGGATCGCGGCCACGCCTTGGGGCGGAAAGGCACACCGATGTCGAGGCGGATGTCACTCCCCGACTTCTCGGCAATCGTCCAGAAAATCTCGACCAGCTTGCGGCCGATGGGGGTCTCCTTGATGGGGTCCCTCGAGAACTCCACCGACTCGTCGAGCAAGTCCTTTACCTCCAACTCGCTCGTGATCCCCTCGAGGTCAGTCGCCCTGACGGGCCAGCCCAACTGGCACTTCAGACCGAGGAACAGCCAGCTAACGACGCAGCAGGCGAACGCGTTCCCCAAGAGGCTGCAGCGATCGTTCTCAACGCTGCCACGGCTGGAGCCCGAGCTGGCTACGGACGACGAGTAGTGGCGAGGGAACCCCATGAGCACCTCCTTCCCCGTGGCACACAAGGGCCTCAAGTCCCCCTTGGAGCCCCGAATCATGTGAACTAACTCGCATTGGTACGGAGGGTACGCGTGCAGGTCCTGGGTCCACCTCTGGATGGCCTCTGGGCTCGCTGTCGATAAACCTGCAGGCTTGTACGGGACAGTCTTCTCACGCCACTGGAGAAACGTGCAGACCGGGCCCTTGTCCGAGGCCCTGGAGCACCCCGCGGCAACCCAAGAGCCAGCAGGAGCCTTCGGGACCTGGAGCGCCTTGATGAGGTCGTAGTTGGCCTTGGGCTCCACGTGCACCCCGGGGAGCTTGAGGACCGCCTCTCTCCAAGACAACCAGTACAAACGTGGCCTTCTATTCTCGGTAAAGAGGGAGTTGCACACGCCGATGGGCCTAGTCTGGAGGATGCGGAAGAACTCCTGGAGGGATTCTGCGCCCATTGAGAGTACATTTTCCACAAGCCAATGGACAGGCACCTTCATGACGAGAGCCAGTGCGCTCACCACCTTGGGTATGCGCTTGAACAGGCCGCTCCGAGCGCCATGTGCGCCCTGTCGGTCGGCGTTCACACCGCTCGTGTCCTGGCAAGGGCTGCCTCCCTCAACGACCACGGCGACAATCCGATCCTGGAACATTGCCAGAGCCTCAAGCTGTCGGTCGTGAATTTCCTCGACTGGGCCCAGCTCGATCAGGCCAGGCCAGCGCGATCTCAGCACCCGGCGAGCCCCTTTATCGACCTCGCTGCTCATGTAGCCTACGATGTCGAAACCAGCGCGCACCAGCGACACAGCAGCGCCGCCGATGCCGTCAAACAAGCTCACCAACAGGACGCGCGGCGGAGCCCCTGGGGCGATCCTGGTCGGCTCGATCGTGCACGAGCCGGTGTAGCTGGCAATGCGATGGCCGCAGGTCCCATGGCTCCCGAGAAATGCCAGAAACTTCGCGGCCCCCTCTGCGAGCCCCACGGCCGTGCACATACCAGCACCGTCCTCGCTGGCGTCAGAGCACGAAACGATGCTCGTGGTAGCGGCCCTCAGGTTGGTGGAGGCGAGGGGCATCAGCAGGCAGCTGTGCATCAGCTCGTCCAGGCTGGCCCTGGTCAACACAGTACGGCCCGAGCCAATCTGCTCCCACACCGAGTTGAACACCCCGAAGAGAGGACGTCGAAACTCTAGCGCCCTCACCCAACGTCCCATGAGAATGAGGAGCTGGTTCCCGAGGGGGTTCTCTCTTGTCAGGAGCCGCATGGTAAGGCTGTACAGCTGCACGTTCTTTATCCGATTGTTGGCGGCCCTGCCTGAGATCCCGTCCACCTCTACACCCATCCGCGTGACCAAGAGCTGCCTTTGGTTGGCTTTGTCCACGCTGATGGGGATTGCATTCCGCTGGTAGCTCTCCCTCATCAGGGCCTGCAGGCGGCCAGGAGTGCCCACCTTCGCGAGCGCCTCCTTGCACCCAGCCGTCTCGCAGTTATCGAAGTCGTCGATGTGCACACTCCACCACTCGCGAGGGCCCTCATGAGACAGGGGAGCAGCTGCAGCGGCGGGGATAGGACGGTCGCGCCGCCACTCCAGGTCAGCTGGGAGGGCGGCGCCAGCAGTGCGACCCAGAAGCGCAACCCGCCGGTGGACGCTCTGGAAAATGGGGGCGCTGTACACCCAGCCCATGGGCAGCGCTGTCATGGCCAGCCACACCTCCTTGGCCTTCATGCCAAGAACATGGCCGGGGACTGGGGTGCAGATCGCCATGTAGCCCAGCCGCGGCGCAGGGATACGGTACATGAAGAAAGCTCCCTTCTGGTCGTCCCCACTCCAGAGCAGCACCTCCTCGGGGCCAAGGGAGATGCTTACCCACGCCGGCGAGGGTACAAGAGTCAAGCCCCCTGCCAACGGTCGAAGGTACGTACTCGTCAGGACCATGTTGAACATCAAACGTGTCACTCTGGCCTCTCCCTCAGCTGGGGACCCCGACTTTGTCACAGCAAACAACTCATTTGTTACGCGACGGCCGCGGGCCACAAAGATGCGCTCAGCTGGTATAGGGGCCAGCAGTCCACGCTCCGCCAGCTTGGCAGCGATGGCCCACCAGTCCTCCAGCTTCTCGACGTTGACCTTGGCTTCGGAGGCGACTCGGGCCACTCGGCCACCGGCAAGAGCGACATCTCGGGTTTGGTGAGCACCTCCTTGAGCTCTGGCCCCGCATAGTCCAGCACGTCCAAGCGGCCGATATCTTCGGCTTTGGGAAGGCCGGGCTCAAGCTCGCCGAACTTCAAGGGGAGCGCCCGACAGTCCTCCTCCAGATCGTAGCTCGACTTCGTCTTCTTCATCTCCTGAGGCCAGAACGGGACGTCCACCGCCGCCAACGCGTCGCCCACGCGCCACTCGACCGTCTCGCCGATCACACGCAGGCTGGCGGCCTGCACCTCAGAAAGGCGCCCGGCTGCTTCCCAGCGGTCCTTGCTCAGGTGCCCAAGGTAAAGGTAGTTCAGGCCCAGCGCGCTCAGGAAAGTCCACACCTCGA
Source organism: Prorocentrum cordatum (assembly GCA_963575745.1). Lineage (NCBI taxonomy): Eukaryota > Dinophyceae > Prorocentrales > Prorocentraceae > Prorocentrum > Prorocentrum cordatum. The sequence goes on from CAUYUJ010007668.1 coordinate 1,077,326, forward strand.
CCGCCATGGATTGGGCCTCCTTCTTTAGAGCAGCTGGCCACTTCGTAACATCCACGGGGGATCCCTCACCGTCCAACATTCCTCTTCTCTTCAGATCACGTTCCCAGGCGAAAAAGGTTGCCAGCTCCCTTACTGGCAGGGGCAGCACATCGCGCCCGACACCAGCCTCCGGCGATTGTGGCGCGACGCTCACAGGGAACCTTCTAGCGAAATCTCCAATGCAACTTGGTATTCTCCTGACACTGGTGAGGATCCCGAAACCGATCTCCAGCATTGTCATTTGGCTTGGGCCGCTGCGGCACATGCGCGAGGCGATGTCCGCCTTCCACTGGCCCAACGTCAGCGCGGCCACCTCGCTGCCGATAGCCGCGTCACTCATCGCGCTCAATGCTTCAGCACGACCCGCCTCTGCGGCTCGCTCGGCTTCGCCGCGTTCTTGACCGACGCCCGGCGCTTGTAGAACTGCGACGCGATCCTCTTCTTCAACTGCCGCCTGGGCCCCCCCTCGGCACGCGGAGTCTTCGCGCGCGCCGCCGCCCGCGCTGACAGGGGCTTCCCGTCCACCGCCTGGGGGGCCGGGCGGTCTGCCAGCGCGGGCAAGCCGCCCCCCGACGGGGGATCGGCGCGGCCCGCCTCCAGGGCAGGAGCACGACCCCTGGGCGGCTGCACTCCCGAGCGGCTGCGCAACTCTGCGGCGTCCGCGGCAGTGCCGATGTGGGTGGTCGGCAACGCTCTGCTGTCCGGGCTTCCACCACGGCTCGGGCCTGCAGGGCGGTCGGCCAAGCTCTCGCCGCCGCCCCGGCCAGACCCCTATATAGCCGCGGCCCCCGAGGCGCCCGAGCAGCTGGGCCATGCGCACCTCGGCGGCCTCGATGCCCGTGACGAGCTCCTCGTCCTCAACTGAGAGGCTCAATGCACCATTGTCGGGGGGGATGAGCTCGAACCACTTCGCCGTCCTCGAATGGCCATCCCGCATGGTCTTCTGGATAGCCTTGATCCTGCAGAAGATGAAGTCCAGGGCGTGAATGGGCTTGCCTGAGACTATGAGGTCCGCACTCTCCGCGAGCGTCCGCAGCTCGCGGTACCGGTCCTCGCCAATCTCACGAATGGGGTGCGCGGGCTTCAGCACCCGGAGCAAGAACTTGAGCGCCACGGGGCCATGCTTGTTCACACCTCCAGCATCATCATGGTCCAGAAACTGCGCCATGTTCTCCATCTCCCTCTCCGAGAGGCGCCCTGGATGCTTCTCCGCTATCTTCTTGTACGCGAGGCGGCGGGCCGCCACAGGGCGCCCGCCAGGGACGCGATCATCATCACTGTCAAACAGGCCGTCGTCGTCGTCGCCCTTCTGAGTCAGGTACTCGGCGAGCGTCTTCAGCACTGCCCGCTCGCCTGAGCCGCGAGCACGACTGCCATCTGCTGGACCAGCAGCGGCAGCACTCGGCGCCTGTCCAGTCATCCTCGCCTGGACCACCTCGCCGAGCTTGGCCTTCTTGGTGGGTGCGGCGGCCGTGGCCCCGCCCGCAGCGGCCTCCGGGCCGCGCACTGTCGCGAGCTTCTCCCGCAACTTGTTGAGGCGCTCCAGGTAGCCGTCCTTCGCCGAGCTCTTCGTGCCCTCGGACTTGCCTGAGAGCGCTGCGAGCTCCCTGTCGAGCTCAGCGGAGGCGTCCGCGTCCGCCTCGTCGGCCTCCTCGTCGCCGTCGAGCTCCACCAGGTCGCCCCCAGCCTTGCCTACGCCGGCGGGGCGCTTCCTGGCCGGACCAGCGAAAGCGGCGCGACTCGGCGGCGGCCCCTCGTCCTCCTCAGCGGCCTCAGCCTCATCTAAGGCGGCCTGAGCGACATCAGCCGGCAGCTCGGGGCAATCCTCATCGTGCTGGAGCACTGCCATGTGCCGCTCGGCTGCCTGAGCGGCCGTGAGCCTCTGGGGCGCTCTGGTGTGGAACACCTGGCACCCCGCCCGCGGTGCCGTGTAGCGACATCGCGAGACTGGCCCACGGCACACGTGTAAGATCATTTTCTCTCGCTTCGCAATCCGTGAGTTAAGCCACCATGACAGGTATTGGTCTCCAGCAGCAAAGTATTCCACTTCGTAGGCGGTGCCCCCTGGGTTGTCCGACATCACTCTGCGCACCACGCCAACCACAGAGCCCGCGTCGGACCCGTCATCATGCAAGACGGGATGTCGGAAGCACTCGCCCGGCATCAGCACTGTCGGGCGTTCGTCCGCCATCAGCACCTGATCGGACGAGCACCAGTCGAGGTCAGGGGGCGCGGAAAGGTGTACGGTCAGAGTGCCTGAAGCGCTCGAGCTCCAGACCGCAGGACCTGACCTGCAGCGCAGCCGCTTGAGCCGTACACCTACGGAACGATCGAGCGAAGGAGTGTTCACCCTGAGCTCTCTCGAGGCCCGTCGGGCGAACACTATATCACCTGCTCGCTCGACGGCGGCGCTTTGCCTAAGAGGTCCAAACATACGCCCAACCCCGAGGGTGTTATGTTACATTCACAATTTCCCCAGGGGGTTATCAGGTTCGGCCTCGCCGCCCCTCTCCACTATCAAACCCGATTGACACAATCAAATCCTATTGACACGCCCATCATGCATCGCAGCGATGCTTCCTTCAAGCCAATCGGGCGATTTTCTGTGAGGACCCAGCACGCCCACTTTGAGCTTCGCCCAGCCCGTCTGGGACTTCCTAGTTGTCTGCTCTCGGGAGGCGACCAGTGGCCCCATTTCCCCGCGCGCCGTGGGTCAGGATGACGTGCGTTCAAAAGACAACTCCCTCTAACTACACTCCTTCTCCTGCTTGTCCTCATCCCTCTCGTCGCTGTTCTCCTCCCTAATTACCAAGACCAGATGTTTTCGGCACGTCTGCTAGCAGATGCATGAAAAACGGGCCGAGCATGCGGCCTGGAAGACTGATCCAACACCACTGAGTGGCAAGCTATAGGCCGCTATGTGGTTCAAGGCAGGGCGAGCTGCGCCCAGATTAGCTTGCCTGGGAGCCGACTGTCTCGGGCACTATGCATCCACTCGCCGACATGTGCGGGAGGGCCGAGCTAAATCAAGCCACGAGGGTCGACAGGCCGGACGTAGACGAAGTACTCCCCGTCGTCATCCGCCACAATCCTCATGTCCTGATCTAGATACTTCAGCGTGACCCCGCACGTGGGCTTCTTGCCGCTGTTCCAAGGCAGCTGTTGCCAGATCTGATTCACGGGCACGCGCTGTCCAATGAGGGAAGGCAAACTTGTCAACCCTGGCACCTCGCGGGCCTCGTTCGCGGACTGAAACACCACGGGGGCGGCAGGAGGGGATGCCGGGCCATCGCCAGACCCTTGGGAGGAAACCCAACTGAAAGCAAACCGCGACAAGCCTTCCACCCGCGAAAAGCCGATCGACCCCCTTCTCATTACCCCCCAGTGGCCCTCCTCTACACTCTACACCCCCGTGTGCAAGAGTGGGTGGACCAAAACACGCATCAACGCTTAGCCTCTCTGTGGGAAGTGGGGTGGTCGCGAGGAAAAGAAACCTCTCCCCCAAACTCCGAACTCTGCGGGCATGGTTTGTCCGCAGGCTGGGGGGGTCCGAGCTCCCCGCGCCATCTTTGACCCCAGGGTCTGCCAAGGGGATCGTGGCGACTGTCGCGAATGACTATCGTGTCTCTGATGTGGCCCGCCCGGGGAGGAGCACCCTCTTCCTGCTTCGCACCATGTTCCTGCTTCTCGTCATTCTCCTCCTCGTTCTCGTACTCGTCCGCGTCCTCCCCCCTCGTCCTCGTCCTGTTTGACTATCGTTGTCCACCCACCGTGCCCCCCCCCTGGAGCATCGGTCAACCGACCTCGGTATACTGCACCTCCATGGCCAGCCGGTCGCCCACGAGCTCGACGTCCGAGGCTGTGACGACGCAGCCTCCGAAGGTGGGCAGCAGCTTCCAGAAGCCCACGATGGGGATGGTGGTCATCGACAGCAGGGAGGTGTCGAATTCGCTGTACAGCTTGCCCTCCGTGCTGTTGATGTACTGGGCCACACGGCCCACCTTGGAGATGCCCAAGAGCCGTCCCCCCTCGGGACCCCCTGAGGACCCCACGGAGAGTCCATGTGGGATCCTCATAGGGTCTGCTGCTCCTTGGCGATCCGGGAGGAGGCGGAGGAGCAGGAGGGAGACGAGGAGGCCACCCGCCCCGCCTTGGAGATGCCCCAGGACATGACCTGCAGCTCGTGGAGCTTGAAGAACAGGTCCGAGGACTCCCTGCTCCCGAAGGCCTCCTGCACGGCCAAGAAGAAGGGCGAGGACCGGAAAATGCCGTGCTTCACCGTGGAGAGCACGAGCTCCCACTCGCCGTCCATCGCAGAGAGGCTCCCTGGCACGGGCGGTGCCTGCGCCACCAGCTCGTCCACGAGCACGCGGGCCACGTCGAGGCGCTCCCCGTAGTACTCGCCCGAGGTAGGGTTGTGCGCCTGCCCACGATCGAGGGAGGCGGCCATGCTCAGGAGCTTCACCTTCAGCCCCAGCACGCTCTCTGCAGGCGGCGCCGCCACGGCCGGCGCCGCGGGTACGGCGTCGGTCACGGAGAGCGCTGCAGCGGCGGCCTTCCTCGGCGCTCGCAGCGGCGCTGGGGCGGCGCCGCTGGCGCCGCGTGCGAACGCTCCCGGCGTGGCGCGAGAGGCGCGCTTCGCCAGCAGGAGCACCACAAAGGCCGCCAAGGCGACCGGGACGAGGCGCTGGCGGGACGGCCGCCCGCCGCTCGCCGGCATCTCCGCCGCGGCAGCCGCGGGACGACTGTCTCGAAACGACTCGGCCGCGGGCCCGAGCCTGGGTGGCCAGAGCCTCGAGCCACAGAAACAGAAGCACGTTCCACTTCTCCCCCAGCTAGGGTCCGCGAGTCGCTCCCAAGAGCCGTCCCACACCCAGCACTGATGTGCGATGAGAGGATCAGCAGAAGTGGAAATCCCAAGTAGCAAAGCTTTAGCACAGTGGCGGCATTGCCGCACACTTCTACGCCATCATCCTGCAACCCCACCCCATAGGGTGGCCCTTTCCGGGGGGGAGGCACCGGGAGGTCCTCTGAAGGCCCCTGGAAGTCCCAGAGCACTCCTCGAATACCAGGAGTACGCTGGAAGCCCAGGTCAGGCTTCTGTATCCCTCCCTCTGGATAAGCGGGCTGTCTCACACATCTCTTGACCATCCCACTGGAGTTTGCACAAACATCTCACGGTTCGGCACGACCTAAGTAAGCAATGCATTAGGAGTTGTATTTGAATCACGTGCTAAAGCCTTTCGAGGGCTTTGCGTTGTACCACGTCGTATTCACGTCTGGAAGGGCGATGCTGGCGAGGGTCCAATCACTGGGGCCACAGCAGGTTTCAGAAGAGCCTCAGATGTCCTTGGAAGATCCCAGGAAGCCACCAGGGGCTCCCGAAAGCTCTGGACGCAAACTGGGAGCCCTGGAGGCTAAGAGTGCCTTGCGCCTCGCCAGGGGTGTGCCGTTCCATGCAGTATTCCTGTGAGGTCGTGCTATACCGGGTGATTGACGCAGAGCGCTGCACGTGCCCACATATCGCTCTGTGGAGTGCTGGCACCACCAGCATACTCAGAGTAGCCTCTCAGAAAATCGCTCGAATTTGGGACTCGTAGGGGACCACCCAGACAGACAGGAACCGCCACAAGAGGAGGATGCTGACGTCATCGAAGGCCTGGTAAGCTTTCGAGCGAAGTCTGAGTGGAGTCATATTAAGGTCCGAATCGAGTCGTGTCTGTAGTCATCTTCCTCGCCACGGCACAGCGCCGTAGACCCCAAACACGCGCGTAGGTCGCAGCCTCCAAGGCCGCTGCGGAAGCTCTGCATGGGCCCCTGGAGGTCGATACAGGCCCAGCCGCCTGAGGAGGCGGTGTCTCCCCCCTTGGGCCCATGTGCTCGCTGATCGGGGCCAACCGGAACGCGCAAGCGTCCACAGCACCGCCTCGGAACCCCCCTCTTTGTTCGACCCCACATGGCCTCCTCCCCACTCCTTCTCGCCTCCCTACTCTTCCCTGCTCCTCCTCCTTTTCCTCCCCTCCACCCCGGCCATTTCGCGGCCAAGCGTCCCCCCCCTGCACAGGGCACGCGCGGGCATCTCGAATGCCAACTTCGAAGTAGCCATGCGCTCGAGGGCCGCCGACACAAATAAGCACGGTTCCCATCGCCAGCAGCTACAATGCTGAGACCAGGAGCGCGCGCAACCGCAGAGAGCCCCCTCCTCCCCCCCCTCCCCCCCTCCTACCCCTCCTCCCCACGTCCGCCGCGGCGTCGCTGCGAGGGTGCGAACAACTTTGCTGTGTCGGACCGCCCACCCGGCCCACTTTTTTAGCTGGCGGCGTTGAGCCAACGCCACCGGGAGGAGAGCCCTGGCCAGCCCCATCTGGGGCACCAAGGGCCAGGAACTCAAGTCCTCCCTGGACGTTGGGCAATGCATTATGCAGTCCCCAAGCCGATTATCACAGGCGAGAGCAAGGCTGTCATGCAAATCGTGCTTTGAATTTCGGCCTGGCGAGAAAGCTTCTACTACCAATGGTCGGATGAGAGATCATCAACCAGGTGTGGGCGGGGGGGAAGGCGAAGTGTGCGACGCGCCTGAAGCCAAAACGGCCACGGCGCGGCAAACGCACACACGCAATTCGCTCTCTCTTCCCGCCCGCCCCCCAAGACATCACCTGGTTGTTACTTCTGCTCCTGCGGATCCGGTACAACAACCTTGCTGTGTCGGACCGCCCACCCGGCCCACTTTTTCAGCTGGCGGCGTTGAGCCAACGCCACCAGGAGGAGAGCCCTGGCCAGCCCCATCTGGGGCACCAAGGGCCAGAAACCCAAGTCCCCCTGATGGCTCGCCAACCCCTGCATCTGGCAGGCGTGACGCCTTTTTTTGCGTTCGCCTCTGTACTACGGAAAACAGCGCTCGCAAAGATCCTTGGGCAACGCCGGCAATGATGGGACCAACTTGGCGGTGCAGCCTAATGTGAACTACCATGAGCATCGCGCCACCCCGGCGCCAGATGGCCCTTGCGGATCAATGAGCACAGAACGGATGATGCCAGACCGCGTGTTGACTACAAACGAAGGTCCTCCAAGCCCAATGTCGCGGACGACGTCAGGAGACTGCAACGCGCGTATCTCCAGGGGCAAGAGGGACATGAGGTGCCTGGCGCCTTCCTCTAGAGCCCCCACGCGCACTTGCAATGAGTTCAACTGTGAGCCAAGATCTCCGCTGGGGCCGAGCGCCGCAGAGCTGCTGTCTCCGCGAGGCACAGCCGAACACGTCGCTGCCAGGTCCTCCAAGGTGGTGCGCGACGGCCGGGCCTCCAAGGGCACGCCGCACGACGCCCTCCGCGCCCACGTGGTGGAAGACTGGGGGGAGCGGCTCGAATGTACTCCAGCACTGCCAGCGAGCCCCAGCGGCCAAGCAACTGAATAGCCCAGGTGTCCAAGACTGTGGAAAGACCTTGTGCACCAGAAACCCGCAAGGAAAGACCGGTCCAACAGTTCAAACCATCGGTTGAATGGGCAAGAAGCCCTAGGTGCGCGGCAGCTGCCCGAATCGTAGCCGCGACTGCAACGCCTTCCTTCGTGCACGGTCTGCCATTCTCGTCCGGGAACAAAGGTCAGCTAACGAATGGCGCGACTGCGGCGTCATGGCGGTCTGGGAACCAGCTGCGGAGTGCGGCCCTCTGCTGCCACAGGGCATGAACCAGACACATGCGGCTGAATCGCCCTGTATTGCAAGTGCATCCGCGTTTGCGCTCCTGGCCGTAAGCCCCCTGGTCGGCTGTGGAGACGGGCAAGCACCACGCGGCCATGAGGCAGTCCAGACTGCCGCTGAATGCTGTCAAACACGCCCTGGCATTAGACAGCTCCGTCTCCCGACAGAGCCACCACGTTCCAGCGATGATGGCACGCTTCGGAGCCATCGGCCCGCCAGCCGCCCATGGAACGTCACCATCTGGCAGGTCCGCCAACAAATCCATCGGAAGGCCTTCGACAGTATGAGGTGGCCCGAGGCCGCGTTCACAGGCCCTCTTGGCATCGCGCAGGGCCCGAAGCACCGATGGCGGCAACGCCTGGTCATTGCGCTCCGCCGCCTGCTTGGCAGCGGACAGATACTGCGACGCTGATCTGTACTTGCTCGCCTTCAGAGACGCTCCCAAACATCGCACTGAATGCCTCGTCAGTGGGAGCAGGGGGAGACCCCAAAACTCGAGGAGCCGGATCACGGTGCGCAAGGCTGAACACTGCGCTGCCATGGTGCCCGGGGCGTAGACCGCGGAGTCGCAGTCCGTCAAGGCGACGTCCCGGCTGCCGGCGCTGGACAAATCGGGCACTGACCCTCCCTCGTATCTCTGCCTCCCTGGAGCTCCAGACCGCAGCCCAGAGTAGGGGAGAGAACCAAACTCCCCTGACCCCAAAGATGCGCCCCCCCCGGACGAAGACCCCACACGGCCAATATCCAGGGCAGCGGCAAGCCCTAGATGAGTGGGAGAAGCACCCGAGGGGAGCGAACCCCTCGCCGAATTCCCCGTTTGCCGCTTGCGGCCCAGAACGGCCTCGGCGAGATCATGCCGCGGCCTGCGCACATACATTCGGCCGGGGACGGGGTGGGCAGGGCGCGAGCCTGGCTTGGGCGAAAGCGGCCGCCTTGGCGCACAAAGGAGATGAGGGGCCCGCACGGACAAGTACCAACGTCCGTGAGTGACACTCCGAGGATGGGCTGGTATCCCCCGAGACTGAACTCGGGGCAGCCGTCCTCGGGGATGACCTGGCACTCCCCGAATCACGACCCACGCGGTTCCAGCGCAAGGCGTCCTGCGCCTGGCCTGAGCCAGAAGACATGCCGTGACACACGCGCACACAGACACTCACACAGCACACCTGTGTTGCCAACGTGCGGCGGCGGCGCACTGGGAACACCCACACCTATCGCCATCAGACTCCCAACCTCCTTAACGGCCACAGGGGGCGGGGGGCAAAGAGGGGCACGGAGGTCACGCACGACACGCCGGCGTCCACCCAGTTGCGTCCCCTTTCCACGAAACCCCAAGGCGAAGAATGGAACAGCCCTGCCCCACTACGACCACGGCTTTGAGCAGGCAAAGCTCGACTGTCACGGAATACCTCTCGGATGCGGCGTTCGTATGTCACGGAATACCTCTCGGAGCTGGCGTCCAAAGACAAATGTCGTCTGTGGCCTGCCCCCTCTTTCCCTATAATTGAGGAACAGGGGGGGGGGAGGGGGAGGAGGGAGGGAGGGGGAGAAGGGAGGAATGGGGGGAGGAGGGAAGGAGGGGGGGGGAGGGAGGACGAATATGATGGGAAGCCGGTCGCCTTGACCGGCTCCCCAAATCCCCGGCGGCAGCCAATCGCCTTTTCGCCGCTCAAAGCGGCCATGCTGAGCAAGCCGAAACTCCTCGAAATATAAGGGCCTAGAGAGATACCAATCCACAGGCCCAGGCGCCAACGCGCCCTGGCAGCAAGCTACGGCGGGGAACATCCCACCCCAGCCTGCCCGGCCGAGGTCCACGCGATATATGGGCCTGAAGAGGTACCAATCCCCAGGCCCAGGCGCGGTCACGCCCTGGCAGCCTGCTTGGACGGGGAACTTCCCACCCAAGCCTGCAATACCTCGTTCCAGCATGGCGCGAGGCGGCGGCGCGAGCGGTGCTCCTCCAGGACCTTTGGGAAGGTCTTCGGCGGGGCCGCCGCCAACCAGGACAAGGCGTCCGCGACCTGGTTCAACTCGCTGGGCAGGTGAGCCACGTCGAACTCTCAGCGGAACCGGACCTTCCGCCAGGCAATTTCTTGAGAAATGGCCAGCAGGTGCCCGTGGCTCTTGAGCGAGAGTGCATCTTGAAGGGTGCCGATGTTGTCCCCGTGCAGAGTAAGAGAAAATTATTCTGCGTACTCCAAATAAGGAGTGATAGCAACAGAATCAACATTTCCCATACGGTCTGCCACTTCAGGTTGGCAAGTTCGGCTCCGAGGTGTTGTAAGATGCTGCAGTCGTACCACTCCACTGAAACAGACTCAAGAATAGTATTGCCCTGGGCGAGCACGGCTCCTCCACCCCAGGGCGAGGCGTCGAACTCGACGCGCGCGAATCCGCGGGACCTCCCGCCAGGCATGAAATGCTGGACAGTCCTGACCAAAGGGAACAGCGCCCCGCAGTTGGTGCCATCGCGCTGAGGCTCGCGCAGCAGAGCGTCAAACCAGCCAGCCGCCACGAAGTATCGCGCGACGGCCACCTTCCCAAGCGCCGCCTCGGGCGCCCCCTGCGCGGCAGCCCGCAGGGAGCCGGCAAGAGCCCCCCAGAGGGCTGCGACGACGGGCGTCGCCTCGGGAACCACCTGCGGCCTGCGCGACGCGAGCCGCCTTGCCGACGGCCGTGCGAGCCTGCGCCAGCGTGGCTTGGCCCGACCGCCAGAGGAAGGGGGCCAGCGCCAGCCTGGTAGACTCCACGTAGACGGCGGTGAGGCCCATGACTGCTGCCGCCCCGCGGAAGGCAAAACGAACGCCGACCAGTCATGGATCAAGGTGTCCCCGCCCATGCCGATGGGGCCCGCTTGCGAAGCTGGCCCGGCGGCGGGCGAAGAAGACATCGTTGCCGAGCCCTTTGACCCAGACAGCCGGAAGCCCAAACAGAGCCACCATAACAGCAGGATGTCTGTCCCTTGCTGGCAGATCTTCTCGGGGCCGCTCACGACGATTGCCGGGTCGTCAACGTATAGTTGCAAGCGGGAACGCTCCCCGTCCATAAGGGCTTGTCTTGATCGTGCAGCAAAGGATCCGACGCGGGAGTATACGAGAGGGTTCGCCTTCCCGCCACATCCCAAAACGCGCCGCACTATGATATGCCCCACGCCAGATTCACACAGTCCGCGCACAGCGGCGCCATTGTAGGGTCGCTCACGCCCAGACAAAGGCACTGCCATGTACGCGTCAGAAAAATCCAGAATGAGGACGAGCATGGACTCGTGACGCTGTGCCAAAGTGGCCATGTCCACTGCGTGGTCGACGCCGCGGGGGAGCACGGTTCGTTCGTGAGTGCTGGAACCGGCGTTCGCCATTTTCGCCTTGAGATCTTGGATTATCCGGGTCTTCCACCCCCCCGACTTCTTCGGGCGACGGACGTTGCCCAGCGGCGCCGGGTAGCAAACGTGCCCCAGCGCTCTTACGGCACGTTGAGACGAGAAAACTTCGCCGTACCCGGCGCCGATGCATTCTCTGATTATGGGGGGTGTCGGCGCTTCCGCCTCCCCCCGCGACTCACCGAACGATGCGTGATTGCCCTGGTACTAGTACGTTTCCTGCAAAGCTCCCGGGCATAGTGCCGCAGGAGCCTCGCGAGCTGGGGGATGCCCCCCCAGGGCGGACAGGCCCCTCGATGCCCGTCGGCACGCCCCGGAGGATCCACGGGGCGACGTGCTCGTCCGAGTCCCTGGAGCGCTTGCAGACAGCGTCAAAGATGAGGCCGCGCAGAGGCGAGGCAAGATGCGTGACCTCGCCCTCCAGCCGGCTCAGGCCCAGAGTTTACGACGCCAGTTCCCTGGCGCGCTGGGCCGCCGCAGCCGCCGCCGGCGGTCGCGCAGGCGACCCCCCTGCAAGCATTCGACAGCAGCTGCAGGTCAGCGCCCTGCTCCCCCGCGGCCAGCAAAGCCTGCCGGACAGGGCGCAGACTCACCCTTAGCTCGACCCATTTTTCGATTACGCCGTCCGGGTTGCGCAAGCCCGCAGTGCAACGAGCGTCTTCCTGAGACCGGGCTTCGCGAGCGGAGGGTGCAAACGGAACCCGCAGGGGGTGCGCGTGGACCTGGCGCCTGTCGAACGAGTCCTGCCCAGGCGCTCCTGTGAACAGCGACGCCCGGCGCTGCATGCCCCGCGCCAGGACGTCGGCGGCCCAGGCCTCCACCACCCCGTCGGCGCGCTCCCCGGCGCAGGCGTCGCCGCCCGAACCGGAACCCAAAACGAGATGTGGCCACGCCTCCGACCGGCCGCAACTGTAGGCGCCTGCGCCCTGGGCCCACTGGCACTGCTGGCGCATGCTCGGAGGCGCCAGCGGGGAACATCTCAACCGGGCAATTAGGTCTGTCCAAATCAGCACCGTACCGGCAAAGGGGAGAACGCGCAGTCCACGAACCCGATCTCCAAGAAGCGCAACAACCCCGGCATCCGCCAGATGCACGAGGTCCCAAGGTCTGCGACCATGACCCAGAAACCAGCTTCAGCTGCGAATTGGGTCTTATACGACGGCGGCGTGCTCGGCGACGAGGTTGCCGTCTGAGGTCGCCGGGGCATTCGGGTGAAAGTCCCGCGGGAAGGCATTCGAGCGAACGCGCGTCCTCTTCGCGCAATCCCTCGTTCGGAAAAAGTTGCTGTCCTGAGGTACTAGCACCGCTGCCACGTCCAGGCCTTTGGCCACGGCGCCGGCCATCCAGGACCTGATCGAAGCAACGCGCGCATCGAGCCGGAGGTCCAGATTGCCCTCGACGAGGCCGGCCAACTCGACGACCGCCCCGCCCTTCGCCCTGACGCGATGGGAGGAGACGGCTGTGCCAGCAGAAACTTCCAAGAACATCGCCTCCTCCAGCGCGCCTCCGCTCCTCTCTCTCATTCTGCCCCAGCCGGAGACGAACGTCCCGAAGAGCAGCCAAATGACTCCGCTGCCGGTGGCGTCAGCGCCTTCCCAGCTGGCGCAGATGTCGATGAGGGAAAGAGGGAGGACGAAGGAGTAGGAGGCGGAGGTGAAGAAGATGATGCAATCGATGAGCACGGAGGTGACGAAGACGATGATGCCAGCACTCCTGCTGCAACGGTTGCAAGAAACGGCCCTTGCGATGGCGCGGCTGTCGCGCTGGGCTGGGCTGCGCCAGAATGGCAAAACTGAGGCAGCGACTCCGCGGACGAAGCCGGCGCTGGCGAGGTCGCCCCCGCCCATTGTCGAGGCCCTGACGGTTTCGCTGCAGTGTAGGGTCACTTGGACCCCCCGCCGGCGCCCTTGCTCTTGCCCTTGCCCTTGCCCTTCGGCGCCGGTGCCGACCAGCCCCGGGGGCGCTTCTCCGAACGGCACGCCGCCTCGTCGCAGGCGCGGTGTGGACCGAGGCACCACTCGCACTGGTGAGCCCGCCTGTTGGGGCAGGGCACTGTGCAGCCGGTGAAACTGCAGTTCCAGTCGCAGCAGAATTCCACGCCGTCGGCCTTCAGGTGGCGCCCGTCTTGCCGGCGCCCAGAGGAAAGCATGGCTGCGCGCTTGGCCTCCCGCTTGTCGTGCTGCTTCTGCTTCTTGGTGCGCGGGGGGGGCGCCCCCGTGCCCCGCGCCGCCAGCGCCGCGGTGCGCTTCCGCGCGCCGGAGCGCGTTTGGAATTCGGCTTCCTCTGAAAAGGCTCCGCCTTCGATGGCCGCCACCTGGGCCGCCGCGCCGCAGGTGGTGGAAGCCTGCAAGCACGGCTTATCCACGCGCGCGAACCACCACTGGCCCTCGACTGCGGAGCTGGAACCGTAGGCGGTGGCCGCCAGCACTTCCTCCCACGGCCCGGCAGGGCCCCGGATGCCCTGGAACTGGCGGCGCTCCACCTGGTCCTCAATGCGCTCGCGGACGGCGCCCCAGCGCTCCGAGCGCACGTGGTCCTCGATGGCCACGAAATGGCCCCAGTGGTTCGGGAGGGACTCCGCCAGCTGCCGGGAGCTTTCCTCGTAGGTGTCCAAGGAGCCCGGCTTCGAGACCCCCAGTTTCAGGAAGCCAGTGCGGAGGACGCGGAAGCAACGCCGCTAATGGTCGAACGACCCTGGCCCCTCCACGGTCTTCGTGATCACTTCTCCGTTCGCGAATACCTGGGCGCGACAGGCCATCAGCTTCATGAGCCTCTTACCAAATGGCCCGAAGATGCTGAAATCCGCGTAAGGCACGGCGTCGTCGAGGCGCGCAGCCAGCGCCGACAGCTGCTCGACCGAGATGTCCTCGAACTCGAGAACCTGATCTCCATGCGCCTTCTTGTACTCCGTGTTCAGGGCGCGCACCTTTGTGGCCGGGAGCAAGCAGAACTCAGCCGAGTCCCCTGCGCACAAGACGCTAGCAAACGTCAGCTTCTGAGGGGTGGCTGCCTGTGCTCCCGCCGCGGCGCCGCCAGTCGAAGGCGAGGGGTCCACGGGCAGGCCGCCCAAACCCAGCCGAGCGAACCCCGCCGTCACTGCGAGATCGCGGAGCTGCCGAAGCAGGGCGCCTTGTGCGATGGGGCGCAGGCACGCCCCGTTCACCTGCACGGTGTCGGCGGCGTTGAGCAAATCAACCTCCTTGCAGTTTAAGATTTCAATCAAGGTGCTCTGCTCCCAGGTGCCGCCGAGCTCCTCGACGCAGGCTTTCCACACCTGCTCGGGGAAATTGCACGCGAACGCCGCCACGGAGATCAGCATGCTCCCCATGACGATCGGCGCAGCTGTGGAGCCGCGAAGGGCAGACTGCGGCGCGGCCCCCGCGCCCGCTCCAGCACCCCCTCCGCCAGCGGCGGCGGCAGCAGCCCCTGAGACAACGAAGGGCCGGCAGGTGAGCCAGCCTCTGAAAAGCCAGCTGGACCGGCGGCGTGCGGCATCGCCTCGACCATGCTGCGCGCCCGGATTGCGACGCACTCGCAGCCTTCCGACGAGCAAGAAGCCCCCCTGAAGGCGAAGTGTGCGACGCGCCTGAAGCCAAAACGGCCAGCGGCAAACGCACACATGCAATTCGCTCTCTCTTCCCGCCCGCCCCCCAAGACATCACCTGGTTGTTACTTCTGCTCCTGCGGATCCGGCACGGCAATGAATAGCGAAAGGAAGAGTAGGAACCAGCCAAGATCAGATACAAAATTGGGAGCGAATCGTGCGACAAAGCAGTCAGTGGTAGCAGGGGCTGTCAGTGCGAGCAGGAGCCACCCTAGATCAGCAATGTCATTAGCCACAATGTTGGGAGCGGCTCATGCGAGAAACCAGGCAGTGGCAGCACAAACTGTCGGTGCGAGTACGCAGGCTGATGGTGGTTGGCGGCGCACGAGGAGCGACGCAAGAGCCCAACACCATCAGCTGCACTGCTGCTAGGGTAAGCTCGTGCGAGAAGGCAGGCAATGGCAGCAGCTGTTGTCAGTGCCCCATGTGGCAGAAGGGGCGGTCCATGTGAGAACGCAGGCAGTGGCAGCAGCGGTTGTCGTTGCCCGATGGCGGCGCAGAAGCACCACGTCATCAGCCACCCTGCTGTTGGGGTCAGCTCGTGCGAGAAGGCATGCAGTGGCAGCAGCAGCTGTCGGTGCCCGATAGCGCCTCAAGAACACATCATCGGCTACAATTCTGCTGTGGTAGCTCGTGTGCGAAGGCGGGCAGTGGCGGCAAGGACTGGCAGTGCGAGCAGGCAGGCAGTGTCAGCAGGGCTTGCCGGTGCGAGAAGGCAGGCAGTGGCAGCGTTGTCAGTGCAGGCAGTGGCAGCGGATGTAGCCAATGCGAGAAGACAGGCGGACTAGGGTCAGCTCGTGCGAGAACGCAGGCAGTGGCAGACGCTGTGGGCAGTGCGAGAAAGACTGGGGCCAGTTTGTGCGAGAAGTGGGGAGTGGCAACGGATGTTGTCAGTGCGAGAACGCAAGCAGCTGCGAAACGCAAAGCGTGAGCCAATCAACTGCTGCAACGCGGGGATCAGCTCATGCGAGAAGGGTGAAGCGAGCCAGTCTTCAGCTGCAATGCTGGGAATAGCTCGAGCGAGAAACGCCAGGCACTGTCAGCTACAGGCGTATGGTGGAAGCTTGCGCGCGGTATGGCAAGGGGAGCGAGCGTGCACGGCAGGTTCGCAAGGGAGCTGGAGCGACGTCGTCAGCTTCAGCTGGGCAAGTTGGTTTCATGGCGTTGTCTTAGCGCCCAGGGAGGGCCTGGGGGTAGACAGAGCGGCCTCATCACTGCCGTTGATCGCTCCTTGATTGTCTGGAGGTTGACTCGCTAGATCCCGCAAGCTCCCCTCCAACCCCCGTCCTCTCCTCATCCTCCTCGTCGTCATCGTCACCCTTTCTCTCCTCCTCCTCCTGCTGCTGCTGCTCCTCCTCCTCCTCCTCCTCCTCCTCCTCCTCCTCCTCCATCTCCGTGGCGCCCCTCATAGGAGGGAATGCTTCGCCGAGGCGGCGCCCGACCTGCCACATGCTCCTCTTTTGCGCATCCCGCGCGCAGCCGCCGCGGGGTGTCACTGCGTGGCAGTGGCCCGCGAACCGACCGCCCCGCCCCTGAGAGCCAGTGTTGTGCTGGAGAGTGGGGGGCAGGGAGGGAGCGAGGGAGGATGAATAGGGACCAGGCAACAGGCCCGAGCTCACCCTAAGAGCTCGAGTGCTCAGGAAACTCAGGCTCTCTGCGCGACCTGCACCAGCTTGCACACCAGCGCGTTCAGCTGTAGCAGACCCCCGACGCCAGAGCTGATGCGCATGTGCGCCAAACCAATCTCCTTCAACCACTCCTGAATGGCGCGAGAGAGCATCAGGGCAGTGCTTCAAGGTAGTGAGGAGAACAGACAATCCAACGAATCCGGCGCGACCCGAGTTTGGGGTAGCTCGTGAGTTGCTGACATACAGGCGAAATGCAACACGACGAGATGCACCGCAAGGCACCACAGCACAAAACACAGCGCAGCATGGCAGCACATGTAGTAGCACCGCCTATCCGATCATGGCAAAGCAATCCTATACACCATTGATCCCACTAGCCTTCTGGCCGTAGGTGGTTTAAGGGATCAGCTAGTGCAGCCCCGCGCATCCCCTTTGGGGGACGGGGTACTCCGCTCCTATCCCATCCCTAGGGGTTTGGACGGGGACTTCTCGAAGGGCTGGAGTGTCGCAGACCTCCCAACATTTCTCCAAGCTGGCCCCCGATAGCCCAACATCGACTCCAAGATCGCGCATTATGGTCCAACTGGACCTGGAATACAATACAGTATCCAGCATGTGTCCAAATAGCCCCAGGAGAACGCCAAGACGACCCGAGGTGGCCATGCAGCCTACCAAGGAGGGCCCCGAGAGGCAAATATCCTCTGAACAACTCAGAACGATCCATGAGTTATGCCTCTGTCCCGGCCCCTACAAGGGTGGAGGGTGGAGGGAGGGCGGAGGCGGAATCGGGGACACTCACTTGTTGTACCAACCGCTTCCGAAATGGCCCAAGGAGCCAATAGGACCCCAGGACAGCAACAATAATACCATGCAACTCAAAGAGAGCTTCCGAATGGCTCCAGGCCGACAAGAGCCTTCCAGATGACCCTTAGATGGTCAGTGAGAGGGGGGTCCCCCCTCTTGTTTCACTGATGCTGCCGCGCGACCCTTCTCACTTCAACTCGTCTGGGCATCGTTTCTGAATGAGCTGGCGGAGATACTCAAAGCGTCGAGGATACAGCGGCCCACGGGGAAGGCGAAGCTGGGAGCAAGGGCTGCGTTGGCCGTGTTCAGTAAGTAAGAAAGGACATGTCTACATGATAGGGTAAGGAAAGACAAAGACGGATAGGCAGCGACAAGCTACGGCTACGGCACGGCACAGTGACGGCTGCGGCTATGAAGCGACACAAGGGCTCCGGTATTCCAACCAACCGGGTTGTTAGAACGCTCCCTTGCCTTGCGATTCGCCGCCCCCTCCCCTTCCTCCGCCCACTCAACAACGCCAAAACGGTACGAGATACGCCAACAGACCACCGGTACGACTGAGTCGGACCAGAGATGCCCGATGAGGCTCTGGTGCGTCCAAAAAGGTTCGCACGACGGCTGGCCGCTAATAGCCCCCAAACCTGCTAACGGCGGCCCTCCGAGAGTCCACAGTTGCCTGTTTTCCCTATGAAACTTTTGTGCGATTTGCGGTGTCGCCTGCTCGGCCTGTGCAGCGCCCAATACGGCCCAAGGACACCCCCAACGCGCCGCAATATGACCCACACAAGGCGCCGAAGGCCCCAACACGGCTGCAGGATTGCCCAATCGGACCGCGAGACACCTCATGCGAACCCCAAGGGGCTCCTAGGGACGCCGTGGCCCCCCAGGGACCCCCTGAAAACCTCCCCGGAGCCCCCCAGGATACCCCGACAGCCCACGAAGGGTTTTTGAAACATTGCACGTTCAAGTTTTTGAATGATGATGACGAAGCTTGAGAGGGAACGTGACCCCTCGAGTATCGCGATCAGCCTGTTCGAACGACTCCTTCACCCCCCCCCTCTCACACGACATGCCCAACAACTCCCCAACGCCCACGAACACAGCATGTGCTGGCTAAGTGCGCGAAGCGGTTGGGTTCGGAGGGCCTCCTGCGGGAGCGAAGTGCCCGCGCTGCGGGCTCAATGCGGCGGGCCGCCTGCGGGTTCCAGCTGCCTTGGGCGGCCGCTGAACTGCTGGACGATTAATCAGCTAGTTGCCAATCGGGGGTGGGGGCGCGCTCCGGACTGCGTCCGCCTATCCGTTCTCCTGGGCAGCAAACACATTCTACGTTTGCGTTCCCTGGGTCATGGGAAATGTGTAAATAAGACGGATATGGCCTCCAAAGGCCAAAATCCATAGTATAATCAACCGGCTGGTACCAAACAGTGTTCAAAATGCGAAGTGACTACCACCAAAAACGCCCCATACAAAACAACACATTGAGATATTTGCAATACTCTTGAACATTTCGCCAAACAACGTCGGACCATACTCAGCGCCCCTCAAGGAGCCGCGAAGTCTCGTTTGGGTCCGCGTGCGCCTCCGCGCCGCTGGACCTCCCAGGAAGCTACAAAAGTGGCGTCCGTCGCGCAGTTGGCAGCCCCCCAGGGAGGCCGCTAGGTCTCGCCAGGATCCGCGCACACCTCCGCTTCGCTGGACCTCCCAGGATCCCACCACAGTTGTGGGAGCTGCGGCCCGCCTGGCCGCGGCCACGGCTGCCTCCACGGCGGACGCCGTGCGAAGTGCCCCCGGCGCTCTCTAACGCCCCCACCCACCCGCCCTTGCTGGGCAGCACAGGCGCATCCCCGCGCGTTTTCGCCAACGTCGCGCTGGCGAGCCCTCACACGCGCCGTCCGGCTCTTCCTCGGCGGGAAAGTGGGTGACCCCGCAAAGGGCGCTCCCAACCGAGCCGCAGCGGGCCTGGGTTCCGTCAGCCACCCCGCCCAGGTCGCCGCCGCAGGGTCCGCAGCCGCGTCGCGGGTGGCTCTTCTCTCCCGGCCCTTGTCCCGGCCTGTCTGCTTGCGATTGCTTTCCCTCCCCTCTTCCTCGTCTTCCTTCCCTTCCTCTTCCTTCCCTTCCTCTTCCTCCTCCTCCTCCTCCTCCTCCTCCTCCTCCTCCTCCTCCTCCTCCTCCTCCTCCTCCTCCTCCTCCCCCCCTTCCTCTTGCTCCCTGCCTGCTGTTCTCCGTCTGTCTCCCTTCCGCATGCCCGCCCGCGGACCTCGTCCCGCCGGCCCCAGCCTCCCGCCTGCGCGTTCGTCGTCGCCTGCCTGCTTCTCCCTTCCTCTCTCCCTCCCCCTCTGGGCAGCACAGCCTGCCCAGAGCCGGCGTTGCGGAACAGCGTTCCTTGTGGTAGCATCTTGGCTGTGGCAGCTGCATAGGTGGCAACCAATTGGGAGGGCGAGGTATGCGGCAGACACGAACTGGAGCATGCAGGCGGGAGCTGGGAGGCACGAGGAGAGAGAGAGAGAGAGAGAGAGAGAGGATCATGAGATGGAGGCGACGCGCGAGCAGTGCTGTAAACGAGAACCCAACACAGGAGGGTGGGAGAAAAAGCAATGAGTCTGGCTCCCAGGGCCCAAGAATGCCCCCAAAGAGTTGCAAGAGACTCGCAAACAGCCCAATACCCAACCAGGAACGCCAAGGCGGCCTCAAAAGACCCCAAGGGAGCCAACCCTGACTCTGAGAGGGCCTGTAATAGGCTATAAGATGGCTCCAGGAATACGTTTTGCCCTGAGATAGCCCCAGGAGCCCAAACAAGACTCCAATATGCAATATGGCTCCGCGACAGGCGCTCCAGAGGCAAACTTGATAGGAATGTTGTCTGCGTTTTTCTTCATGATTCGCATCCGTCCTTAGTGGGTTCGGATGGCTCCTAGAAGGGTTTCAAAAGCCCCCCAACTTGTCCAAGAGGTCCCCCAGAACTCCTCCAGACAGCCCAAAGTACCCAAGGTGGTCCCTAGATGGGCCCAGAAGCCCCGCAGCTGGCCTGCACGATTTCCGCCAAATGCCTCCAAAACGGCCCAAGACCCTCCGCCACGGCCCCAAAGACCATCTCAAGACCTAACACAAGTCCAAGAACGCCCAACCAAAGAAGACCCAAGGAGGCCACAACAACCGTCCCAAGAGCATCTCGAGGGCATCTCACGAATCATCACATGTTCGGAATGTGTGTGCCTGTGTCCCCGTGATGGGGCCAGCTGTGATTCCCGCTCTGCGGGCTCAACAACAGTTTGGCATGAGCACACTTGCAATCTTCCAGGTCCGTATCTCCAGTTTGATATGCTCTGGTGCGTCGTAGCTCTTCGTGACCCTGGACAGCGTCGCTATGATGTCGTGGGAGCTGTACCCCTGCTTGACGATGTCGTGGATTGGAGCGAAGGCGGTGGTCCAGTCCTTTTGCAGACAGGCACTCAAGCAACCCTTGACTTTCTCGGGTTGCGGCTGATCGTTCATCCGGATCACAGTGTCGCGAGTGATGGTGCCAAAGGCGTTGAAGGTTGACTGGGCGCCATTCAAAGCGTTACGCATGTCGCCCTCTGCGGTGAACACCAACGCATCGAGCCCAGCATCGTCGTAGGAAGCGGTCTCTTTCTCTAAAACCCTGGCTAAGCGAGCTCTGAGCTCAGCGTCGTCAATGCGACCGAAGCGCAGGATGGCACACCGCGACTGGATTGGCTCGATAATCTTGGAAGAGATGTTGCAGGCAAGCGCAAAGCGGGTTGTGGCGCTGTACATCTCCATGGTCCTCCGCATGGCCTGCTGCGCAGCTGTGGTCATGCTGTCCGCTTCGTCGAGAATGATGATCTTCAGCTTGCCCTCGGGCAGGCTGACCTTTTGCTGCGCGAACCCCTTGATCTTCTCCCGAACGACGTCGATGCCTCTGTCGTCAGATGCGTTCAGCTCGATGCAGCCCTGCTCGTAGTCGGTGCCCAAGTGCTCGCGCGCCAAGCAGTGCACCACAGTGGTCTTGCCGCAGCCAGGCGGCCCGCTCAAGAGCAGGTGCGGGAACGTGCCCCCGGCGGCGTGCGAGCGGAGCACGCTGACCGCGCCAGCATTGCCGACGACGTCCTCGAATATGGTGGGCCTGTACTTCTCCAGCCAGATGTCGGGCATCGCTCGCTGCCCTGGGCAGGGCGGCGGCCTGGGGAGGCGGAGGCTGCCGCAGTGGCGAGCGCGTGGCTCGAGCCAACACGTCTCGGGATTGCCCCGCACGAACGGCCAGGCGCCGGCGAAAACACCGCCAGAGGTCCCAGATGATGCTTCCGCTCGCAAGGTTCCACGGTCAGCGCGACGGCAGCGGTCGGGCGGCGCCTGAGTCTCTTCTTCCGGCTCTACCTCCCTCCTCCCCCTCCTCTTCTACTCCGCCCTCCCCGTCCTTTCCCTCCTCTTCCTTCTCCCCCCTCTCTTCCTCTTCCCCCTCCTCCCCATCCCCATTCCCCATCCCGCCTCCCCATTCCCCATCCTCATCCTCCTTGTTTTTCCTCTCCCAAGTCCTCCTGCCTGTCGTTGTCCTTCTCCTCCCTTTCATCCTCGTCCTACGTACCCATATATTGGCATGCACCTCGTGCACTGGCATGGCACTGACGCGTTGTGGCAGGCGGATGACGCTCCACTTAAAATTTGAGTGGACGCGATCGCGAACCACCCGCTAAAAGAACGGCGCCATGCCCGATGATTGACGAACGATGTTGAATTATTATGTTGTGAGTGATGTTGAATTATTATGTTGTTCCCTCAGCGGTTTTGCCTCAAAGAGACCAACCCTTTTTTCTGTAAAAGTTTCCAGTGCAGTTGCCCTGGGGCGGTGTTTCTAGAGTGAGCATCATGTGGGCTTCCCATGCGTACCCGCTCGCTTGCAGCACACATCGCGTGACCAGCGCAGCGTCCAGCAAATTCATTTCAAAGCGTGGCCGCTTGCTTGAAGTGAACACCACGTGGCCAGCGTAGTTGCCACGAAGCTCACTCCAAGCGTGCCCGCTCGCGGGCCAAGCACATGTCGTGGCCAACGTCGTTGCCAAGAAACTCACTCCGAGCATGCAGGTCGCGTGAAACGAACATCGCGCGACCAGCGCAAGCTGCCAGAAAGTTCACTGAGCAGTTCACTACAAGCGTGCCCGCCCTAGAGCCAAGTACGCCGCAACAACGTGCCCCCGTGGCCCGAACAGGGGCCGAGGACGGGATCGAAGGGGCTGTACTCCGAGTGGGTTGCGGCCAATTTTCTGGCCTGCGCGCTCCTTGGACATTGCTGGCAATCCCTTCCCAACCCCCAGGCCGCGACCAAACCGAAATTCCCATGCGATTTCCCGAACTTTCCAGAATATGCGCAGCAATGGAGAGGCGCCGGGACCCCCTGCAGCAGGAGAGCGCGCTCGGACGAGCAACTGTGCCAGGAGGGGCAAGCACGTCCGATGGCCTGGCGACGCCCCCATGAGAGCTCCCTCGGTCATCTGGCCGCGGCTCGGGCGGTCGCGTCGGACGGAGCGCGCGCCCCGAGGCAGCCCCCGGCGGGCCGCGGCAGACGGAGGGCGTCCTCCTCCCTGGGCCCGTGACCTCTCCAAAGGTGTCCTCTCCTGGCCCCTCCCCCTCCTCCGCGCCCTTGCGCCCGCGCAGTCCCTCTCCAGGCGCCCCCTCCCGTCCCCCCCCCCACCCGCCGAAGTCGCCTCACAGGACTCGGCGCAGCCGACCGGGCATGTCACGCAGCCCCTCGGAGGGGCATGTCACGCAGCCCCTCGGAGGGGACCCCCGCCCAGAACTCCTCTCCAAGCCCATGGCCCACTGCCCCCCCCAAGACCAGGCGGGCGCCCACTGGTCCGGCCGCCTCCATCGACAATTACTCAGCAGGGGCACCCGGCACACTACAAGAGGGAGGGGAAAGGAATACCATTTTCTACAGGCGGACATCCGGGAAAAGGCCCAAAGTCCCATGGGACCCCCGCCCGCTTTGGGGCGGGGTCCCCTTGCACTGTAGGGTGGGTGGATGGAGAAAGAGGCAGCGCAGCCGTGCCGAAGCCAACGGCTGCGGGAGAAAACAAGGAAGGAGAAAGGAGCGCGCGCGGCAAAAGGCCGGGTTAAGCTGTTAAAGGGGGAGCATGAATAACAAAGACAAATCTGGCAGGAACACCCGGCACACTACAAGAGGGAGGGGAAAGGAAAACAATTTTCCACTGGCGGGCATCCTGGGTAAGTCTCATGGAACCCCCGCCCACATGCGCCAGGTCAACCCGTCCCCAGTCCGCCCCCCGCGTCGCAACTTTGTAGCAGACAGCGGGCGAGCGCCCCCTCCACGAACCCCGCAACGCCCGACCACCACCCTGCAGTGGGGGAGGCGGGAACCTGGGTTACTGCCCCGAGCAGTCCACCCCTGGGTTCAAACCCCTGGCTGCCGTCCCCGCTCACAGCAATCCAATGGATTGTGGGTCCACCCACGAGGGCATCATCATGTAATCATCACCATAAAAATTAATCATCACCAGCATCCTCATCACCATCACTATCAACATCATCGTCGTCACCGTCCACAAAAACGGAATCATCACTGTCAGCTTCATTATCATCAGCATCATCATCAGCATCATGCACATCGCCATTATCATCCCCAGCTTCATCACCATCCCCACCATCATCAGCAACAGCATCACCATTAGCATCATCATCATCATCATCATCATCATCATCATCATCATCATCACTACCGTCATCATGACCAGTATCCTCATCATTTCCCTCGACATGTCGGCATCGTCAGCATCGGCGACATCGCTAGTAGTATCACCATCCCCATGATGATCACCATCGGCACCAAATCTTCATCATATCATCATCAGCATCATCATCGCCATCACCAGCATCACCACCACCATCATCAACAGCAATTTGCAACACCAGCATCAGCATCAACATCAGCATCATCATCATCATCATCAGCATCATCATCACCAGCATCGTTACCACCATCTTCACAATCACCATCATCATCATCATCGCCATCATCACCATCAACATCACACCCACCACTGCTATCCCCATCATCATCATCATCATCATCACCATCATCACCACCAACCACCGTTCTCAGTTTCGAATGGGTACGCCCCTTGCACGCTTCGTGTCCCCACGGCGAGCTCCACCGAAGGCCCCAATGGCACAGTCCGCACTGCGTACCCACACCCGATCCGGCGCACCCCTCGCAGGCATCGTGGCCACATGGGGAGCTCCACCAAAAGGCCCTGGTGGCACAGTCCGCATGGTGTGCCCGCGCCAGATTCGGCACACCCCTCACACGCTTCATGACCCCACGGCAAGCTCCACCGAGGGCCCCACGGGCGCAGTCCACATGGCGTACCCACACCCGACCCAGCACACCTCTCAAACGCTTCGTGGCCCCGTAGGGCCATGCCATAGGGTGCTCCATCGAAGGCCCCAGCGGCAGAATCCGCGTGGTGTACCCGCACCTGTTTCGGTACACCCCTTACACGATTCGTGGCCCCACAGGGAGGTCCACCGAAGGTCCCAGCGGCGCGGCCGCATAGCGGCACCGCACCTGATCCGGCACACCCCTCACACGCTTCGTGGCCCCATAGGGAGGTCCACCGAAGGTCCCAGCGGCGCAGTTCGCATGCGGTCCCCCGCCCATGCCGGCACACCCCTCACACGCTTCGTGGCCCCATAGGGAGTTCCCACCTCCTTCGTCCCACCTGCCTTGCGGTACTCACACTTGCATCTGGCTTGGTGTTTCACCAGGATAGTTTGACAATCAGTCGGAATGAAGCTGTCGCTGCAGCAGGGGCCTCATTTTAGGATCGGCGCTTTGCGCCCGTCGTTCACAAGTCGTTCAGAATGGCAATCTCGCCCCGGCGCGGGCCTCTTTCCTGGTTCCGAATATTTCTCATCGTTGTCGCCCCCCTCTTTCCCCCTCCCCCGGTTTCCCCTGGTCCTCCTGCTCCTCCCGCTCCTTCTGCTTCAGCTCTCTTTATATAAAGTACCCGCGCCCTCAGCCTGGCCTGGCCACCACCGCCGGGCCAGCCAAGCCAGCTCCCTCCGCCGCCTGGCCGCCGTCCGCCAGCACGGGGGCAGCCACGGCAAGGCCCACGGCCGCGCAAGCGCTAGCGGCGCCCGCGGGGGACCGCTCTCTCGGCGACCCGGAGCCGGAGCTGATGTCGCCGAAGACGTCCGCCGTGGGGTCCGCTTCGGTCACCGCGGCCGCCGCTGCCACCGCCGCGGCCGCCGCGGTGGAGAGCACTGGCGGAGCCGAGCCCCCTGCAACAGGCGCGCGCGCGCGGCCTTGGCGCCGTCCTCCGCGCCCCCGTCGCCCTCGCT
Organism: Prorocentrum cordatum; assembly: GCA_963575745.1. NCBI lineage: Eukaryota > Dinophyceae > Prorocentrales > Prorocentraceae > Prorocentrum > Prorocentrum cordatum. Next base: position 1,102,834 of record CAUYUJ010007668.1, read on the forward strand.
ATCCCTGGGGTCGCGAATCGCTGGTAAAGAAGGGAAGACCCGCAGGGACGGCGAGGGCGGGCGGGGCGGCCAGGGCCAGTGGCCGGGGCTGCCGAGCGGCCACCGCCGCAGCCACCGCGGTGGGCAGGACGGCGGCGGCCTCCTCCGCGCAGAGGGCGGGCCGGCAGGCCGACACCATGCGCGCGTCGCGCTTCCAGATTTGCACCCCGATGGCGCCGCGCGCCCGCAGCTCGAGGTCCTGGGGGCGCACGGCCCCGTGGCGCCTGGCCGCGGACTGGGCCATGGAACGCATCGCGGCCTTGGCGTCGGTGCGCGGCCGCCCCCAGCAGCTCCACACCACGGGGCAGTACCCGACGCCATCCTCCGCCAGCTCCCTCAAGTATGGCCTGTACTGCTCGACCTTGTTTCGCGCCATGGAGTCACAGGCGTCGTCTGCGGCCGTGCGCGCACATGGGTTGGCGATGCCAACGTCCCGCGCCGTCAGACGACCAAAGGCCCCTGAGGTCGGCGGGCCGCAGCAGCGGGCCGCAGCAGCAGGGCTCGGTGACTGCACCGCCGTGTGCCGTGTATGCTAGCCCGAGCAGCGTGTCCTGGACCCTGCTGTGCCCACACGTGGCGCGCCCTGGGGCGCACCGGAGCGCGTGCCAGCACGGCAGGTCCTGCTGGCGATCGCATCTTGCGCACGCGGCAGGGGCGCCCAAGAGGTCTGCCCCGAGGCGAAGCCGAAACGTGGTGACGAACTCAGGGGGGGACAGCGCAGCGTCATCGACCGCCGTCAAGACTCAAGACCCACAACCAGCGGTGGTCAGCATCCGGGTGCGTGAGGTCGTCGAGGATCCGGCCGCCCTCCCAGTCCTTTGAGCCACCTGCGATGGCTCGCAAGGCCGCCAGGCGGAGGCCCGACGCCCCGACGCCAACCGGGCCAGGCGCGACTGCAAGCCCTCCTCCGCGTCCAGGTGCTCGGGGTCGTCGGGCCCGTGCAGCAGGAGCGCGCTGGCGGCGCGCCTGGCGAACTCGTCGCCCTCCCCGGCCCAGCCCCGCGGCAGGAACCCGGCGACCTGCGCGAGACGCCGGGCTGCCTCTTCGGCCCCCGCCTCGAGGCTCTGCTTGGCCACCTAAGCGGGCGACGGCGGGAACTGCGCGCACCACTCGTCCAGGGCCGCGCGCGTCGTGGCAGACCAGTGCGCGAACAGAGGGTCGCGGACGGGGCCTGGCAGCAGCCGCGCAAGGTCCTCGGCCAGGCTGCGCGCCTCTGTCCTGCTGGCCAGGAACGCGGGCAGGCGCAGGTCCGCAGCGTTCCGCAGCCCAAGACCCCCAGCCTCCTGCTGCTGCTGCTGCTGCTGCTGCTGCTGCTGCTGCTGCTGCTGCTGCTGTTCGTCCTCGTCCTCCTCCTTCATCCTCCTCCTTTTCCTCTTGGTCATCCTCCTGCTCATCTGCCAGATCCTCCTCCTCCTCCTCCTCCTCCTCCTCCTCCTCCTCCTCCTCCTCCTCCTCCTCCTCCTCCTCCTCCGCCACCAATGTGCGCAGTCCCCCCTTTTCCAATCCGATTGCGCATGACACGATGGGGTCCTTTTTGAAATCCCAGGTCCGCTACAAAACGCGCCCGCGGATAGAGAACAAAATCAGCGCCATGGGCAGGGATGAGTGGGAAGGGTCGGATGTCAGACATGGCGCGAGCGCACCTAGCTTGGCCTCTTCCCTCCTCGCCCATCAACCCGCACCCCTCGGCTTCCTCCTTTATCATCTCCTTCTGCCCCCCGTCAACCCCCCCTTCTGCCCGCCCCCACGCCCCTCCAGGACTGGGCGGAGGGAGAGACCAGGATTGACTGGCGGGCGCGAGCCGCCCGGAGCGGGGTTGATACGGATGGAAAGGCTACTGACAGCACCTCCAGCTCAATCCAATCTGAGTGAAGACTCGCTGTCCGCGTTGCTTCGGGCGTGGTCCGTCTGTTGGCGAATGCCGCCTGCATGGCGGCAGCCGCCGTCGATCTCGGGACAGCGCCTTGGGCATCGCCCCCACGAGTGCCGTCCCCTCCCAGCGCTCCTCGGACTCCGAGCCGACGCTTCCCCCCCCCCCCCCTGCGGCTCCCGGCTGGCCTTCATCCCCGAGGCAGCCGTGCCCCTCTGCCGGTCGGCCAGCGCCGGCGGTGGACCTGCCCGGCGTCGTCGGAACCCCGTTCGCGGCCCTGACCTCCATGTGCCATCCCAGCGCCTGCCTGCCACTGGCCCCTGCGCCTGCCCTCACCTGTGCTCCTTCTCCGCCGCCTCCTCCTCCTCCTCCTCCTCCTCCTCCTCCTCCTCTGCCTCCCCGTCCCCTTGTCCACCTTACCCTGCTCCTCCTCCATGGAAAGCTAGTAGGTCTTGTTGAGTCCACATACTGCGTCCCTCCGCTGGACCCCCCAGGGGCAAGGAAAAGCTGCGAAAAAGGAATGAAACGTGAGCATCGGCCCAGACACGCGTTTTCTTGGGTTCACGAAGTGCTAGCTTCAGCCTTGGCCAGCATGCAAGACAACGATGTCAGCGCGTGGACTCCCCAAAACGTTCTAGCACTCCCGATGTGCAAGCTATGCGGCACGAGCCGCAGGGCGCCAACCATACTCAGGGTACCAACCATAGGGCGCCAGCAATGGAGCACAACCCATGGGCCACCAACCATAGAGCACCAACTGTGGGGCACCTGCCATACGGCGCCATCGAGCACCAGCAATAAGGCACCAACCAATCGGGGGCAGAAGCCTTCGACTGCGACGGACAGGGCCAGCCCTGTACAACTCAAGTGAGAACATCTGGGTGCAGGCATTAGTTTGGGAACATTCAAAGAACAGCATCATCACATTATCCTCATCACGTACACATCAAGATGGCCACTCATATGATCCTACAACACAGCGGCCACATAGAAAACACAGACATCTGATTGGTACCGCTGCGACAAACGCTTTGCTACCATTGCCTTATGCAGTATGTGTGGCATGATGCGATAAGGTACACGGCTCCAGTGGTCGAAGCCTGGAACACTGTGGGCAAGAGAACTGCGTGTGGGGAGGGGAGCGTGGCAATCGGAGGAAGCTGCCAATCAGCGCCTCGCGGCGCTATGAATGATGGACTTGTGACGCCAGGCAAATGCATGCCTGCATTGCGTTGTGCGGCAATTCATGGCTGTGACGATGGTCTTGGTGGTGGCTGGCGCTGGCACGTGGCATTGTGATGGTTGTGGTGGCGATGCTGGGCGGTGGTGCTCGGTGGCAAAAAAAACACATGGGCAGCCAGCGAACCAGCCGACAAGTAGCCAAACGACTCATCACCAAGCCACACGTAACAAACCCAAGCCATCCAACCGAAGGCCACGCCAACCAACCAACTGTCTAGCCAACCAGCCAACCGTCCAACAAACTGAACATGCTATCCTGGCGAGAGACTTCGGTGGAGCTTCCTATGGGGTCACGAAAAGTTTGAGGGGTGTGCCGAGTCGGGCGCGGGCACGCCATGTGGACACTACCGCTGTGCCCTTCAGTGGAGCTCACCATGGGGCTACGACGAACAGTGTGAGAGGTGTGCCGGATCGGGTGCGGGCACGCCACGCGGACCCTGCCGCTGGGGCCTTCGGTGGAGTTCCTCATGGGGCTACGACGAAACGTGAGAGGGGTATGCCGAATCGGGTGCGGGTACTGGGGCCTTCAAAGGGGTCCCCATAGGGGCCACGACACGTGTGAAGTGTGTGCCGAATCGGTTGCGGGTACGCCATGTGGACTCTGCCGCTGGGCCTGTCAGTGGGGTCCCTATGGGGCCACGACACGAGTGAAATGTGTGCCGACTCGGGTGCGGGTACGCCATGTGGACCCTGCCGCGGGGCCTTTCGGTGGGGTCCCTATGGGGCAACGAAGCATGTGAGGGATGTGCCCAATCGGGCGCGGGTACGTCATGCGGACAGTACCGATGGGCCCCTCGGTGGAGCTCCCCATGGGGCAACGACGCGTGTGAGGGGTGTGCCGAGTCGGGTGCGGGTGCACTATGCGGACCGTGCCGCTGGGGCCTTCGTCGGAGCTCCCTGTGGGCCCACGACACGTGTTTGGGTGTGCCGAATCGGGCGCGGGTACGCCTTTCTGACAGTGCCGCTGGGGCCTTCGATTGAGCTCCCCATGGGGCCACGAAGCGTGTGAAGTGTGAACCGGGGCGGGTGCGGGCACGCCAAGCGGACCCTGCCGCTGGGACCTTCGGTGGAGCTCCCTGCAGCCACGGAACGTGTGAGGGGTGTGCCAACATGGGTGCGGGTGCGCCATGCGGACCCTGCCGCTGGGGCATTCGATGGAGCTCCCTGTGGGGCCACGAAACGTGCAAGACGTGTGCCGGATCGGGTGCGAGTACGCCATGCGGACCCTGCCGCTGGGGCCTGCGATGGGGTTCCCTCTGGGGCTACGACGAAACGTGCGAGAGGTGTGCTGTATCGGGTGCGGGAGCGCCATGCGGAGCCTACCGCTGCGGCCTTTTGCAGAGCTCCCTCGGGGACAAAGAAGCGTGTGAACGGTGTGCAACGACGGTGATGGGGGCATGCGGGGCGATGTCTCTTCAAAACGAGGACACAACACCACAGGATGGTTGGGAAACTACCAATACCCCTGCGACGTACACCACCTATCAGCATCAAATGACAAGAGGAGTTGGCCCAAACGAATATGGATGATGATACGCACGCACCGTCATTGTGCAAGCTACACAACATGCGACCTGGTTGCACGACTCATAGGACAGCCACAGAAGGACGAGGAGTGAGGACCCCCGAGGATGGCGAGTTCCCGCTCAGATCTGCGTGGCACCGCACTGAGCTGGCCCCCCAAGGAACTCACGAACGTGGCGACAACGTCGCAGTTCGCAACCCGCCGAAGACGGTAAGGTTCCAGTCTGATCCGCACAGCGTCGCTCGAAGCTGGCCACCCTCAGCAGCCCTCGGAAGTGGCGACGGTTTCGCAGTGCGCAGCCCCCCAAGGATGGCGACACTAAGACGTCACTCCGCTGGACCCCCCAGAACGTGGCGACAGTTTCGCTGTTCGCAGCCACCCCAGGGATGGCACGGTCGAGTCTGAGTCCGCGTAGGACGTCACCGTGCTGACCTGCAGCGTTCACAGAAAGTGGCGACAGTTTCGCACATCGCAACCCACCAGCGACGGCGAGGTCCCGCTCTGGTCTGAAAGAGACGTCACTCCGCTGGACCCCCCCCCAGTAGCCCTCGAACGTGGTGACAATTTCGCAGCTCGCAGACCCCCAGGGATGGCGAGGTCTAATCTGGATCCGCGCAGGCCCCAGCTGTGCTGCCCCCCCCCAGCAGCCACCGCACGTGGTGACAGTTTCACACTTCGCAGCCCCCTTAAGGACGGCGAGGTCTAATTTGAATCCGCGTAGCCCCTGACTCTGCTGCCCCCCCCCCCCTCGCAGGGAGAGGACGAGGAGATGCGACCCCATTGCGATTCAAAAAGAGAGCCAGACGCTGGAGGGTTGGGAATAAGTAGGTCAACAACACAATCAACCTAACAATTGCACGTGAAACTGGCCAGAGACCCAAACCAATGCTATACCAGCCAGTCAGCCAAACCACCAAACGACCATCCAATCAGGGTAGAAACCGAATATATCTCAGACGATTACGCTTTTTTGAAGACAAACGTCAAACACACATTCCATGCACCTGGACCAGAGGCGTGTCGATAGCCTGGCTCTGCTGGCTTGGGCTCTGCCTTAAGAGATGTGGTGCCCCCTCTCCCGCCCTCCCCTGCCTCCCATTTCCCCCCTCTGTCCGGAAGATGCCCCTCTCTCCCCCCGCGTTTGGTTTTCACACACAGGACTTCACTTGCTGATTTCCCTTATTACGTTTGTCCCAGCCATCCTGTGGTGTTGGGACTTCGTTTTGAAGAGACAGCGCCCCGCGTCCTCCTCCTCTCTTCCTCCTCCTCTCTTACTCCTCCTCCTCCTCCTCCTCCTCCTCCTCCTCCTCCTCCGCCTCCTCCTCCTTTTCATCAAACTCCTCCTCCTCCTCCTCCTCCTCCTCCTCCTCCTCCATCTCCTTACTTCTGCTCTCCGCATCAGTCTACAATTCTGGCCCCCCCCCTCACACGTTTCGTGGCCCCTCAGGGAGCTCCACCGAAGGTCCCAGTTGCGGCCCCGCCACCAATTTCGGCACACCCCTCACACGCTTCGTGGCCCCACAGGGAGCTCCACCGAAGGTCCTAGCAGCGCAGTTCGCATGCGGTCCCGTCATCTATTTCGGCACACCCTTCACGGCTCGTGGCCCCATAGGGAGCTTCATCGAAGGTCCCAGTGACGCAGTTCGCATGCGGTACCGCCACACATGTCGGCACACCCCTCACACGTGGCGTGGTCCCTTAGGGAGCTCCACCGAAGGTCCTGGTGGCGCAACTCGCATGAAGTCCTCGCCACCAACTCCAGCACACCTCTCACACGCTTCGGGGCCCCATTGAGGGCTCCTGCGAAGGTCCCAGCGGCAGGGTCCGCATGGCGCACCCGCACCTGATTCGGCACACCCCTCACACGTTTCGTGACCCCATAGGGAGCTCCACCGAAGGTCCCATTCCAGCACCCATCACGCGTTTCGTGCAGAGAGAGCTCCACCGAAGATCCCCGTGGCGCAGTTCGCATGCGGTCCTGCACCGATTTCTCACATGTTTCGTGGCCCCATTGAGAGCTCCACCGCAGGTCCCAGTGGCGCAGTTTGCATGGGGCCCCCGCCGCTCATTTCGGCACACTCCTCACACGTTTCGTGGCCCCATGGGGAGCTCCACCGAAGGTCCCAGTGGCGCAGTTCGCATGAGGGAGCTCTACCGAAGGTCCTGGTCGCGCAACTCGCATGCGGTCCCGCCACCCATTATGGCACACCCCTCACACGTTTCGTGCCCCCATAGGGAGCTTCACCGAATGTCCCAGTGGCGCAGTTCGCATGAGGTCACGCCACCAATTTCGGCACACCACTCACGCGTGCGTGGCCCCATCGGGAGTTTCACCGCGGGTCTTAGTGGCGCAGTTCGCATGCGGTCCCGCCATCAATTTCGGCACACCCCTCACACGCTTCGTGGACCCGTACCTAATGAGCTCCACCAAATGCCCCAGTGGCGCAGTTCGCATGCGGTTCCACACCCATGTCGGCACACTCCTCACACGTTTCGTGGCCCCATATGGAGCTCCACCGAATGCCCCAGTGGCGAAGTTCGCATGCAGTCCCGAATCGATTTTGGCATACTCCTAACACGCGTCGTGCCCAGTGGCGCAGTTCGCATGCGGTCCCACCACCCACTTCGGCGCACCACATCACAAGTTTCGTGACCCCATAGGGAGCTCTACCGAAGGTCCTGGTGGTGCAGTTCGCATGAGGTCACCGCCCCAACTTCGGCACACCCTCACACGTTTCGTGGCCCCATTGAAAGCTCCACAGCAAGTCCCAGTGGCGCAGTTGGTATGCGGTCCCACCGTTCGTTTTGACACACCCATCACACGTTTCGGCGCTCTCCGAAGGTCCCAGCGGCAGGGTCAGCATCGCGTACCAGCACCTGATTCGGCAAACCCCTGACACGTTTCGTGGCCCCATAGGGAGCTCCACCGAAGGTCCCGGTAGCGCAGTTCGCACGCTGTCCCGCCACCCATTTCGGCACACCACTCACACGATTCATGGCCCCATGGGGAACTCCACCGAAGGCCCGCGCGGCGCCGTTCGCACGCGTCCCCGCCATCCAGTTCGACACCCCTCAAACGTTTCGTGACCCCATAGGGAGCTCCACCGAAGGTCCCAGTGGCGCAGTTCGCATGCAGTCCCGCACCGATTTCGGCACGCCATTCAAACGTTGCGTGGCCCCACTGGGAGCTCCTCCGAAGGTCTCAATGGCGCAGTTCGCATGAGGTCCCGCATCCACGGCACACCCCTCACACGTTTCGGCGCCTACAGGGAGCTTCACCGAAGGTCCCAGCGGCAGGGTCCGCATGGCGCATCCGCACCTGATTCGGCACACCCCTCACACGCTTCGTGGCCCCATAGAAAGCCGAAAGTCCCAGTATCGCAAGTCGCACGCTGTCCCGCCACCAATGTCGGCACACCCGCCATACGTTTCGTGGCCCCATAAGGAGCTTTCACCGAATGTCCCAATGGCGCAATTCGCATGCGGTCTCCCCAACGATTCCGGCACACCCCTCACACGTGTCGTGGCCCAGAAGGGTGCCACGTGGTCCCAGTGGCGCAGTTCGCATGCGGTCCCACACCCATTTCCGCACATTCCTCACACGTTTCGTGGCCCCGTAGGGAGCTTCACCGAAGGTCCCAGTGGCGTAGTTCGCATGCGGTCCAGCCACCATTTTCGGCACAACCCTCAAGCGTTTCGTGGCCTCAACGGTATTTTCACCGAAGGTCCCAGTGGCGCAATTCGCATGCGGTCCCACACCCATGTCGGCACACCACTCACGCGTTCATGGCCCCATCGGGAGCTCCACCAAAGGTACCAGTAGCGCAGCCCGCATGCGGTTCCACACCCATGTCGGCACACCCCTCAAACGTTACGCGGACCCGTATGGAGCTCCACCGAATGCCCCAGTGGCGCAGTTCGCATGCGGTCCCACACCCATTTTGGCACACCCCTCACACGCTCCGTCGCCCCATAGGGAGCTTGCCCGAACGTCCCAGCGGCGCAATTCGCATACCGAAAATATCCAACCCAGCGTTCTTCGGTTATCAGGCCGCCCCGCCCGGGCTCGAACCCAGAGCATCCTAGAAGCAGAGGCGGACGCATGCGGTCTCACACCCATTGCAGCACACCCCTCACACGTTTCGGCACACACACAAACACACACACACACACACACACACACACACACACACACACACGCACGCACGCACGCACGCACACGCACACGCACACGCACACGCACACGCACACGCCCACGCCCACGCACACGCACACGCACACGCACACGCACACGCACACGCACACGCACACGCACACGCACACGCACACGCACACGCACACGCACACGCACACGCACACGCACACGCACGCACACGCACACGCACACGCACACGCACACGCACACGCACACGCACACGCACACGCACACGCACACGCGCACGCACACACACACACACACACACACACACACACACACACACACACACACACACACACACACACACACACACACACACACACACACACACACACACACACACACACACACACACACACACATTACACGTTTCGAGACCATATAGGGAAATCCACCGAAGGTCCCTCTGGCGCAGTTCGCATGCGTCCCCGCCACTCATTTGGGTACACCACTCAACGTTTCGTGGCCCTATAAGGAGCTTCACTGAGTGTCCCAGCGGCGCAGTCCGCACGCTATCCCGCCACGCAATTCGGCACACCCCTCACACGTTTCGGCACACACTCACCTTACACGTTCCGTGACCATGTTGGAAGCTCCTCCGACGGCCCCAGTGGCGCAGTTCGCACACGTCCCCGCCACCAAATTCGGTACACCACTCAGCGTTTCGTGGCCCCACAAGGAGCTTCACGAAAGGTCTGAGCGGCGCAGTTCGCATGCGGTCCCGCACTGATTCTGGCACACCCCTCACACGATTCGTGGCACCAGGGGGGGCCCCACCAAAGGTCCCAGAGGCGCAGCTCGCTTGAAGTCACCGCCACCAATTTCGGCAATCCCCTCACACGTTTCATGGCTACATGGTGAGCTCCACCGACGGTCCGCAGTGGCGCAGTTCGCATGCGGTACCGCCACCCACTTCAGCGCACCCCATTACAAGTTTCGCTGCCCCATACAGACCTCCACCAAAGGTCCCAGTGGCGCAGTTCGCATGCGTCCACGCCACTCATTTGGGTACACCCATCACACGATTCGTGGCCCCATAGGGAGCTCCACCGAAGGTCCCTGTGGCGCAGTTCGTACGAGTCGCCGCCACTCATGTCTGCACAACCCTCACACGCTTCGTGGCCCCGTAGGGCGCCCCACCGAAGTTCCCAGTGGCGCAGTTCGCATGCGCCCTCCCCACCCATTTCGGCGCACCCCTCTCACGCGTCGTGGCCCAATTGGAAGCTCCCCCGAAAGTCCCAGTGGCGCAGCCTGCACAGTTGTCCCCCACCCAGTACAGCGCTTCGTGGCCCCAGAGGAAGCTCACCCGAAGGCCCCCCAATGGCCGCGGCCGCAGGCGCCCCACCGCCCGTTTCAGTACATCCTTCACACACGTTTCCTGGCCCCTAGGGGGCTCCACCCAAGGCCCCAATGGCGCAGCTCGCACGCGGTCCTCGCAGGTATTTCGGCACACCCCTCACACGCTTCGTGGACCCGTAGGGAGCTCCACCGAAGACGATGCTCACAACTGCATCACCCACAAAATCATATGGTTGGGTCCTTCGCCAAGCTAAGTAATTGGAGCGTCGCTGGTGCCTCACAAAGGTGTTCCCGCTTTAGCGCTGGCCTCTATTTAGGATCCGCGCGTTGCTCTCGTCGTTTAGAAGGCGCTCTCGCCCCAGCGCGGGCCACTTTTCTGGATCCGAGTGCTTCCTCATCGTTGCCGCCCCGCTCCTCTCCCCTGCTCATCCTTCTCTTCCTGCTTCCTGTTCCTCCTCGCCCTCCTCCGTCCTCCGTCCTCCTCCTCCTCCTCGTCCTCCTCCTCCTCGTCCTCCTCTTCCTCCTCCTCCTCCTCCTCCCCCTCCTCCTCCTCCTCCTCCTCCTCCGTGTCCCCCTCCCCCTCCTCCTCCTCCTCCTCCTCCTCCTCCTCCTCCTCCTCCTCCTTGTCCTCCTCCTCATCCACCTCCTCCTCCTGCTCATCCGCCACCTCCTCTTCTTCATCCTCAAATGTACGCAGCTCCCCTTTTGTGATTGCGCATGACACAGTGGGGTCCTCTTAGGAACTTCAGGTCATCTGCGACACCCGTCGGCGGACTGAGAAAATATCTGGGCGAAGAACCCAACCATAGGCAAATGTGAATACCGCGAGGCAAGTGAGACGAAAGAAAAGGAACCCCCTATGGGGCCACGAACCGTGTGAGGGGCGTGCCGAAATGGGCAGCGGGGCCGCATGTGAAAAACGCCACGGGGGCCTTCGGTGGAACTCCTTATATGGTCCCGAGACGGGTAAGGGGTGTGCCAAAACGCGTGAGCGGTGTGCCGACATGGGCGGCGGGACCGCATGCGAACTGCGCCACTGGGACCTTCGGTGGAGCTCCCTACAGGGGCCACGAAGCGTGTGAGGGGTGTGTGCCGAAATGAGTGGGGCCCACGCATGCGTGCTGCGCCACTGGACCCTTCGGTGGAGCTCCCTGTGAGGCCACGAATCGTGTGAGGTGTGTGCCGAAATGGGCTGAGAGAGGATGTGTGAGGCGGATCGCTGTCTCTTCAAAACGAAGACCCAACTCAAATCAACCCAATGGAAATGGTTGGGGGATGGGCGGGAAAGGGTATGATATCAGAATTACCCCCCTGCTCCCTCACTCCCTCCCCCCATCCTCTTTCCGTGTCCCAATCATCCCCTTTCCCTGCCTCCGTCCCATCTGCTCTCGTCTCCCTCCCCCTCCCCTCCCCATTCCCGTCATCCACGCCCTCTCGCCCGCCCCGGCTCCAGAGCTAGGGAATGAGCAGCTGGAGGAGGCCGCCTGTCAGAGCTGCTGTGACGCCCGCTCCGCGCTGGCTGGCGCTTTGGCCATGCGGAGCTGCTGGGGCTGGGCTCAAAGGGGGAGGCCCCCGCTCCAAGGGCTTCAACCAGCAGGCTGAAGGCCTCCGACCAGTGGCCTCGAGGGCGAGCCCTACATTCCGCCAAGCATGAATGATGATGCGCACCACGAGAAACCTACGCTGGCACAGTACTTTAGAGTGGAAGATCATTGAGAATCGGGTTGCAAATATCACAGCATGTCTTGCACCGGCTGCGCAGTGGGAAATCGCCAACCTCATTGATGCATCTATCGCAGAATTGTGCCGCGTCCGCGGTGCTGTTGATAGATCCATCGTAGTCGAGATTGCAATCCTCGCTGACTTCGTCTCCGCAGACCATCAACGTCGTTGTGGTCGTGGTAGTTATGGTCGTTGTGGTAGTAGTGGTCTGTTCCTCGGAGTCCGTAGTGGTAATCACATCGGTCGAGGGCTCGCTGGGCACGCTAGGCACCTCGGTTGTAGGCGCCTGAGCAGCCCTGACGCAAGTATAATAGCCTGCCACAGGGAAGAAGGTCACACCCTGACACTCGGCAGGGTCCGTAGTCGAGTACTTCCTGCAGCACGCGTTGCCAGGGCCGCAGAAGTGCTCGCACATCCCGGGGATATTGCACACCGCCATGCCAGGAGTCGGCTGCAGGCAGTTTTTGGCGTAGTGCCAGATCGGCTGCACGGCCTCCTCGCTCCGCCTGCCCACCTGCGGGGCTCGCGCCTGCAGCAGCCGCATGTCCTGAGCCGCCGCCTCCTCCTGTTCCACGGCCTCCGCTTCCGCCTCCGCGGTGCCCACGTGGGACCAGCACGCCCCGCTGGCGGTCGACTCGCAACTGGGGTCGCGTTCAGACGCCAGCGCCGCGGGCATTACGACAAGAGCGATCCATCGGATATGTCGCATATCGCTCCTGCCCAGTGTGAGGTGGGAGCCTGCGTATGGGCACTCCTGCCGCAACTTCGTTGAGCCTTGGAGGCGATGGCGATGGAAAGAGGGGGTAAGTAGGGAGAAAGACGACGAAAGTGATGAGGAGCAGGAGGCGAAGAAGACGATGAGGGAGGAAGGGGGCATGCTGGAGAAGAAAGGAAGGGGGGAGGGCGGAGTAATCCCACAAATCTAGAACTGGGATGTCCGATGGGTATGGCAATTTTTATGTTGATTTATCACGCGGCGGAATCTCGAGTGTTGTGCCGTCTGCTACACTGTACGAGCCACCAGTAGGCAGAGTCAGGTGAAACTACAACACGTCATTAGCTGCCGAATAAATCCAGCTTTCCTACGTAGACCTCTGCGATGAGGCGTGCACCGCGCAGTGCCACGCGTAGGCGAATCCGAATTTGAAGCTGTACCAGATGAGACAGTTGTAAGACGAGTCCTGAGTGGAGCATGGGCTTACGTGCCCCTCCCTTGGCACCTCCACGTTTTAACAGCTCCCCCTCTCATTGCCAGGGGGAAAGGGTGGTTCGAGCAGATGTTTGGGTGCCTTTCGGCATGGGTTTGGTCAAAATTTCTGAGCCTGCCGCAGCCTCAAGCTGCCCTGCAAAGTCGATCAACTATCAAGCCGAATCGGAGCCGCAATCACTCCCAAACCTTATCTTGGGGTGTCGGGGTGCCCTCTTGGGGTCCTTTGGGGGCGCCTCTTGGCGCCAGCTCGGGTGCGAGCCCCGGGAGGAGAATTTTTCTGACAAGAATACAATGTGCCCCCGTGGGGGGCTCAACAGCAAGTCTTCTTTAGGAATGAGAATTCAACAACACTAACAACTACAACGACCACAACAACAACACCAACAACACCAGCAACACCAACAACGAGAGCAGTAACATCAACAACAACATCACCAACAACAACAGCAGCAGCAAGCAGCAATCATCTATCAGCAAACAACAAACAACAAACACACGAACACACAAACAAACGAACAACCAACTAACACTTACACCAATGCGACCCTACCTAGAAGTTGGAGCCCCTAGGAAAGCAGCATTAGTTGATATGCTATGATATGCTGCGCTATGCTATGCTATGCTATGATATGCTAAGCTATGGTATGATGTGTCACACTGCACTGTGCTATGCTAAGCTATGCTAGGCTATGCTATGCTATGCTAAGCTATGCAATGCTATGATATGCTATGATATGCTATGCGATGCAGCGCTTTGCTATGCTATGGTATGCTGTGCTTGGCTATGCTATGCTATGCTATGCTATGCTATGCTATGCTATGCTAGTGCAGCGCTGCGCTATGCTAAGTTAAGCTAAGCTGAGCTAACCCTCTAGGCAGAGCCTAGGTAGGGAATTACACCCATGCGAATTACCCGAACAGTAAACTAAACTGGCAACGCGATTGGCACACACGATGCTCCGCTATGCCATGCCTCTCAGGCCTCTCAGCCTGTGCTGTGCTGTGCTGTGCTGTGCTATGCTATGCTATGCTATGTTGCGCTATGCTATGCTATGCTGGGCTATGCTATGATATGCTGTGCTGCGCTATGCTATGCTACGCTATGCTATGCTATGATGTGCTCTGCTATGCTAAAGCTCAGCGAAGCTAAGATGAAGGTAAGCTAAGCTAAGATAAACCTGAGCTAAGATGAAGCTAAGCTAAGCTAAGATGGAATAAGCTAAGCTAAGATGAGATAAGCGACGCTAAGCTAAGGGGACGTAACTGGGGGAACCGCGGGGCGGATGCTGGGGGAACCGCCCGGGGCGCTTTCCACTGCCCGGCCCCTTTTAAAGCCCAGAGAGTAAAAACCCTTCTAGGCAGAGCCTAGGTAGGGAACAACGCCAACAACAACAACCAAAACCAACAACAACAGCAGTAGCAACAACAATGGCAACAATCCGCACCGCATAACCTCACTTCAGCCACGCGCCCAAGGACAATGAATGCCCGTTCGGCCCCCTCACTCGGATCAACGATACCAACTCGGCACGCATACCAGTTCGCCCGACTATGTCGGATTTGATCGCACGGGCCCAAACGACAATGCACCATGCCAAGCAAAGCCATCAATCGTAATGGCCACGCAAAAAGTGAGCGATGCACTAGAATCTGGATGGGCTGATGTGGAAACGCGAAACGTTTCGAATATATGCAATGTCGTCTCATAGCGGGAGGCGCAACCGACAGAGACAACGATAGCGGGGAGAGCTGGGGACGCGAGGGCGCCTTGCGGAAACCACCTAACAGTATTTGGACACTTGCGCAATGGCGAAGTGCTCCTGCTCTAAAGAGTGACGCCCCAGAGCCTTTGACTTCCCAGCGGACCCTCTAGCGTCCGAGCTCTGCTGCGTCAGGCCGCACTACGGGCATCCAAAGAAACTCTAGTCCAAATGTGAAGCATCTTGCTGCCTCAGCAAGGACATCGGGGATCCACCTGGATGTACATCCACGTCTCCTTAGAGGAGTGCGGGGGGGCACCTCGGTGTCAGCTTCGGCACAGAGATGATGAGGAGCCACAGCGAGCAGGGAGGCAATAACAGTCCAGAGCGCCAGGCTGTCAACTAAAAGAACTACTGCCTTCTGTGGTCCCCCTGGGCCGCGTCCGTGCATGACTGCTATCTGTCTTGATGTCAGTCTTCAGCCATGCCTCGTGTTGATCCACCGCCCCCCTAGGGCTTCCAGTCCACGACCAGGGTCCCAAAACGATACACGCACGATGCTCACAAGAGTATCCGTGTTCATGGCCCCCGCAGAAGTGGATAGGAGTGAGGGCTTGCTTCGGTGGCTGGGAGAGAAGACCACCGCAGGAGAGCAACTTACTTGAGCATCGTTTCGCCGATCCTCATCCCCACTGGCGTGGCAGTGGCCCCATTGGCCGACTTGCCCATCTAGATGGGGTATACGCCTGTTCCTTCGGGCTTCGCGGGACCTCTCCCCACCTGGGGGGCGGGCTGGTGAGGCTGAGATACCATGGCCCAGTGGGGCTGAGGAGGTCCGTGGAGGCCCCAGGAAACCCCAGAGGCCCCAGGAGGCTTTAAGAGGCCCCGGGAAATCACAGGAGGCCCCGAGAGGCCCCAGGAGGCTGTGCCTGGCAGCAATGTTTGGAGGATGTCTCGAGCGAAACGCTCATTGTTTAATTCAACCGTTCAAAACCAATAGTTTTCTCAATCATTTCGCTTCTTGGGCCATCTTGGAGGTCATCCGAGATCGCTCCAGAACGATGCCTTACAAGAGATTTTTCGGCATCCCATTTTTTCGAGGAGATCTCAAGCGAAACGCCCATTTTCGAGGATCCGAAAATTGGGCGAGCGATGTCAAGATCTCCATTTTTGGAGGATGTCTCTGGCGAAACGCCCATGTTTAGCAAACTACGTCTTAAGATGCGACCCCCAACTTCACGATTTGGCGAGGATGTCTCGAGCGAAACGCTCGTTTTGCAAACGGTTCCTGACATGAACGGGAAGCGCGTAAAAGAGAAGAGCTGTGCAAGAACGTGCAGCATCATCACGATGAACAGTAATGTGGGCGAGCTCCCCGAACGTCCACAAGGGACACCTATTGACGCGCGCTCCCCGAACGCTGACAACCCTAATCCTGAATATCCGACGAACGTCTTCTTTACGGCGTGGCGTTTTGAACCGGCGTCGCTCTTTGAACCGAACCGTTACCATAAGACGACGGCGACGACGATGACGATAATGGACACATATATATATATATATATACCACAGGTCGGCTGGAAACTAACGCCCACAAAAGATACCAGGTGGAGTTCACTACCCGCGCAAGTTCAGACATGGTGCTGACAGGAGAAGAAGGAGGAAGAGGAGGAGGAAACCTGATGGTATCGAGGACCCGCCCGAAGGCAATTTTGGAGGATGTCTCGAGCGAAACGCTCTGAATTTAACACAACTGTTAAAAACCTTTTGTTTTTCAACAACTTCGCCTTCGAGGACCCGTCCAGAGGCAATTTATGGAGGATGTTTCGAGCGAGACGCTCATTGTTTAACATAACTGTGAAAATCCCATTGGTTTTCAATCAATTCGCTTCTTGGGCCATCTTAGAAGGCATCCGAGATCGCTCCGAAAAGATGCCTCACAAGAGCTCTTTCGGCATCCTATTTGTTCGAGGAGATCTCAGGCGAAACGCCCATTTTCGAGGATCCGAACATCAGGCGAGCAATTCTAAAATTTTCATTTTTGGAGGATGTCTCAGGCGTAATCGTCATGTTCGATTGAACGTCTTGAACGAGAGCCCCAAGATCCCGATTTTGTGAAGATGTCTCGAGCGAAACGTTCCTTTTGCAAAACGTTCCTGACATGAACGGGAAGCGCGTAAAAGAGAAGAGCTGTGCAAGAACGTGCAGCATCATCACGATGAACCGTAATGTGGGCGAGCTCCCCGAACGTCCACAAAGGACACCTATGGACGCGCGCTCCCCGAACGTTGACAACCCTAATCCTGAATATCCGACGAACGTCTTCTTTACGGCGTGGCGTTTTGAACCGGCGTCGCTCTTTGAACCGAACCGTTACCATACGACGACGGCGACGACGATGACGATGACGATAATGGACACACACATATATATATATATATACTAGAACCATCGCGCGCGCTTCGCGCGCGCTCAGGTTCTAGCAGACCCCAGGCCTTGACGAATTCACTGCTCCACTGAAGTAGTGGACCACAGTCCACGCATGCCAATCTGCATTCCGAAAGGCCTTCGAAGAAATGGTTGTCTAGGGGGCGGAAGCCGTATGAATCGGGTTCCCAGAAGGCCTTCTGGGAGCACGGGTTTGGGGGCGTCTTGAGGAGCCTGGTGAGGCGTGCCGTCGTCGTCGTCGTCGTCGTCGTCGTCGTCGTCGTCGTCGTCGTCGTCGTCGTCGTCGTCGTCATCGTCGTCGTCGTCGTCGTCGTCGTCGTCATGTCGTCGTCGTCGTCGTCGTCGTCGTCGTCGTCGTCGTCTTCGTCTCCTGTAGCGGATCCCTAGACCCCTCCCTGGGTCCAAACGAGTAAGCGCAGCAGGGGCAGGAACAGAAGGCGATGGGAGCGAGAGGGGAGGCGGAGGAGGAGGGGGAGGAGGAGGAGAAGGGGGAGCAGGAGGGGAGGAGGAACAGTTCAACCGACATCGGCTACGGAAGGACTCTCCAGGGTCCACCTGACGACTGCCTCTTCTGATGCTCCTTGAGGGACTTCAACCAAACCGCGAGGATCTCGTCGTACGGCGTACGTCGAACGTCATCGGCCGTCCTGGGGCCTCTCGGGGGCCTCTCGGGGCCTCTTGGAAATATATTGGGCCCTCCTGGGAGGCCTCTTGAAGTGGAAGGCTCCAATTGTCGGTTCGGGCTCCCCCATATTGGGCCTCTCTTGGGGCCGTGTTGGGGCCCTCCTGGGCCGTCTGAGGCGGCTCGTAGGCCGTCTTGGGGCCCTCCTGGCCGTATTTGGGCTTCTCTTGGGGGCTTCTCGGGCTGTTTCGGGGTGGTCTTGTTGACCCGTTGAGCCGGCATGGAGATTGGGGAAGCCGACAAGGCCAGAAGGGCGAAGTCCTTCAAAAGACACATAGAAAATCAACGAATTTGGGCTCTCGGGGCTATGTTGGGAGTCCTCCTGGAGCCTTCTTGTGGCGTCTTGTGGGCCTCTTCCGGGTTTTTTCTGGGCTTCTTGGGGCAGAAAGCTCGAATGGTCGGTTCGGGCTTCCGTTCTGGAGTCCCTCGTGGGGCCCAAAGGTGCGCGCAAGGTGGAGCGACCAGCTCTTGAAAGTAAAGAAATACATAGAATTCACTGGGCTGACCGCAGGCGGACGTCACCTGCAAGCCAGCATTGCAGCCTGACCCGCCTTGGCGCGAACGGCACACATACTGAGGCGCCGACCAATTCCCTTTCTGAACATTCGAACGCCAGCAATGAAACTGAACCTCGACGCATTCTGAACCCAGGACTTTACCTGGGATGAACACCTGCAACGGAGGGTGGTGCAGGGCACGCCGGCAGACGTGGCTGCCAGCCTGAAACAAAATCAATCTGGCTTCCTCGGGTCGATCTTGGGGGCCTCTTGGGCTGTTTTCGAGCGTCGGGAACCCGAGAAGGCGAGATGACCAAAATCCTTCGAACATCTACGGAACATAAACAGTGTTCGGCTCTCAGGGCTCTCGCGGGGGTCCTCGTGGGGCCTTCTTGCGGCGTCTGGGTGGCCTCTTGGAGGCATCTTGGGGCGTATTCGGGGCCTCTTGGGGCCTCCCGGGCGCCTCTTTTGGCGGAAAGCTCAAATTGTCGCTTGGATTTCCCAATCTTGGGCTTCTCTTGGGCGCCTTTGGGGCCCCGTTTGGGCCGTCTGGGGCGCCTCTTGGGCCGTCCTGGGGCTCTTTTGGGCCGTCTTGGGGCCCTCGGGGGCGCCTCTTGGGCCGTCTTGGGGCGGTCTTGGGGACCTCTGATGTCATCAAGAACGGTACGACAGCGAAAACAATAATATGCTAAACATACACGTTTGAAAAGGGAATGAAGCAATCTTTGCCTCTTGGGGACGTCCTGGGGGGCCTCTCGGAAGCTGCTTAGGAGCGTTTGCGAGGCCTTTGGAGGTGTCTTGGGGGCCATCTTGGGCATCTTGGAGCGGCCTTTGGGTGTCTTGGGTCCGTCTTGGGGCGTCTTCGGGTTCTCTTGGCGCGTTCCCGGGGCGTTTTGAAGGCCTCAGGGACGCCCCAAGAGACTGGGCACACACATTTGTGGTCGTGGTCGCGGCCCCGGGCCCCCGGACCCCGTGCGCTGTTATATGTTTGTGTGTGCGTATCTATATATATATCTATATATATATGCCGTCTTGGGAACCCCTTGGGCCGTCTTGGGCGCGATGACAGCCCAACAGGCGAACACACGAAAAATATACGTTTCCCCACAGGAATGGGACGATTTGTGCTTCTTGGAGCTCTCTTGGGGTGCCTTTTGGAGCGTCTTGGGGTGCTTTTGGGAGCTTTCGGGGCGTTTCTTGGGGGTTTCTCGGCGCCTCCTGGAGCCACTTGGGGTCGAAAGCTTGGAATTCGATGGTGGCTTTCCTCCTCTGGGGCCCTCTCGGGCCCGTCTTGGGGACTCTCTTGGGCCGTCTTGGGCCCTTCGTGGGCCGTCCTGGAGCTTTCTGGGGCTGTATTGGGGCCCTCTGGGGCGCGTCCTGGGATGTATTGGGGCGGTTTTGGGAGCTTCTGAGGTCGTCAAGCACGGACCGAATGCGAAAACAAACAATATGTTAAACATATACATTTTACAAAAAGGAATGGGTCTATTTTGGCCCTTTGGGGCTCTGTTTGGGGCCCTATTGGGGGTCGCTTGGGAGTGTCTTGCAAGGGCTTTTGAAGCCGCCTTGGAGGCCATGTTGGGCGTCTGGGAGCGACCTTCGGGCGCCCCGGGTCTGTTCTGGAGCCTCTTGGGGCCTCCTTGGCGCCTTCTGGCGGCTTTCTGTGAAGCCCCGGGGCTCCCCGAGGGCCCCAGAGCCCATTTGCGGTAGCGGCGCCGGCCCCGGGCGCCTGGACCCGGTGCGCCGTTATGTGTGTGTGTGTGTATATATATACATATATATATATATATAAACAAGAACCACGCGCGCGCTACGCGCACGCTTAGGTTCTAGCTTCGCCCGGGGCAACGGCCAAACAACGGACGAGGAGGTTGAAGGCTGAATGCACTTCGGTTATTCGTCGAGTTTCGTGGTCGCGGTTCGAAGAGCTTTTGGGCGCTCCTCACCCCCAGGCGGCCCGAGGCGGCCGAAAACGACACCTCTTCCTCGTCCTCCTCTTTCCCCCTGCTCTTCCTCCTCTCCTCCTACTCTTCCTCCTTCCCCCATCGCCCCCTCCTTTCCCCCCTTCCTCCTCCTCCGCCCCCTTCCTCCCCTCCTCCTCCTTTCCCTCCTCCTCACCCTTCTCCTCTTCCTCCTCCTCCTTCTCCTCCTCCTTCTCCTCCTACTTTCCCTCCTCCTCCTCCTCCCCCTCCTCCTCCTCCTCGTCCCCACACCTCCTCCTCCTCCTCGTCCCCCTCCTCCTCCTCCTCCTCCTCCTCATCATCATCATCATCGTCATCATCATCATCATCATCACCATCACCATCATCATCTTCATCATGTTCCTCCTCCTCCTCTCCCTCCTCCTTCCCTCCTCCTCCTCTTCCTCCTCCTCCTCCTCCTCCGCCTCCTCCTCGTCCTCCTCCTCCTCCTCCTCCTCCTTTTCCTGCTCCTCCTCCTCCTCCTGTTCGGACTACATGGCTCGCCAAACGGCACTGCGACGCCGCGCAAGCATTGGGCCACATCGGATACATGGAACACTCGGGGGAGGCCTCCCTCTTGCTCTTCCTCCTCCTTTTCTCCTCTTCCTCCACATCCTCCCCCCTCCTCCTGCTCCTCCTCCTCCGCCCCCCCCCCCCCCTCCTCCTCTCTCCTCCCTCCTCCTCCCCCTCCTCCTCCCTCCCTCCTCCTCCCCTCCTCCTCCCCTCCCCTCCTCCTCCCCCCCCCTCCTCTCCCCCCCCCCCCTCCTCCTCCTCCGCCCCATCCTCCTCCTCCTGCTCCTCTTCCCCCCCCCTCCCCCCTCCTCCCCGTCATCATCATCATCATCATCATCATCATCATCATCATCATCATCATCATCATCACCATCATCATCATCATCATCATCAATATCATCATCATCCCTCTTCCCTCCTCCTCCCCCCGTCCCCCTTCCCTCTCCACCCCCCTCCTCCCCCCCTCGTCCTCCTCTTCCTCCTCCCCCTCCTCCTCGCCCATCTCCTCCTTTCCTGTTCCTCCTCCTCCTCCTCCTCCTCCTCCTCCACCGCCTCCGCGTGCAAGAAATCCAACCACATGTCGCGGAAATCAACGAACTGTGTCCCTCCGGGTTTTCTCGAGCGTCCTTTTGGGACTTGTCGGGGCCGTCTTAGGGCCCCCTTGGGCGTCCTGGGAACCCCGAAATCATGTTCCTATAGGGGCTCCGGGGAACATGATTTCGGACGCTGCGGAAGAGGCCTCCCGAGAATCTCTATAGGCAGCTCTGCTTGCCCCCGTTGTGGCTCTGTTGGGTGCCTTTTGGGGCTCTCTTGGGCTGGCTTGTAGCTATCCTGGGTCATCTTGGGTCCCTCTTGGGCCGTCTTGGGGCTCCTCGGGGTGGCACTGTGAAGACGTCGTCGTCGTCGCCGTTCGCCGATCGGCGGCGTCAACTGTTGTCATCGTCGTCCATCGTCGTCGTCGTCGTCGTCGGTCGTCGCCGTCGACGACCGTCGTCGTCATCGTCAATCACCGTCGCCGATCACCGTCGCCGATCGTCGATCGGCCCCGAGCCCTCCCGCCCATCATCCTCCTCTCCTCCTCCTCTTCCTCCTCCTCCTCCTAATCTGCCTCCTCTTCCTCTTCCTCCTCCTCCTCCTGAAATCATGTTCCCGGAGACGCTTCCGGGGACAGGGTTTCGAACGATGCCGAAAAGACTGGTTCCAGGGTGGCTTTGCGCACGCGGACAGCGTCGCCGCCGTCGGCGTGGCCGTCGTCGTCGTCGCCGTCGTTCGTCGATCGGCGACGTCGACTGTTGTCATCGTCTTCTATCGTCGTCGTCGTCGGTCGTCGACCGTCGTCGTCGTCGTCGTCGTCAATAACCGTCGCCGGTCGTCGTCTCCGATCGTCGATCGCCCTCGAGCCTCCTCCTCTCTCCCCCCCTCCGCCCCTCCACTCCTCCTCCCCGCCTCCTCCTCCTTCTCCTCTTCCTTCTCCTCCTCCTCCTCCTCCTCCTTCGCCCTCGCCGTCTCCTCCGCGCGGAAGAAATCCAACAACATCTCGCGCAAATCAACGAACTATGGCCCTCCGGGCCTTTTTGAACGTCCATTGAAGGCTTTTTGGGGCCGTCTTAGGGCCCTCTTGGGCGTCCTGAGAACCAGGAAATCATGTTCCCGGAGAGGCTTCTGGGAATATGATTTCGAACGAGGCCCTCTTGGGACTCCCTGAGGCCGTGTTGGGAGCCTCCTGGGCCAACTTTGGGGCCTCTTGGGCCGTCTTGGGGGTTCCGTGAGCCTCACAGGACGACCCTTTTGGGCCGTCTTGGGCCCTCTTGGGTCTCTCTTGGGCTGTCTTGTGGGGCTCGGGGGCGTCTGGGGCACTGCGAGGCCCAAGCAAGCAAGTATGCTGAAAACGTACGTTGTACAACGGGAGCGGGCCGATTTCTGCCTCTTGAAGGCCCTCTTCGGCCAACTTCAAACCATCTCGGGCCCTCTTGAGGCGCTCTTGGACGTTTTGAGGCCCTCTTGGGCCTCGCTGAGGCTGTCGGACAGCGTCGCCGCCGTCGGCGTGGCCGTCGTCGTCGCCGTCGATCATCGATCAGCGGCGTCGACTATTGTCATCGTCGTCGATCGTCATCGGTCGTCGTCGTAGTCGTCGTCGTCGTCGTCGTGAATCACCGTCGCTGGTCGTCGTCTCCGATCGTCGATCGCCCTCGAGCCTCCTCCTCCTCTCTCCCCCCTGCACTCCTCCTCCCCGCCTCGTCCTTCTCGTATTCCTCCTCCTCCTCCCCCCCCTCCTCCTCCCCCTCCTCCTCCTCCTCCTCCTCCTTCGCCCTCTCCGTCTCCTCCGCGTGGAAGAAATCCAACAACATTTCGCGAAAATCAGCGAACTGTGGCCCTCTGGGAATTTTTGAATGTCAGTTTAAGCAATTTTGGGGCCGTCCTCGGGCCCTCTTGGGCGTCCTGGGAGCCCGGAAATCATGCTCCCGGAGAAAATTCTGGGAACATGATTTCGAACGAGGCCCTCTTGGGCCTCCTTGAGGCCGTTTTGGGGGCCTCCTGGGCCGGCTTTGGGGCCTTTGGGGCCGTCTTGGGCTGTCTTGGGGCTCCTCGGGGCTGAGGACGAAGCAAGCGAGTATGCTGAAATTGTACGTTTTACACGAGGAATGGGTAAAGTTTTGCCTCTTGAAGGCCCTCTTGGGGCCCTCTTCGGCCATCTTCAAGCCATCTCGGGCCCTCTTGAGGCGCTCTTGGACGTCTTGGGGCCCTCTGGGGCCTCGATGAGGCTGTCTTGTGTGCCTCTTGGGCTGTCACGCGGGCAGCGTCGCCGCCGTCGGCGTGGCCATCGTCGTCGCCGTCGATCGTCGATCGGCGCCGTCGACTATTGTCATCGTCGTCGATCGTCGTTGTCGTCGGTCGTCGACCGTCGTCGATCGTCGTCGTCGTCGTCGTCATCGTTGTCGTCGTCGTCGTCGTCGTCGTCGTCAATCACCGTCGCCGGTCGTCGTCGCCGATCGTCGATCGCCCTCGAGCCTCCTCCTCTCTCCCCCCCTCCTCCCCTCCACTCCTCCTCCCTGCCTCCTCCTCCTTCTCCTCTTCCTCCTCCTCCTCCTCCTCCTCCTCGCCCTCTCCGTCTCCTCCGCGCGGAAGAAATCCAACAACATCTCACGCAAATCAACGAACTGTGGCCATCCGGGCCTTGTCGAAGGTCCTTTTAAGGCCCTTTTGGGGCCGTCCTGGGGCCCTCTTGGGCGTGGAGTAAGTTTTGGCTCCCGGGGCCCTTTTGGAAGGCCTCTTGGAGCCTTCTTGGGGCGTCTTGACGGCCTCGTGGCCCTTCTGGAGGCCATGTTGGGCCGTATCGGAGCGCTCCGGGGGCCCTCTCGGGGCGACCGGGAAGTCTCTTGGGCCATCTTGGGCGGACTGGGAGGCCCGGGGGCCGCCCGAGGAGCGTCCCAGGAAGCCCTCCTAGGCCCTCTTAGCGCTGTCCTCAGGCGTCCTGGGGCGTCCTTGGGCGCCTCCTGGGGCTGTCTGACAACTCGGACAGCCAAGGGATGAGATATCCTAAAAATGTACGTTTTACGAAGGGAATGGGGCCATTTTGGTTTCCCGGGGCGCTCTTGGGGGGCCTCTTGGAGGCCTCTTGGGGCGGTTTGATGGCCTCTTGTCCCTTCTGGAAGCGATCTCTGGCGGTCTTGAAGCGATCCTGGGCTTCTCTCGGCGCTCTTGGAGCCTTCTTTGGCGGACTGGGAGGCCCGGGGGCCGCCCGAGGAGCGTCCCGGGAGGCCTTCCTGGGCTGCCTCGTGGGGCTTTCTGGCCGCTCCGACAGCTAAGGGAGCTGATATCGTACAAATGTACGTTTTACGAAGGGAATGGGGCCATTTTGGTGTCCCGGGGCGCTCTTGGGGGGCCTCTTGGAGGCCTCTTGGGGCGGTTTGATGGCCTCTTGGCCCTTCTGGAAGCGATCTTTTGCGGTCTTGAAGCGACCCTGGGGTTCTCTCGGCGCTCTTGAAGCCTTCTTGGGCGGACTGGGCAGCCCGGGGGCCGCCGGAGGAGCGTCCCGGGAGGCCCTCCTGGGCCGTCTTGGGGCTGTCCTCAGTCGTCCTGGAGCGTCCTTGGGCGCCTCGTGGGGCTTTCTGGCCGCTCCGACAGCTAAGGGAGCTGATATCGTAAAAATGTACGTTTTACGAAGGGAATGGGGCCATTTTGGTCTCCCGGGGCGCTCGTGGGGGGCCTCTTGAAGGCCTCTTGGGGCGGTTTGAGCGCCTCTTGACCCTTCTGGAAGCGATCTTTGGCGGTCTTGAAGCGATCCTGGGGTTCTCTCGGCGCTCCTGGAGCCCTCTTGGGCGGGCTGGAACGCGCGGGGGCCGCCGGAAGGGCGCCCCGGGAGAGGGCCGCACCCTATATACAAGGGAGGTTCCGGCCCGGGGCCCGGGGCCCGGGATCTCCCATATATGTATATATATATATATATATATATATTATATATATATATATATATATATATATATATATATATTTATACCACAGGTCGGCTGGAAACTGACGCCCACAAAAGATACCAGGTGGAGTTCACTACCCGCGCAAGTTCAGACATGGTGCTGACAGGAGAAGAAGGAGGAAGAGGAGGAAACCTGATGGTATCGAGGACCCGTCCGAAGGCAAATTTTGGAGGATATCTCGAGCGAAACGCTCTGATTTTAACAAAACTGTTAAACACCTAAGAATTGTAAATAATTTCGCATCTTGGGCCATCTTGGAAGGCATCCGAAATCGTTCCGAAAAGATGTCTTACAAGAGCTCTTGGCGCATCCAATTTTTTCCAGGCTGTATCAGGCGAAACGCCCATTTCCGAGGATCCAGAAATGAGGCGAGCGGTTTCAAAATCACCATTATTGGAGGATGTCTCCGGTTACTGTTGACATAAATTGTCTTAAACGATATCCTCTCCTCTCAAATCCTGGTTTTGTGAAGATGTATCGACTGAAACGCTCCTTTTTCAAATCCGCCGTGTCCCGGTGGACACGCGACCCCGTCACCACTCCCCGCGTGGACCCCCCCTCTTGATAAATATTTTCCCCTCCGGGCCAGTGTGCAACGTCCATCGCGCGACTCTTCGAGTCGAAGCGCGCTTCTCGTCATCCGCCAAGTCTAAATCAGAAAGCAACGCCGAACCCTTCCCCCCTTCAAACACCCCCAAATTGATAAGATTTCCTTCCGGGCCCGCGCCGACGTCCACCGCGCGACTCTTTGAGTCCAAGCGCGCTTCCCGCCACAACGTCACCAATCCCCCTCTGGACCCCCCCGCTTGATATATATATATATATATATATATATATATATATATAGATTCCCCTCCGGGCCAAGGTTGTTGCCCATGTTCCCGCGGTCCGCGTTGCTGGACCACCCTTTTCGCCCGCTGCGCCGTATTTCGAAACCCGGCCCGATAGTGATCCCCACCGTTGTGCCTCTCCCGATTACCGCGTCCATCCAGGCGCCTCCCGTGCATTGTCTTACTTTTCCCATGGCATGCTCGTACGCGGTGTTCGTGGTATCTAAAAGAGAAGCTGTTCAAAATGCCGTGCGGTCCTCCGCTGGTCCCCGTGATGGATGACAGACCTATTGTGGCCAATAGTCCTTGAGTGCGATGCGAGTGACCCGCGTTGCTTCCTCAACCCTCGCACCTTGGTGACTATGGGCCGACTCGCTGAGAAAGGTAAAGTGGCCAACTTGTTTATCGAATGCACCGTCACTGGCTTCAGGCAGGCCTCGCATCCGATAGAACCGATCCCTGACGGCCTCACTCATGTTCGTACCGCTGCGGCACCTTGGGGTTGTACCAGGACCAGTGATCGCGAGCGTCACTGGACGGGGATCATGCGCTGAATTCTGGTTAACATGTGTTGCTCATGGCGCTCCGGCTTGCTTGGTGATACCCGTCTCCACGTCGGTGAACACGGCCCAACCCTGTGCGGGTCTTCCCCCTGAGGTCAGAGCCCTTTCGAGCCTGCCAAAAAGTGGACACACGGTGCTGACTACGGGGCCGCCTTTGGGCCCTGGGATCCCCCCTTTTGTGACCTTGCGGGGTGCGTGGCCCAGCGCGGCGGCCACCATCACATCTGGGGGGGCGGACCAGTTTTCCCCATGCCGACCCTCTGCGATGCCTCAAACATCGTCTCCGCCTCTCTTGCTTTCGTGAGCGTGCGGGGGCGGCACTGCGCAATCAGCTTCGACCAGGCCGCTTGCAGACACGGATGGTGTTGTTGGGTGCCTCTGTCACGCGGCAAGGGCGCGCTGTCAGCAGGAATATCGCCCGTTGTGCAGAAGTGCGACGGAGAGGATTTGCGAGGAAATGATGGGAAGAAGGCTGCCCCTGACGGGTTTTTGACGGGGCCCCTGTCCTGACGACTGGTGGACCTCGTTGGGGGGACGGGGTCACGTTCACACATGACCCCGTCGTCTGCCAGTTGCGTCTCGAGGAATTCTGGTGAGGGGGGGCCGCCTGGGGCATGGTCTCGGGACCCACCCCTGGCCCAATTGCCTCTCCGACAGGACCGCCTTTGCCTGGCGTGGCAGTACAGCGCTCCGAAGGGGACTCGCTGTCCCCCCCCATCGTGGTGTCGCCTTGACCCCCTCCCCCTTGCATGAATTCGCATTTGCATGCCGATCACCTTCTCACTTCTGGCACGGGCTCAAGCTTTTAAACCCCGAAGAGCAAGCGAACGAGCGAGGATGAGGAGGAGGAGGAGGCGGAGGAGGAGGAGGAGGAGGAGAGGAGGAGGAACAGGAGGGGGAGAGGTAAGAGGAGAAGGGGAAGGATGACGGAGGAGACGGAGGAGAGACGGAGGAGACCTCAAAGACGGAGGAGACGGAAACCTCAGACACTGAGGAGACCTCAGACACGGAGGAAACGGAAGAGACGGAGGAGACAGGACCTCGAGCTAAGATGCTGCAAGTGCCGATATCCGAAGATATCTCCAGCGAGAGCCTCATTTCTTAACGGAATACGTCTTAACTACAAGGCCTCAACATCTCAATGTTTTGAGGATCTCTCAGGCGAGAAGGCAATCTCAAACGATTCGGTAAAGTTCGTGAGCTAGCTCAGTAGCTCATTGTTCGAAGATGTCTCGAGCGAGAGCCGCATGTTTGACGAAAGGCGTCTCAAACATACGATTTCAAAATCTCAAGGTTTCGAGAATGTCTCAAGCGAAACGGACAAGTTCAATTTGATGGGGATCCAGCAAGCGATGAACATTTTCACCCAGCAGCAAGTTGTCCCTCGCGTCTTAGTTTTTATATTTTCCAACAATGCTAGAACATTCCCATACCTTCTCGTTCCGAAAACGCGCTTCCCGTCAACCCTAAGATTCCCCAGAAATCGAGCGCGTTCCGCAAACTCCGTTTGTTTCACTCATACTGCCGCCCAAAAGGGTCGGCGGTGCGGCGTCAGCCCATGAATCTTCATGAGCGGTGCAAACTTACACACCAGATGGATCCCGATGGAGGTCTCGAGCGGTTTCAGGCTGTTCCAAAGGGCTGCAGCGTGCCCCGAAACCATCGGCGCCGAGCACACCCGCGAGTCTCATGCGGCCTCCAGGTGACACGACACCCTCGACGCCGAGCGCATCTGCGCGTCTCTCCCGGCCTCAACTGGCGACGCAACCTTCGGCGCCGAGCAAATCCATGCGCCCCAAGAGGTCTCAAAGTGGCATGAAACCCTCGGCGCCGATCCAAATCACGCGTCTCACAAGGGTTCACAATGCCTCGAAGCGCCACGAACCCCTCGGCGCCGAGCACATCCTCGCGTCTACTAGGGTCTCAGAGTGCCACGAACCCCTCGGCGCCGAACACATCATCGCGCCCACTCTGGCCCCAACGCGCCACGAAACCATCGGCGCAACGAGCGCATCCGCGAGCTCCACGCGGGGGTCAGAATGCAATGAACTCCCCAGCGCCGAGCGCATCCGGGCGTCCATCAAAATAGTGCCGATCGAAGGCTCCAATGGTGGGCAGGGACCACGACGCTATGGAGCGCCAGAGCCTGCGAGCAACAAGATACATGAATACCGCGACTCGCAGGATCACCACAATGGTTGTGGGGCTAGGAACTTTCTCTAGCATCTTGTCTGGCCTATGCGTTTTTTCCCTACCTAGGCTCTGCCTAGAAGGGTTCTTACTCTCTAGCTTAAAGGGGCCGGGCAGTGTAACACGCCCCGGGCGGTTCCCCCAGTCCCCGCCCCGCGGTTCCCCCAGTCGCGCCCCCTGGGTTCACCCAGCTTAGCTTAGCTTCAGCTTAGCTTTAGCTTAGCTTTAGCTTAGTTTTAGCTTAGCTTCAGCTTAGCTCTAGCTTAGCTTCAGCTTAGCTTTAACTTAGATTTAGCTTAGCTTCAGCTTAGCTTCAGCTTAGCTCTAGCTTAGCTCTAGCTTAGCTTCAGCTTAGCAGCTTAGCTTCAGCTTAGCTTCAGCTTAGCTCTAGCTCAGCTTTAGCTTAGCTCTAGCTTAGCTTCAGCTTAGCTTTAGCTTAGCTTTAGCTTAGCTCTAGCTTAGCGTTAGCTCAGCTTCAGCTTAGCTCTAGCTTAGCTTTAGCTTAGCTCTAGCTTAGCTTTAGCTTAGCTTTAGCTTAGCTTTAGCTTAGCTTTAGCTTAGCTTCAGCTTAGCTTTAGCTTAGCTTTAGCTTAGCTCTAGCTTAGCGTCAGCTTAGCTTTAGCTTAGCTCTAGCTTAGCTTCAGCTTAGCTTCAGCTTAGCTTCAGCTTAGCTTCAGCTTAGCTCTAGCTCAGCTTTAGCTTAGCTCTAGCTTAGCGTTAGCTTAGTTTTCGCTTAGCTTTAGCTTAGCTTTAGCTTCGCTTTATCTTAGCTTTAGCTTAGCTTTACCTTAGCTTTATCTTAGCTTTAGCTTAGCTTTTCTGTTACTACTAATGCTGCTTTCCTAGGGGCTCCAACTCCTAGGTAGGGTCGCACTGGGATAATTACTTCCCATGTTGTAGTCCCGTCGCGCTCCAAGACTGGCGCATCATCCTGTAAGAGGCAGATAAAAAGGCTGGAGGAAGTACAGACGATAAGTCCCCGTCTTCGCTATCCCCGTCGCCAGTGTCGCTGGTAACTACGATACGTTGCCTTGCAATGCCAGTGGCTCCAGACGGCCCGACAGGATTCCCAGATGGCCCAAGAGGTCCCCGTGACGGTCCCATCGCTGAATACAGCCCCGTGAGGGTCCGATCCCAAGCCTGAGCCCAGCCCAAGATGGGATCAAGACGGCCCAAGATGGCCCCAAGATGGTCTAAGAGGCCTCCGAGACGGCCCAGGAAGCCTAAGATAGCCTCGTGAGGCCCCGCGCCCAAGCCTGAGCCTGGCCCAAGATGGGCGCAAGATGGCCCAAGATGGCTCCAAGACGGCCCAAGAGGCCTCCGAGACGGCCCAAGAAGCCACATATGGCTTCATGATGGCCCGAGCCCTGGCTGACAGGCGCAAAAACCTACCCCGCTTTTGACCACCCTCGCTTCCAAATGGGAACCAGGCACTGCCAACTTGCTCGCGGGGAGCATGGCCGTGACCTCGTGCGCCAGCAAACGATCCGCATACCGATCGATCTTCTCCACATTCTTGCGCGCCCCCCGCCCCTTCGCACTGCAGAGCCCCAGACTCCGAAACATTGTCCTGAACGACGCCAAATATCGTACCAAACGACGCTGCGGTATAATACGGGAAAAACTTGGTAGACAACCAAGGGTTTCTGGTATGATGTTAAGGGCCTTTCGGCCTGAAGATGCAAACGCGAACTTTGCATAATGCCATAAGAGTGTGATACAACACCAACTCCACATGGTACTTTACCAAACTATTCCAGCACAATTCCAACACACTCCAACACGACTCAAATTTCCCCGGCATGGTACCAAATCATCCTGGCACGATGCCAAACGTCATTTTGGATGGTACCTGGACATTCCGTGGCTTGGCAGTGCGATGCGGTAGGGGGGCTGACGCTCGCGCTGCGAAATAGGAGGTGCGCGGTGTGACTTGGTTGTGCTTGGAAGCAGATCCTCCTCTGAACAGGCTGGTTCCTTCCACTGCGTCCCAAAAGAAGGCTGGGGAACGCACATATCCCAAGCAGTTTCATCGAACTTTTGGCGTAAAGGCTGGCCACATAGGCGTTTCCCAAAAGGCCGGAGGCAGCGGTGACTCGCCGGAAGCGTTTTCGATAGTTGAGGCCGCCGCTCGACGGCTCGTCTGTGTACTCCTGCCTGTCGCGGCCGCAGCACAGCCCGATTCCCATGGATGATCGACGATGTCGGGGAACCCTTCCGCCCGCCTTTTCCAGAGGGCCCCTCCTCCCCCTCCTCCTGGCTTGCTGGGGGATCATGAGGAAACGCCGGGCGCTGGCTTTCCCGGCCAGCCCTGCACGTCGGGGGGCGATGGGGGGGTCGCCGACTTCGTTGGCTAACGGCCCGCTGCGAGGGTCGGCCGCCCCTTCCTTCAGATTCGAAGCGAGTGTCCGATAGCCACACTGCGCATTTGAACGCCTGAGCCGCAAAAGCTACGGACTCGCAAACGGTCCCCAGGAAAAAGGGTGGCAAGATGGATGATGACGGCTACGGCCACGACGGCTGCAGAAACATCAGCAAGACAGTCAACAAGAATACTGGAGGTGACGATGCGCAATCGATTGGATAGTGTTGGATTGGCAACGGCTGAGGTGATGCAACGGGGCGGGGTGACGGTCACCATGCCACCACCTCGCCTCCTTGGCATCATCGCCCTTTCTATACGAACAAGATCGACGAGTTTGGCAATGATGGTGCCTTTCGCGAGGGCGTCGAACCCACATGCATGCAAACCACTATGCTTGAAAATGGATCTCGGCTGTACGTGCTCTTGCGTTACTTCTCTCGACTTCTCTCCTTCTCCGCTTCACTCTCTGAATCGCCATGCCCTCCACCTCCTCGCCTACCCTCCTGAGATGTCAGAACACGCGCTCGACTGGATTCTCTGTAACCAAAAGAGTACGCTGGGCCATCCCGAGGACAGCCACGAGAAGGAATGAACAAAGCAGGAACTTTATTCGTAAGGGCGCTCTGTGGAAACCATACACACCCGAACTAATTTGTGCCCGTACGGTCAACGGCCAGGCAGCCTGAATATTCCCCTTCCTACCCGCGGCATTCTGGAACAACCCCTGAACCACCTTGAAACAAGAACGATAATAAACACCACATGCAATTCCATAACAAGTGTGAGTGATTGGTAAGAGCGAGAACCCGCGACATCACC
This sequence comes from Prorocentrum cordatum, assembly GCA_963575745.1. Classification (NCBI taxonomy): domain Eukaryota; class Dinophyceae; order Prorocentrales; family Prorocentraceae; genus Prorocentrum; species Prorocentrum cordatum. Next base: position 1,134,982 of record CAUYUJ010007668.1, read on the forward strand.
ATCATTCTCTCATACTCCAGCGCAGTGCAATCCGAATCTCGGGCGACCACACTGCACTCGACATGTTCAACCAATGCCGCATGCCTACATTGTGTTGCGAGACGAACATGCCCAATTGGAAGGGCATGCAACAAAAACGAAACCCTAACTTCCAGGTTTGATGGAACTGTCGGCGGGGTGACCTGGGGCGAGGAAGCCGAACTCGTCGTGCACACCCACTGCGACGACGAATAAAGCGGCGGCCTTCACACCCTCCCGTGCCCATGTCTCGCAACATTCCACACATGTTTCAAACACGAAGCGGATGCGTACGTGCTTTAGTGTCCCGGACTTCTCTGCTCCATTACGTGGCGAAACTTGATCATGCATCAACCCAGCAAGCGCGCCAATCAAATCTATACAACATCGTCGCGAAGTGTGTGTGTGTGTGTGTGAATTTGTGAATGAATGCGTGAATGTGTGAATGTGGCAGTGCGTGTGTGTGTATGTATGTATGTGTGTGTGTGTGTTTCTACGCCGCGACGCCGCGCGCGTGGCCGCGACGCCAAAAAGTGTGTGTGTGTGTGTGTGCGCGTGTGTGTGCGTGTGTGTCTGTGCACGCTGCATCTGGAGCCGCTCCCGACGACGGTTCCGACGCCGTTCCCTCCGACGACGCCTCCGGCGCTGCTCACGACAACTTTCCGATGCTGCTCCCTGCCCGGGCCGGCGCCCCCACTCCGATGCTGCCTGCGAGGCCGCCCTCGACGACGGCCCCTACGCCGTTTCCTCCCTGGGGGCCGCCCTTAACGATGGCCGCGACGCCACGCCCGAGGCCCCGCCCCCGGGCTCACCCTCCCACCCCGCCCTGGATGCCGACCCCGGGTGGCCGATGCCCGCCTGCCCGGGGTGGTATGAACTCATTTTTAGGGTGGGCGATGGGGCAGAACCATGCGCAAATTGCAATGCGAAAAATGGGCCCGATAATCCCGGGAGGGGGGGGGTACACTCTATCGTATTTTTAGAAAGGAGGGTTCACCATGCCTAACCTGAAGTTGCCCACTCCACTGCTCGCGCAATCCGCCCGCCCACCCACCCGCAACTTGGTTTGCAAAACCCACGCGGAAACGATTGCGATGAGTGCATGGTTTTGGCTGGTGCATCTCTGCGGCCGCGCTAGCCCGCGCACGCTCGCGCTCGCAGCGGCCAGCTAGTTTGGCGTGACCGACGCGGCCGCGGCGGCGTTGACCGCTCGGCGCGTCCCAACGGGCGCTTCACTGCGAGTCGGCGACTTGGGCGGTCGCGGTATCATGGCAACGTCGACATCGGCAGACGCGATGCTGATCGTAGCGATGCTGGCGGTGATGCTGACAGCGACGACGGGGCAGCCACTGACGGCGCCGATGCTGACCGCGCCGACGACGACGACGGCGTCTTCGCGTCGGTGATGAAGGCATTGGGGGGAGTTCGACACGCGCGCGCGGCTGACGCGCGAAAGTGGCCCGCATGGTATGATTCAACACGGATCGTGCCACCCCAGCACGCGCGCAAAGGGCGTTCGAACGATTTCGACATGCGCGCGCGAAGCCCGTCTGGTAGCACGATATGACACAGTTGAACAAAAAAACCGTTTTCTTAAAAAATCGCAAGAGCGCGCGCAGGCTTGTGTTTGAATGTCATCGTTGCGACGCCCATTGTTTTTCCCAACCATCCTGTGGTGTTGGGTCCTCGTTTTAAAGCGACGGTGCCCCGCGTTCCTCTCTTCCTCCCCCTCTCCTCCTCCTTTCTCTCTTCCTCCCCCTCTCCTCCTCCTCCTTTCTCTCTGCATGTCACCCACCCAATGCAGCGCTTCGTGGCCCCACAAGGAGCTCCACCAAAGGCCCCAGTGACAGGGTTCGCATGGCGGCCTCGGGCCATTTCGGCACACCCCTCACAAGGATCGCGGCCCCGTAGGGAGCTCCACCGAAGGCGCCAGTGGCGGGGTTCGCATGGCGGCCTTGGGCCAAATCGGCGCACCCCTTACGAGGATCGTGGCCGCATAGGGAATTCCACCGAAGGTCCCAGCGGCAAGCTTCGCATGGCGGCCCCGGGCCATTTCGGCACACCCCTCACGAGGATCGTGGCCCCATATGGAAGCTCCACCAAATTCGCCAGTGGCAGGGTTCGCATGGCGGCCCCGGGCTATAACGGCACACCCCTCACGAGGATCGTGGCCCCATATGGAAGCTCCACCAAATTCGCCAGTGGCAGGGTTCGCATGGCGGCCCCGGGCTATAACGGCACACCCCTCACGAGGATCGTGGCCCCATATGGGGGCCCCACCGAATGCGCAAGCGGCAAGGTTCGCATGGCGGCCTCGGGCCATTTCGGCACACCCGTCACGAGGATCGTGGCCCCATATGGGAGCCCCACCGAATGCGCAAGCGGCAAGGTTCGCATGGCAGCCTCGGGCCATTTCGGCACACCCCTCACGAGGGTCGTGGCCGCATAAGGAGCTCCACCGAAGGCCCCCAGTGGCAGGGTTCGCATGGCGGCCCCGGGCTATAACGGCACACCCCTCACAAGGATCGCGGCCCCATGGGGAACTCCACCGAAGGCGCCAGAAGCGGGGTTCGCATGGCGACCTCGGGCCATTTCGGCACACCCCTCACAAGGATCGCGGCCCCATAGGCAGCTCCACCGAAGGCGCCAGCGGCAGGGTTCGCACGGCTGCCCTTTCGGCGCGCACCGCGCGAGGATCGTGGCCGCAAAGGGAGCTCCACCAAAGGCGCTAGTGGCAGGGTTCGCATGGCGGCCTCGGGCCATTTCGGCACACCCCTCACGAGGATCGTGGCCACATAGGGAGCTTCACCGAAGGCGCCAGTGGCAGGGTTCGCGCGGCGGCCTCGGGCTATTTCGGCACGCCCCTCACGAGGATCGCGGTCCCATAGGAGCTCCAGCGAAGGCGTTAATGGCAAGGTTCGCACGGCGGCATCGGGCCATTTCGGCACGCGCCCCTCACGGGGATCGCGGCCCCACAGGAGCTCCACCGAAGGCGCCGGCGGCAGGGTTCGCGCGGCGGCCCCGGGCCATTGCGGCGCACCCCTTACGAGGATCGTGGCCCCAGAGCTGCGCTGCTCCAACAACCGCGCCCGGGCGTCGTGCTCCGCCTTGTCGACGTGCAACGCCACCTCCTCCCTCATGGCTCTCAAAGCCCTCTCCTGCTTCTGCTCCACAGTCAGCGGGGCGCCGCCCTTGTCGTCGTCGGCGCCCGTGAAGACGGCCGCGAACGCGTTCCTGAGCATGTCGGGCTCCGGCGGGAAGCCGCGGCCGCATAGGGGGCGCGTGCGAAGATGGCATTCGCAATTGCGGTATTCACAACTGCACATGGTTGGATCCTTCGCCAGGCGCATATCAACGTTGATTTGGGACACTCGATTTTGAAATATCTGCGAAATCTATAAATTGCGAAGATTTCGGCATGCGCGCGCGATGGCGCGCGCGTGCGCCCTTCGTTTCATTTGGTTTAAAGGATTCTTGCCAACTTCTGAATTGCGATCAACGAGCGCGCGCGCATCGTTTTTTTTTTTTTTTGCGGAGGATGGCGCGGGAAGCCGATGCCGAATCCCCTGGGGTCTCATGAATTCATCTTTACGGTGGGCGACGAGGCAGAGTCACATGTAAATTGCAATACGAAAAGGGAAAGTGATAATCCCCAGGGATGGGGGGGGGGGCGTAGAGTCTCCTAAGAAAGGAGAAATCATTTCTGCTCGCAATGATTGCCCACTCCATTGCTCGCGCAATCATCCCACCCACCCGCCCGCAACTTGGCTTGCGAGCCCCGCGCGGCGGCGATTGCGACGCGTGTTCGGCGCTGGCTGGCGCATCTCTGCGGCCGCGACAGCCCGCGCATTCGCGCTCGCGCAGCGGCCAGCTCGTTTGGCGCGACCGACGCGGCCACGGCGGCGTTGACCGCTCGGCGCGCCCCAACGGGCACTTCGCTGCGAGTCGGCGACTTGGGCGGTCGCGGTATCGCGGCAACGGTTGTCACGACGATGATAGCGGCGACGCTGGTGACGACGCTGGCAGCGACGACGGCGCGGCCAGTGACGGCGCGGAGGATGGTCGCGCCGACGACGACGACTTCGCCCTCGCGTCTGTGATGGCGGTTTGGGAAAGAGTTCGACACGCGCGTGCGGCTGGCGCGCGAGAGGGGCCCGCATGATATTATTCGAGACGGATCGCGACCCCCCCCCGCCAGCGCGCGCGCGCAAGGGTGCGCGAATGAGTTCGGCATTCGGCGCCAGAGGCCCGTTTGGGAGAATTCCATTAAAACAGATCGACGAACCTCTGGCTCCCCCGAGAACTCGCACGGGCGCGAGCGCGCGCTTTTTTGAAAACTGATGCTGCGCAACCATTTGATTTTTGTCTGTGCGTTGGGGCACTCAGTTTTGAAATCGCTTCGAGACCGGCGGTTTTGGGCGGATTCGGGCACGCGCGCGCGACGATGCGCGCGCACTTCGCGCCGTTGTTTGCTGAAAGGATTCTCGCGACGGCGCGCGCGCGAGGGCGTTCGAGCGACTCCGACACGCGCGCGCAAAGCCCGTTTGGCAGCGCGCCATGAACTTGTTGAAGAGACAAACTTGTCTCAATAGTTCGCGAGAGCGCACGCGCAAGCTTTGTTGAACATCCTCGTTGCGAAACCTTATGGTTGCATTTGTTCCTGGCAATCGATTTCGACATCCTCGCGAAGCCCAGCGCTCGCTGAAGGATTTTGGCGCGCCCGTGAAACGACGCGCGCGCTTCTTTTTTATTCTGCAAAAGCTTCTCGCGACGGCGCGCGCGCAAGGGCGTTCGATCGATTTCGACGGGCGCGCGAGCGAAACCCTTTCGGCGGCCTCTTCTGGGAAAGATGAACAACCAATGGTTTTCTAAAGAATTCGCAAGGGCGCGCGCGCAGGCAGCTTTTTGAAAATGCGCGTTGCGAAACCACGTTTGTTTTATATATGCATATATACTGTCTTTCGACACTCGATGCTGGAGCGCTTGTGAATGCGAAGGTTCTGGGCGGATGTCGGCGAGCGCGCGCGGCGGCGCGCGCGGGTGCACTTCGTCAGATTTTCGGCGAGGTATTGTTGAAAACTTATGATATTTGATAAACGTGTGCGTGCGCATATTCTGTTTAGCAAAGGGTGCCGGGGGCGGGGGGGGGGGGGCCGGTTGGGCTGGGATGGCATGAGTTCATATTTAGGATTGGCAATGGGGCAGAAAGTGCCAAAAGGAATTGCAAACCAAATCAATCATACGTGAATTGCAATGCAAAAAGGAGGTCCCAAAATCTCAGGGGGGTAAAGTTTGTTCTCGCTGATGCAAGAAAATTTACCCCGTGTAATTTACGCGCGGCAACCTACGCAATGGAATCTACGCGGTGCAATCTACGCGGTGCAATTCACTTGCTCAACTTGAAACTGCCCTCTCCATTGCTCGCGCAAACATTCCGCTTGCCACCGGCAACTTGGTCGCAAGACCTCTTGAGACCGTGACGGTAGGCACCGAATGGCACTTGGCAGCGGCGCCGACGCCGACGACGGATGCGACGACGGCGATGACGACGACGCCGCCGACAACGTCTACGACGACACCGACGGCGTCTCCAAAGACTTCGGCGACGACGGCAAAGACGACGACGACAGCGCCGACGCCGACGACGAAGACGACGACAACGACGACGACGCCGACGACGACGACGACGCAGACGACGAAGACGTCGCCAACGAAAACGACGACGACGAGGGAGGGGCCACGACGGCGACAACGACGACAACGACGAGGGAGGAGGGAGGACGGCGACGACGCGAACGACGAAGGAGGGAGGACGGCGACGCCGACGACGGCAACGACGAGGGAGGAGGGAAGACGACGACGACGACGACGACGGCGGCGACGAAATAGGAGGGAAGACGACGAGACGCCGACGACGGCAACGACGACGAGGGAGGAGGATGGACGACCACGGCGACAACGACGACGGAAACGACGACGACGCCGAAGAGGACGACGACGACGACGACGAGGAAAGACAGAGGACGACGACGGCGACGACGACGGCGACGACGAGGGAGGAGGGGCGGCGACGACGACGACGGAGGAGGGGCGGCGACGACGACGACGCAAGAGCGCGCGCGCATGTGTTTTTTTTTTGGGGGGGGGAATGCGTTTTACGGAACCGTTTGTTTCTTATGTTTTTTTTTGGGGGCTCGATTTTAAAATCCTTCCGGGGCCGAGAATTTGCAAGTGATTTCAGCATGCGCGCGCGACGACGCGCGCGCGTGCACCTCGCCCCGTTTCTTGCAGGGGGCTCTCGCGACGGCGCACGCGCAAGGGCGTTCGAACGATTTCGACATGCGCGCGAATATTTGGGACAAAAAATGAAAACCAATAGTTCTCTTAAGATTTCGCAAGAGCGCGCGCGTAAGCTGTTTTAAACCATCCGCGCTGCAAAGACAATGCGTGTTTTTTTTATATATATATATATATATATATATATATATATATTGTGAAGTCTCTCCGAAACCGCTGGTTTTGACGGTTGTCGGCATGCGCGCGCAACGACGCGCGCGCGCGCGTCGTCTCGTTTTTTGCAAAAGAATTCTGGGAACCTTACGATTTTTTATATATGAGTGCGTGCGCATAGCACTGTGTTGCAGAGGATGGCGGGGGGGGGCCGATGCCGGCTTGGCTGGGATAGAATGGATTCACATGTAGGATAGACACTGGGTTAGAACCCTACGCGTTTTGCATCGACTCCAGGGGGGTCTTTAACCCTGGGAGGGGGGCAGTGTGGTAGAACCCACACTCTGAATAAGACTATATTTTGACCCGTGAGTTGACGCATCCCATGCTCTTGCGCACGTCCCACCCACCAACCCGCAACTTAGTCTGCAAAACCATGCGGTGGCGATTGCGATGCATGCTTGGCGTTGGCTGGTGCATCTCTGCGGCCGCGCCAACCCTAGCACGCGCGCGCAGCGGCCAGCTTGTTTGGCGCGACCGACGCGACCGCGGTGGCGCTGAACGCTGGGCGCATCCCAGCGGGCACTTCACTGGGAGTCGGCGACTTGGGCGAACGCGGTATCGCGGCAACGCCGACTATGGTAGACGCGGCGATGATAGTGGCGATGCTGGCGGCGATGTTCGCACCGACGAAGGCGCGGCCAGTGCGGGCGCCGATGCTGATCGCGCCGACGACCACGACGACGGCGTCCTCGCGTCGGTGATGAAGGTTGTGGAAGGGGTGGTGCAGCTTATTCTCTCTTAGCACAATAATATCTTTGCGGTGTAATTTACGCGCGGCAACCTATGCAACGCAATCTACGCGGCGCAATCTACGCGGTGCAATCCACCAATGCTCAACTTGAAATTGTCCGCTCCACTGCTCGCGCAATCATCCCGCCCGCCCACTCGAAACTTGGTCTGCCAATCCCATGCGGCGGCGATTGCGACGAGTGCTCGGCGCTGGCCGATGCATCTCCGCGGCCGCGACAGCCCGCGCGCGCGAAGCGGCCGGCTAGTTCGGCGCGACCGACGCGGCCGCGGCGGCGCTGATCGCTGGGCGCGTCCCAGTGGGCACTTCACTGCGAGTCGGCGACTTGGACGGGCGCGGTATTATGGCAACGTCGACAACGGTAGACGCGATCATGATAGTAGCGGTGCTGGTGGCGATGTTGGCAACGACGACGGCGCGGCCAGTGCGGGCGCCGATGCTGATCGCGCCGACGACGATGACGGCGCCCTCGCGTAGGCGATGAAGGTTTTGGGAAGAGTTCGACGCGCGCGCTCGGCCGGCGCGCGACAGTGGCCAACGCAATATTATTTGAAACGGATCGCGCCCCCCCCCCCCTCCCCACGCACGCGCGCCGCCCGCCTCCAGCGCGCGCGCAAGTGCGCGCGAATGACGTCGGCGCGCGGCGCCAGAGGCCCGCCCAGGTAACTGTGGACAAGCACATGTTTTTAATATTATAAAAGAAATCGCAAGAGCGCGAGCGAACGCAAGTTTGAAAACTGATGTTGCGAAACCAATTGTTTGTGTATGTTATTGGACACTCGGTTTTGAAACCGAAGGTTTTGGACGGATTTCGGCGCGCGCGCGCGCGACGGCGCGCGCGCGCGCAGTTCGTCCAAGGATTCTCGCGACGGTTCGCGCGCGAGGGCGTTCGAACGATTTCGACGTGCGCGCACGAAGCCCGTTTGGTAGACTTTCTGGCAATGTTGAAACACCTATGGCTTTTTATGTAAAACTGCCAGGAGCGCGCGCGCAAGCTTTTCCTGAAAATCCGCGTTGCGATACCATGTGTCTTCTCGTGTGTTCTTGGACACTCTATTTTGACATCGCTACGAGGCCTCGCGTTTCGAAGGGTTCCAGCATGCGCGCGCGACGACGCGCGTGCGCGCACTTCCCCCGATTTTGCGCAAGGGATCGTTGAAAACGCAAGATTTCTGATCGAAAAATGCGCGCGCATATTCTGTTTTGCAGAAGATGGCGGGGGGGGGGTGCGCGTGCGTGGCCCTTGGATGGTATGTATTCGTATTTTGGATGGGCGATGGGGCAAAACCGCGTGCAAATTGCAACGCGAAAAAGTGATGGGGTAATTCCGGGGGGGGGGGGGGGGGGGGGGGGGGGGGGGGGGGGGGGGGGGGGGGGAGGGGGGTCGAGTGAATGATTTTTGAAAAGGGAATATAAGTGGTGCGATGATTTGTACTCATAAAGTGACACATCCCATGCTCTTTGCAAACATCCCACCCACCCACGCGCAACTTGGTATGCAAAGCCCATGCGGTGGCGATTGCGATGCATGCTTGGCGTTGGCGGGTGCATCTCTGCGGCCGCGCCAACCCTAGCACGCGCGCGCAGCGGCCAGCTAGTTTGGCGCGACGACGCGGCCGCGGCATTATGTCAACGCCGACAACGGTAGACGCGATAATGATAACGGCGTGCTAGTGACGATGTTCGCACCGACGAAGGCGCGGCCCAGCGTGGGCGCCGAAGCTGATCGCGCCGACGACGACGACGGCGCCCTCCGTCGGCGATGGAAGTGTAGAAAAGAGTTCGACGCCCGCGCGCGGCCGATGCGCGAGTGGCCCGCGCGGTTTATTCGAGACGGATCGCGCCGCGCCCCCCGCCCCCCCCCCCCCCCCCCCCCCCCCCCCCCTCCCCCCAGCGCGCCCGCAAAGGCCATCGAATGATGTCGGCATGCGACGCCAGAGGTCCGCTTGGCAGAATTTCATGCACACGTTGAAGAATCAATGGTTTTATCAAGAATTCGCAAGAGCGCGCGCGCAAGCTTTTGAAAACTGATGTTACGAAGCCTTGCGTTTTTGAATGTGTTTTGCACATTCGCTTCTGAAATCGCTGCGCAATCGTAAGTTGTTGAAGGATTTCGGCATGCGCGCGGGACGACGCGCGCGCGTGCACTTCGTCCCGTTATTTGCAAGGGGTTCTTGAAACCTGGTGATTTTGTATAAACGAGTGCGCGCGCGAAATATTGCTCGCGGAGGATGGCGCGGGGGTCGATCTTGGCGTGGCTGGGATGGTATGAATCCATTCCCTACCTAGGCTTTGCCTAGAAGGGTTCTTACTCTCTTGGCTTAAAGGGCCAGGCAGTGGGAACCGGCCCGGGCGGTTCCCCCAGTATCAGCCCCGCGGTTCCCCCAGCTACGTCCCCTTAGCTTAGCGTTGCCTATCTCGTCTTAACTTAGCCTAGCTGAACTTAGCTTAGCTCACCGTAGCTTATTTTAGCTTAGCTTAGCCTAGCTTAGCTTAGCTTAGCTTCGCTTAGCCTAGCATAGCTTAGCCTAGCATGGCTTAGCCTTGCCTTAGCTCAGCTTAGCTCAGCTCAGCTTAGCGCAGCATGAACATAGCGTAGCATAGCATATCATAGCGTAGCATATCATAGCGCAGCATAGCATAGCGCAGCATAGCATAGCATTGCATCGCAAAGCGCAGCATAGCATAGCATAACATAGCATATCATAGCATAGCATAGCTTAGCATAGCACAGCGCAGCATAGCATAGCATAGCATAGCATAGCATAGCATAGCATATCGCAGCATAACATAACATAGCATGCGGACCCGTGAAGTGTAGGCCGGAGCCGGAGCATTCTCAAGCACACCCGGTGAGCGAATGCAACAACATGCGTGTGTCTGTGTGCGCGCGTGCGAAGGCAAAGCAAAAGAAAAACCAAGCAAGAGCAAACACAAAAGCAAATCAAAAGTAACAGCAACAGCAAAAGCAAAAGCAAAAGCAAAGGCAAAAGCAAAGGCAATAGCAACAGCAAAGGCAATGCAAAGCAAAAGCATAACCCATGCGAAAGTGTAGATGTATATTTAGATGTAGGTGTAGATGTGGATGTAGGTAGGTGTAGATGTATATGTACATGTAGGTGTAGATGTAGATGCAGATGTGAGTGTAGTTGTAGATGTAGATGTAGATGCATGTGTGCATGTAGATGTAGTTGTAGGTGTAGATGTGGATGTAGGTCTAGATGTGGATGTAGGTATTAAGCTGTACTATTACTACTACTACTACTACTACTACTCCTACTACTCCTACTACCCCTACTACTTCTACTCCTACCTCTACTACTACTACTACTACTGCTACTACTATTACTACTACTACTACTACTACTACTACTACTACTACTACTACTACTGTTACTACTACTACTACTACTACTACTACTGCTGCTGCTGCTGCTGCTACTACTACTACTACTACTACTAGTACTCGTACTAGTACTAGTACTACTACTACTACTTCTACTACTACCACTACTACTACTACTACTACTACTGCTACTACTACTGCTACAACTGCGACCATGAGGAGAAAAAGGACGGCGTTTACCGTTACTACTAGTATTGCTCTCCTCGGGGCTCCAACTCCTAGGTCGAGTCGCTCTGGGATAATTCATCTGCACAGAAAAAGGGCCGACACATCCCATGATCTTGCAAAAATGCCACCCGCCAGCCCGCAGCTTGGTTTGCGAAACCCACTCGGTGGCGATTGCGACGCGCGCTTAGCGTTGGCTGGTGCATTTCCGCAGCCGCGCCTACTCAAGCGCGCGCGCGGCGGCCGGCTTGCTCGGCGCGACCGACGCGGCCGCGGCGGCGCTGACCGCTGGGCGCGCCCCGGCGAGCACTTCGCTGCGAGTCGGCGACTTGGGCGGGCGCGGCGTCATGGCAACGTCGACAACGGTAGACGCGACGATGATACTGGCGACACTGGCGGCGATGTCGACAGCGACGAAGGCGCGGCCAGCGCGGGCGCCGATGCTGATCGCGCCGACGACGACGACGGCGCCTTTGCCTCGACGATGAAGTGTTTTGGAAGGAGTTTGGCACGCGCGCGCGGCCGGCGCGCGAGCGCGGCCCTCGTGGAACGATTCGACATGGATCGCGCCCCGCCGGCGCGCGCGCAAGGGCGCGCGAATGATGTCGGCGTGCGGCGCGAGAGGCCCGTGCGGCAGAATTCAATGCACACGTTGAAAACCGCATTGTTTTCCCACGAGTTCGCAAGGGCGCGCTTTGGGGAACCGACGTTGCGACGCCATGTGTTTTTGTATGTTTGTTGGGAAACCGAAGGTTTTCGATAAATTGCGGCACGAGCGCGCGACGCCGCGCGCGCGTGCACTTCGCCCCATTTTCTGAAACGGATTCTCGCGACGGCGCGACCGCAAGGGCGTTCGCGCGACTTCGACGCGCGCGCGCGCGAAGCCCACGTGGTAGCATTTTCTGATAATGTTAAAAAACCGATGATCTTCTATAGATTTCGCAGGACCGCGCGCGCTAGTATACGGTTCCGTATGTGTATGTATATGTATATATATATATATATATGTGTGTATATATATATATATATGTGTATATCTAAAAACAATGTACACAACCATGTGTATTTAAAGTTTCTTTGGAGCTCCATTTTGGAATCGTCGCGAAACCGAAGTTTGTTAAAATATTTTGGCATGCGCGCTCGACGACGCGCGCGCGCGCCTGTCGCACTATGTTCTGCAATGGCTTCTTGAAGACGAACGATTTCAGATAAGCGAGCGCGCGCGCATGATACGTTTTGCAGAGGGCGGAGGGGGGGGGGGGGGGCGACGCCGGCCATCCCGGGACGGCGCAGCTGCATCTTGTGGGCGGGCGACGGGACAGAATCACACGTAACTCGCACCGCAAAAAAGGAGTGGGATCACCCAGGGGGGGTGGGGGATCTCTGCTTCTGCAGGGGGGGAATTCGCCAATCCTCAACTTCGAAGTTGCCCGCCCCGCTGCCGGCGAAAACGCCCCGCCCACCCGCCCGCAACTTGGCTTGCGAACCCCGCGCGGCGGCGATTTCGGCGAGCGCTCGGCGCTGGCCGGCGCGTCGCCGCGGCCGCGACGGCCCGCGCATTGCGCGCGCGCGGCGGCCTGCCAGTTTGGCGCGGCCGACGCGGCCGCGGCGGGCGCCGACCGCCGGGCGCGCCCCAGCGGGCACTTCACTGCGAGTCGGCGACGTGGGCGGGCGCGGCGCCGCGGCAACGCCGACAGCAATAGACGCGGCGACACTGGCGGCGACGTTGACAGCGACGGCGACTCGGCCGGTGGCGGCGCGGACGCCGAACGCGCCGACGAACGATGACGGCGCCCTCGCGTCGGCGATGAAGGTCTCGAGCTGAGTCCGACGAGCGCGCGGCCTTGCGCGCGAGAGCGGCCCGCGCGGCGCTATTTGAAGCGGACCGCGCCCCCCGGCGCGCGCGCAAGGGCGCGCGAATGATTTCGGCATGCGGCGCCAGAGGCCCGCGCGTCAGAATCCCATAATAGCGCAGAGAAAGCCGTCGGTTTTCTTAAGACGTCGCCAGGGCGCGGGCGCGCTTTTATTGGCCACTGATGTTGCGAGACCACGTGGTTTTGTATTTGTTTTGGATACTCGGTTGTGAAATCGCCACGGCGCCACAGGTTTTTGAATGGCGTCGGCATGCGCGCGCGACATCGCGCGCGCGCGCAGTCAGCCCTGTCTCTGTTGCAGGGGATTCTCACGACGGCGCGCGCGCGAGGGCGGCCGGGCGAATTCGACGCGCGCGCGAAGCCCATTTGGCGGCATGTTCTGAACACGTTGAAGAACCGCTGATTGTCCTTAGAATTCGCGAGAGCGCGCGCGCAAACTTTCTTCTGCCAAAAAAATCAGCGCTGCAAAACCTGTCAGTCGCACCTGTTTCTTGACGCTAGATTCTGAGATCCTTGCAGAGCCGAAAGTTTTCGAAATATTTCGGCATGCGCGCGCGACGACGCGCGCGCACTTCATCCTATGCTTTTGCAAGGGGTTCTTGAAAACTGATGATGTTTGGTAGACGAGTGCGCGCGCATAGTATGTTTTGCAGAGGGTGGCAGGGGGAAGGCGGATATCGGTCGGGCTGGGATGGTATGAGCTCATATATAGGATGGGCGATGGAGCAGAACCACATGCAAATTGCAATGCAAAAAAATGGAACGGAAGATCTCGGGAAGGGGAGGGGGAGGGGGGCAATCTTCTCGGCTCGGGAAGGAGAGTTGGCTTTCGCACGCGAACTGACGCATTCCATGCTCTTGCAAACATCCCACCCACCCACCCGCAACTTGGTTTGCGAAACCCGCGCGGTGGCGACTGCGATGCACGCTCGGCGTTGGCTGGTCCATCTCCGCGGCCGCGCCAACCCAAGCACGCGCGAGCAGCGGCCAACTAATTTGGCGCGACCGACGCGGCCGCGGTGGCGCTGACCGCCGGGCGCATCCCAACGGGCACTTCAATGCGAGTCGGCGACTTGGGCGGGCGCGGCGCCATGGCAACGTCGACAACGGTAGCCGCGACGATAATAATAGCGATGCCGGTGACGATGTTGGCAACGACGAAGGCGCGGCCAGCGCGGGCGCCGATGCAGATCGCGCCGACGACGATGACGGCGCCCTCGCGTCGGCGATGAAGGTTTTGGAAAGAGAGTTCGATATGCGCGCGCGGCCGACGCGCGAGAGTGGCCCGCGTGGTATTATTTGACACGGATCGGGCCCCCCACCCAAGCACGCGCACAAGGGCGTGCGAATGCTGTCGGCATGCGGCGCGAGAGGCCCTTGCGGCAGAATTCGATGAACATGTTGCAACAAACCCTTGGTTTTCTCAAGGACTCGCATGAGCGTTTTGAAAACTGATGATGCGAAACCATGTGTTGTTGTAGGTGTCTTGGGCGCTCGGTATTGAAAACGCTTCGAAACCGAAGGTTTATATATATATATATATAAACTGGTGTCGGCATACGCGCGCAACGAAGCGCGCGCGTGCACTTCGTCTCATGTGTTGCAAAGGATTCTCGCGACGGCACGCGCGCGAGGGCGTTCGAACGATTTCGACATGCGAGCGCGCGAAACCCGTTTGGTAGCATGTTCTGTACATGTTGAAAACCAATGCTTTCCTCTAGAATTCGCGGGTGCGCGCGCGCATTTGTCTATGAAATCCGTGTTGCAAAACCTGTTGTTCGTATCTTTTTTCTGACATTCGATTCTGAGATCTTTACGAAGCCGAAGGTTTTTGAAACATTCCGGCATGCGCGCGCGACGACGCGCGCGTGCGCACTTCGTCCCAACTCACGGTTCTTGATTTATGGTTTTGCAAAAGATTCTTGGCAAGAGATTCTTGGCAACTTATGATTTGTGATCGCATAGTGTGCTTTGCAGAGAATGCCGGGGGGGGCGATACCAGCTCGGCTGGGATGGTCGGAATTCATATTTCGGATGTACGATGGGACAGAACCGTGTGTAAATTGCAATCCAGATAAGGAAACGGATCATCCCAGGGAGGGTGGCAGAGTTTATGTATTCTATTTTTGGAAAGGAGAATCTTTGCAACGGTGACGGCGGCGACGGGCGGCACCGCACGCAAAAGCCGCCACTCGCCCCGAGCGGCGGCGGCGACGGCGGCAACGGGCGGCACCGCCCGCAACAGCCGCCATTCACCCCGAGATGGTTAAACCAAGTAAGAACCCGTAAGTGCATTCACTGTGTAGGATATTGAAAACCATCCGCCTTCCAAGCCTCTATGTTTTGGACATGCCTCAAGCGAGTGTGCACGACGCTGAGGCAAAAGCCACACGTGGAAAGTGATCCGCCATCCACGTAGCTGCTTCAAACTGTTAAGACGACTGTGGGTGGCGACGAAACAAGATACACATGTTGAGGGCGACCCGCCCTGCATCCGTGTGGCTGATGGAGATGTTGTGCTCCAGTGTCCAGGGTAGCGAGGGAGATCACTAAAGGTCACGGCGCCCAGCGCCGGACCAGACCGCCGAAGAGCGGCGACCTCGCGAGCCAGCGTGCGGCACCCCAGATGGCGCGGCATGCTGGGTCGGGCAGTCGGCGGAGCAAGCCAGGCGCAGCATGTGCAAAGGAGGGGAGGGGAAGAGATGAACACAACAACACAAAGAGCCTCGTCTGGGAACGATGAGAAACACGTGGTGGGAAAGTGGGGGGGGGGAGCGCAGATGGGACACGGCAGCAGCAAGGAGGGGGAAAGCGGAGAGGCCGAGCGGAGCAACGCAGGAGACAGGAGCGTCCGCCCGCGGAGGCCTCGGACCGCTCCCGACCTGCCGCCCCAGAGTCTCCCCCCCCCCCTTCAGTGACCGCTCCGGCCAGCAGAGTGCGCCAGGATGTGCTGGCACCGCCCGCGGCGACAGCGCCGCCTCCCCTGCTCCCATGTTTGGGCTGTGCTGTCGAGGGTCGACGTCGTCTCCGATGTCTTCTCACACATCATCTTATCGTCATTTGCGTTGCAACGCGTATTCTTGTTCCCCTTTCCTGCCCAAAATTCATCCCTCCTTGCGCATTCCTTCTGTCTGACTCACCTTCCTGTGTCTGTCGTCCTCATCTCCTCTACCAACTGTGTTCTTCTTCGCGGCTCACGTTCTTCACTGCTTTTTGGCGTATTGCGCCCCTGCTTGGGTTGACATGATCAACGCCGACAAATCACATCTCTGTCGCTTGTGCGTGTTCAGGCCCATAGCGAATCGTGCTGACAAACACTCAGTACCCCAATCAAGTCCACTGACCTCTGCTTGGAAGGCGGAATGGACAGGATAGATCTGTTGACCAGCAGACCCGGCGATACTGGACTTGACATCGCCTTCGGCCGCTTTCACGACCAAGCTGACTGTGCCGGACGCCCCGCTCCCGACCTGTATGCCTCCATCCGCGAACACCTGCACGCCCACGGAATGTGGAATCTGTTCCCGGATACGCTCGGCGTCCAAGCTGTGGAAGGAGGCCCCGTGGCTCAGCACTCAGTTCGCCACGTGGTCTGCTGCTTTGTTGCACTCCCGCGGCCGCCAATCCACTGGCTCAAGATACCCACTTTTGTAATTGAAGTGGTCCCCGAACAGACGCCTCATCCTCGACTGGATTCGGTCGAGAGCCGGACGGTACATAACATTATGCACGCCAGGTGTTACGTTGGCTAGTTGTGCTAGGGTTTCGATGTCTACCTCTAACTGAAGCTGAGGACAAGACAACCCTTCCTTCCAGAGCAAGTGGCGCATCAGTGCAAGAGGCGCGGGAATGCACTTCATCCTAATTCCTCGTCTCCTCTACCTGTCTTCTTACCCCCTCCCCATTCCGCTCCCTCTTGCTCAGCCCAGTCCTCGTCCTCCCTATCGTCCTCGCACTCCCCATGCTGCTTCAGCTGCTGCTGCTGCTGCTGGTGCTCCACATCCTCTGCACTCCATCTCCTAGCCCTCCTTCTCATAATGCCCATCCCCTCCCTCCGTGGGAGGCATGCCGCATCCCGCATTGTTCGAATCGTGTTCCCCGCGGAATCGCACTTCAATATTCTGGCGGGTAAGTCTTTGCAGTGTGGAGCGAACAACCTAATACCATTTCCGCGTCTGGTCTCCTTAGGGGGGGCTTCCCTTAGGGGGCCATCGGCCATCACTTTACGTTACGTGGCGCGCCCACCTCGCACAGAGTGCGCCGCTCTCGTTCGAGGGGCTCTCCGACGGGTCTCGCAACAGACTGCCAAGTTCCACCCGCCGCCACATTCGAGAGACTGCCTCGCCCCCCCCCAACCCCCATCAAGGATGCCCCTCTTCCCCTTCAAATAGGCCCGCCCCCTCGCACTCCAAGGGAACCCATGCTCTACTTTCGAGGAGTCCCTCCAAATCCCCCTGTGGAAAAGACAAGTTTGCCCGCTTGACCGAACGCCTCCCGATCTACATGCTGACTGGCATGAGAAGAGCCCTGTCTGAATGATGACCCCCCCAAAATGAGCGCTCCTAGTGAAAACATCCACCTCTCCCCCTAAGCATACCTCCCACTTCTGACCCTACCTTGAGGACGCCCCTCCTATAAGAAGCCATCCCTCCCCCCATTCGGCAGCCCCATCACCTTTGTTGAGTATGTGTCCCCTTCCCCTTTAGGGATGCCCCCTTTGAAGGATGAGACCGTCTCCCGGTCACTAAGATCCTTGCAACATGCACCCATTTCTCTGAGGAGCCCCCGGTAAAGAGCATATGAACAATACCTCCCCTTTCGATACCCGTCCAATACCCGCTAGTTGCACTCTACATGCTGAGCGGAGAGCGCGCTCATCCTGGATGGCTGGCTATCCTGCCACTTCTGTCTTGCCGTCATCGAGGTGCAAGTGGACACCCGAACAAGAGATGCACCCTTCTTGAGGAGTCCAATGGAACTCCCTCTCTGAGAACGCCCTCACCCAATGTAAGGAAAACCCTTCTAATCTTCAACAGCCCACACCGTGAAAGAACCCATCCCACACTCAAGGGAAGCACAGCTCCCACTTTACTTACGGTGGCTCCCCTTCCCCTTTGAAGAAGGCTCCCATTGAACAGGCCAGCCCCCTCTCTTTACGTCTTTACGGAAGCCCCCCCCTTCGCCTTGATGAAAGCACCCTCTCCCTTTGAGGGTGCCCCCCAGACCCCATAGGGGGGCCCCTCTCCCTTTTGAGGCAGCCCCCCTGGAGGGCGGCCCCCGTCCTCCTTCGATCCTCCCCCCCACCCCGCCCGAACGCTACCCCCTCCGCCGCACCCCCATGCCCTTGAAGGAGCCCCGCCCCACGAGTGCCCTGCGGCGGCGCCACAGCACTGCTGGTGACAGCCTCCTGCTTCTGCACGGCGGCCGCGGGCGGCACCGCCAGGGGCGGGCTTCTGAGGCGGCGCCGGGAGGGGGGCGAGCGGGTGCGGAGCGGGGGCGAGGGGAGGAGGCAGAGAGAGGAATTGTCTATCGCGGCGCTGGGGATCGCACGGCATGGGCAGGCCTAAGTCGGGATGCGACACGGCGCATTCACACCTCGGAGGAAGGAAGGGCGTCAAAGAGCAGAGGGGGGCGAGAAGAGGGAAGAGGAGGGCGGGTAGGGAGGAGGAGAGTATGTTCAAAGGAACGGGCCAAGGGCAGGTTGACGAGTGAGCTCGAGAGACCCGTCTGCCGCTCGCGCAAGAAGTTCTCGTCGAATTTTTGACGGAACCCCTCGTCGCACTTTCCGTTCGTTCCCTATCCCTTGTACTTGCAAGAAGGGCGGCGACTCGCACACGAATCCCACAGCTCTCTGAAGTCAGTGGCGTTAAGAGGAATACTTGTTCCAACCCCTTTCTCCCCCCCTCGGAAGGTTGGTACTCCTCCCCCTGATCCCTACACTGGGGTCGGGACAAGGGTTTCGCGAGGGAGTGGAGAGTCCAAGATCGCGCACCATGTCTCCACCTCAGATAACCCAAGATGGCCTCCGAGATAACGCAATGTATAACTTCAGACTCATCCAGATGACTACGTGGCTTCACGAGGCCCCGAGACGGCTCTAAGTAGCCTCGGAGGCTCACAAGATCGCCCCCGAGAGGTCAACATACTTCATCAACCGATTGTGTTAATCATTGTTGCCTTCGCGCCTTTTCGCTTGCGACAGCGCTTTGAGGCCTCAAGGTAGCTCTAATGTCGCCTAAGAGGGCCCCAAGAGAGGCCCACAATGGCGCCAAGAAGCCCCGAGGGTCCCCTAAACCACTTCAAAATCATCCCAACAGGGCCCAACGAGGCAATCGATGCTGGGCTGCGACAGGACGAGGCCCTCCTTTGATCGACGTCCTTCTAGATTGCCCTAAAAGAGCCCGAGCTGCTACCAAGAGTGTCCCGAGAGGGCCCACAGGGAAACCCGAAGGCTGCCAATATAGCCCGGAGAGGGCTCCAATATTGCCCCACGGAGCTTCCAAGAGGCTCCCAGATCGAAAGGACGCGAAGGCACCTCTGTTTGACTCCTGATTCGGCTGCCCCCCCCCCTTTGTGCCACTGATTGGCCTGGGCACCGTCTCTGGATGAATTGGGGGGGATACTTTGTTGTTAGCAGTCGCAGGCGAGAGCGCCAGCGGCGAGTAAAGCATTTGGGGGGATACGCGGAGCGTCCAGAATTTAACACAAGCTTGACGTCCCTCCCCAGTCTACCCCGCTCTATCATCCCTCCTCAATGCCACTCGCCGTGACCAAGCACGCAGCATTGATTTGCAGGGCGGCAATGAGTGGGCCAAATCCTGACGACGGCACAAGTAAAGGACCCCTGTTGGCGCCAGAATCTAACCGTATCTCCTGAGATCTCGAAGCTGGAAATTGCGCGGGGACGACACTTCGATGCATCGCGACGACGGATGTGAAAATGAAGGAATCACGAGGGACAGAGAAATGGTCAGAGAGTGTGTGTGTGTTTGTGTGAGAAAAGGGAAAGGGCAAGAGAGAGAGAGAGACAAAAAAAAAACGAGAGAGACAGAAATTTATAACAAACTGAATATGTGTATATAAAAAAGGGTTCTCGTTTTTTTTTTCTGCGGAGAAGATACGTCTCGTAGAAGCCACGCGCGTCTTGGCGGCAACGACACGACCGCCAAATGGATGATCGGCCAGCCCCCTAGACCAAGTTTTACGTAGTCCTGGTTGTGGGTTGGGTGGACCGAAGCAGCAGAGTTGAGAGAGGAACGTTGCGGACGAAACCCCTCTAAAGCACGTCGACTCACGAATCCCAAAACATATCTATCTGCACGCCCCCCCTATCCAGGGGGTCTCGTGCTTCAGCGGAAAAGGTACGTATCGTAGAAGCCACGCGCGTCTTGGCGGCAGCGACCTGGCCGCCAAATGGATACTGGGCCAGCGCCTCTGGACCAAGTCATAAGTAGTCCCGAAGATGCCCGAAAGGGAAAGCCCACGAGTCATGAAGGATTGGCAGGGGCAGGCGGAGCGGAAGGATGGAGGGTTGTGAACGCGAAATCGAAATAATTCATCTGTGCGTTCCGTACCTTATGCAACAGAGCGTGAGCTAAAGTCTTGCACAGCTGCTGTGGGTACGGCTGGGCGCTGCGTGTCACTGTCGATCCTTCGGGCTGGTGGTGTCTACATTCTGTGGCGCTGAGGAGGACATGCTGTTCGTGGCCTACGATTGAGGTCTAGCAAGTCAGACTCTGAGATTCCCCCGCAGATGAAACGAGCTCGCTTTCTCCAGGGGGTCCCGAACTGGCAGAAATCACTCACAACTATATGGGCCCTGTCCAGGGCCGTCGCGGCTCTTACTTCTGGTACTAACCACATATTAGATGAGTTTTGGGTTCCCCAAAAAAACCACGGTATCTTTCTAGCGTGCATATAGCTTACAAGATTAAGGCAAGAAGTCCGGCAGGCATTCCCTGTCTGTAGCCTTTCTGCGTCTTGCGGGCTACTTGGGCAGTCCTCAAGGGAAGTCGGGAGTGCGAATCACTGCTGCGCAGTCTCTAGCCATATAAAAATGACTGGCAGGGAGGCGCACACATCGCACCCATAAATTTGCCCGCGCTGACATCTTGGCGGATGCAGCGGAGCACGGGCCGACGGGTCTGGCCGCCCGATGGGCCATCTCGGACCTCCCAGGTCCGCGCGGGGATGCCCGGGCGCCGGCAGACGCGGGCGGCCCCGCCCTTGCCCGAGAAGAGATCGCTGAAGTACTGGCCCTTCATCGGCGCGCCGCGCCGTCGGCCCCGCGGCCTGCGCCCCGCGCCGGCAGCTCCTCGAGGCGCGCGCCGAGCGCCTCGCGCCGCCTCTGGGTCGCCAGGGACAGGTCGTGCCACGCCTTGCTGAGCTCCGCCGCCTTCTCGCACTCGAAGACCGAGTTGTGGCTCGCCCACCGCCCCCCCTTCTGCAGCTCGTCGAGAGGGCGGGACTTCTGGGCCCCGTCGATATTGGGGGCGCTGCGTCTCATCGCGCAGGGCACCGCGGGCACCTCGGACGGCTTCGCTCGCTCGGGGCGCGCGAGCGCCCAAACCGCCCTCGCGCGACGAGCCCGCGCCCGCGTCTCCCAAAGGGGTGTCTTCCAGTGCTGCCTCTTACCGCCTAGGATCACGCTGTTGCCCGTCGCCCCCGTCTTGGCGGCCGCCCCACTCGTCTGCGGGCAGGCGATCAGCGGCCAGGGCCCCGCGACGCGCTGCGTGGCGGGGGCCTGGCCCTCGGGCTGCGACCCCATCAGCTCGCGCGGCCGCGGGCTGGCCCCACCGCCCAGCAGGGTCGCCACGGCCATCGGCTTGCGCACCCTCGCGCTGAGGCCGGCAGCCATCGCCTCCCCCGCCGCCCAAGGGGGGGGGGGGCGCCTCGAGCGACCAGGCGCGAGGCGGCGCCCCCCGCGGAAGCAGCGCCAAACCAACGGCCTTCGCCGCTTGCCAGTCTCGTCCAAGGCCGGGGCGCGGCTCGCAGGGGCCGCCAGCACCTTCTCCCCGTGCTCCGACTGCCGATCACTGAGGAAACTGTCGTTGAAGCACATCACGAACCCGCCGACCACGCCGTCGCCGCCCACGCCCGTTGGGTCGAGCTCCTCGGCGAGGGCCTCGACGTCCTGGAAATGGCTGGAGTAGCGGCGGTGCGCGTTGTCCGAAGTCGCCCCGGTCTCCAGCAAGCCGGGGCCCTCCCTCCCGAAATCCAGCGCTGCTCTCAGGTTCTTCGCTAGCTCCCCCTGAAAGTCCGCGACAGCCCTCGGCCCATTCCGCCGGCGGCGTCGAGCTTGGACTCGAGCAAGGAGCTGCCGCCCGAGCTGGCCGCGGCCGCGTTCAGGGGCGTCGGCTGCGGCCTAGCCCGCGCTACTGAGGCGCCCTCCCGAGCCAGCGCCCTCGTGCTCCGCTCCTGCGCGGGCGCTCTCCGAGCCGCGGCCCCCGCCCCCTGGCCCAGAGACGGGGCCTGCCCTCGCCGGCGCAGCAGGTCAGGTCCGTCGCGGCAAGTCGGTCGAGCGAGGGCCCGAGTCGGTCGGTGGCTCGGGGCCGTCGGCATGCGCGAGATCAGGCTTGAACCTAGCTGGGTACGGAAGAACGGGGTGAGAGCATCAAGCTTTCGGCCTCTTCGGAAAATCGGTGTCGTCCGCGGAATTCAACCCACTCGGGATCCACCTGCAATAAAAAGCCACGTGACGTGCCAGGCTGTAGGCCACAGACCAGAAGATATGAATGAGGAGGCGAAGCTCGCGTGAGCGGGACCGCGCAAGAACAAATGCAATACTCATGTTGTCGCTGAGCATCGGAGACCGACAATGACATCCAAGGAATTCAAAGCGAAGCGCCGGACCACTAGACCCAAGGCTCGATCCTCGAGGAACAGGATGTCCCCCGAAAACTTCCAAGTGCCCCAAACACGAGGGGCCCAGAGGCTCTCATCAAGCAAGCCTCCCGGAACCTCGGGAAAATCGGGCACCACCACAAAATCTTCAATCTCGTCACCTGGAGCTTTCCAGACGCCGGACTGAAGATCCCTAACCAGGCCGGCTACGCTGAGGGCCGCTCGAATCCAAAAAGAGGTGCGCACTCCATACCCATGCTCACTCGCATCACTCTGAATCGCGAGCTCACTCAAGCACCGCCCCCAGTCCTGGACCAAGAAGACCATCGGCCCCCTCAACGCCCGGATCCCATCGCGAACCGAGGGCCGCGAGACAGCGACAGTGGTGTAGCGGGTGCTACAGAATCGACGGCAAGTATGAAAACGGACAGGAGGCCGCTCTGAAGGATACTCACAAGTGGCGTGCCACAGCCAGCACTCGAGGGCCCAACCTGAACATTTGCCGCGACAGAGCATTTCCCCACTCGCGGCCCAGATCTTCCAAAATCGCTCGGGCGCAGTGGCCGCGCGGAGCTGGCGCCCGTCTTGCCGACAGGCGAAGGCGCGGATGTCCTTGCTCAACGCCTCGCCCCCGCGCAGCTCCAGCCCGTGCTCTGCGAAGCCCGCCCCCCGCTCTCGGACGGCCTTCTCCGCGGCCTTCTCGCCCCGCGAAAAGGCGCTAAATCTGTCCGCGCGCGCGCAGTGCCGGGGGCGATCCTCGGAAAGCACCGGGGGCGGCGACTGGTCGCGCAGGAGCTCCGAGCCGCGCAGGCTGGGCGCGGCCGCGGCCAGCCGTTCGTCGGCCTTCCGGTCGAAGTACAGCGACCAGGCGAAGCCCATGTTCATGGAGGCCGAGGTACGCCACGCCGCGTCGGTCGGCCCGAGCTGGACGCCGTCCAGCGCCGTCAGTCCCAGCACCCGCGCAGGCCCCTCCGGCCAGGCGAAAAAGGCCCTGAGCCAGACGGAGCTTTGGGGCGGTGGGAGCAGCCCTTCACGTCCGCCATGCCCAGGTGCACCTTCAGTCTTGGGGTCGCCGTCGCAAGCCTCGATGTTCGCGAAGGCTTCTGGGGTGCAGAGCCGAGCGCCTGGCGGGGTGCGGAATCAGAAGTTGGTCCTCTCGGCGTCTATGATCAGCCCGGGGCGCGTCTTGTTGCCCTTCCAGACGAAGAAAATCCCGATCCTGTCCCGCGGCCTGAACGCAGCGTCGAGCATGCCCAAGTGCCAGAGCCTCCTCGCGACAACGTGATACGCCGTCTTGTTGAACAGCAGCTTCCCATCGGCATGCGGCGTGATCCGCCGCGTCTCAAACTCTATCTCGTCAGTCTCAGTCTCAGTCTCGGGTCGCAGCATTAGCTCATGCTAGGCGCTAGGCCTCGCAACGAGGGACCTCCGCGCCCTGGAGCGACTCGATCGGGGGGGGCCCGAAACGTCGCCAGGCAAAGACGCGAGTCGGCAAGGCCGCGAGGTTCGCGGAGCCAGTCTCCAGCTCGCACAGGGACAGACCGCGCAAGAGGTCCCGCGGGCCCCCCCGCCCCGATGGGGGCCTCAGGCATGGGCTCCCCGTCCTTGACCAGGCCTTCCGCGCGGGCCAACTGCCGCGGGCGTCAGAAGTCCTGGCGTCGCCGACCCCGGGGCAAAGTCCCAGGTGTCGTAGCCGGCTAGCCAATTCAATCCGTGGGCCGCCTCCTGCACCGTCTTGTTGCGCCGCTATAGCCTGGCCCCATGCCTTCTTTATCAAACGAGTCGAGGTGGCAGGGCCAGCCGGCGACGAAGGAATCGGCAAAGGAAAGAAGTCCCTCGTCGGCCGCCCGCCTGGGGGAGGGCCCCCAACACCCACTGATTGCCCGCCGAAGGTGGGGCGAGACCCCTCGGCGGCGCTGCCGCTCATGACAGGGGGGCGGCAGCGGGCGCGAGTCCACGCTGGCCTCGGCCGCCGCCCCCGCGCCCAACGCCGCGGCGGTCGCGGGGTTGCCTCGAGGCCCGCGAGCACCGCCGACCTGGCCGATGACACCGATGACGTCGGCGTGATCCTTGGCCCGCAGAGCCACGCGCGACTGGAGGGGGCCGCTGACCAGGTTGCTCCCGCGGGACCTGCCGTGGCTGAGCGTCTCCAGCCAGGCGAGGGCGTCAGCATTCAGCTGGCCAGCCGCCCCCCCGATGTAGAGGGCGACGCGCAAGATCTCCATCTCGCCGCAATCCATATTGCGCCCCTTCCGCCCCATGATGAGCCACTGGCGAGGGGCCCCCCCGAGCCGGTCGAAGTGCTTGCCCAAGACAAATGCCATGCCTGGCCCCTCGAGGGGAGCGTCAGCGACGGCCTCCTGCATGCTCCCCCGAGTCGCGTCCCGCCACGACTCGAAACTCCCAGGGCTGCTGCAGCCGACCCACGCGGCGCGGGTGTCTGCGGCGGGGCCGCCGACCCACTGGACGAACGTCTCGCGGCCCCCAAGGCTCCGGCGGCAGGAGCGGTCGCCGGCGGGGTGGCGGCGCCGCGTGCGGCGTCGCCGATGGTCGCTGCCCAGCGCCGCAGCTCGCCCCCGACGACGCCCAGGACACTCTCGGGCCTCGCCAACCAGCAGTGGACGACGTCGACGCCGTCCAGCGGGAACAGGTCGTCGGGCCCAGCTCGCGCGGAGCGCCGACCGCGGCCGTCAACCTCGTCGCCCGGCGAGGGGGCGTTGCCGCAGCCCCCAGCGAACCCGCAGCGGAAGGCCGGGATGATGGCGGCGTCGGGCGCGACCGTCACGGCCTCGACGTATTCGTCAAGGTCGAGGGCGAAGACGTACCAGCGATCCTCGTCCGCCGACCAGGGGAGCAGACGCAGCTTTTCGTGGTCAACGCAGTCGACTCGGCATCGCACCTCGATTGTCCGCCCGGCCCTCACACTCTACCACGCACGGCTAGTCTTGAACGCCAGCAGGGACATCTCGAGGCGGTCGAGCCCCGTCGGCCGAGCGCCTTGACGCTGGCCTCGCGGCCCGCTCCTGCACCCAGCGCGCCGCGCGTCAGAGTCCGCCGCGCCAGCAGGCGCGCGCCCGCCTGCCTCGGCACGCCCGCGTCGGCCGTCGAAGGCCCCGACCAGCTCGGGCAAACGGCTAGGCGGGCACCTCGGGGCGGTCGGGGAAGCCCCGCCCCAGCAGCGCCGGGCAGGCCGGGCCAGGCGAGGCCGCCGCCGCGACCGGCGCGCCGACCCGCCGCCCCTGGCCGGCCCAATTTCCAAAGGGCCGCCCGCCGCGCCGCCCCAGCGCCGCCAGATGGGCGGGGCAGCAGCGCTCCAAACGCGCTCGCGGGCCCGGGAAGAGCGGGCGGCCCCCGCTTTCCGAAGCAGCAGGCCTGAGAGAGGAACGTCGTGGACGAGACGCCTTTAAAGCGCGTCGATTTTCACGAGTCTCCAACAGATAGCTATGCGCACGCACCCCTCTCTCTCTGTGTATATATATATATATACACACATCTTCACAAGATCACGATGGACGCTACCTGTTGGACAGCTCAACCTATGAAACACCGTCACATGTCTACCGCTATCGCTACTGACACTTACTGGTAGCACTTGGCATTGGCGCTTGGATTCGCAGGAGCAGTAGCCCAATAGCTTGTATTAGCTTGCCGTGGTCTTGCGTGCGCTGGTTACCCGTTCTAGTTTCATCGATATTGCAAGTCGGCTTTTCATCATCACGCAAGCCGGCTTGGCTGCCAGCGCAACCAGTGGCAGGGCGAGCAAGAGAACTAACGCAAACAAGCTATGGCGCGTAAGCGACCAAACCAACGCCACCAATCATGGACACACGTAAAAGGCCATAATCGAACAGACAATCAATCTAACGCATGCAATCGCAGGCCCGAGCAAGTTACCGCGGCAACACTGGAACAAGCGGGCAGACACTTAAGTCGAAGCACGTTTAAGCCAATATGCTGGATCAGCCCTGGATGAGCAAAAACATGCAATCTCGAGCAAGTGCACGCAACCGCGCGTGAATACCCAGCGCGAACGCGAAAGACTGCAATCAATCAAAGATGAGCACGAGAGCCAGGCTACGCACGCGGGCAATTCAAGCGAAATGGGCCAGCGTACGATTGCAAATGAGCGTGGGGAGGCCAGAGAGCGATCCGGCGCATGCGAGCGAGCCCGCCAGGTGCGAGAGCAACTGCCCGCGAGAACGCGAAGGCAAACTTCACCAGATGCGCAGCTTATCGATCATGCAAGCAAGCCCTGGCCACCGCGCAAACAAATGGCGCCCTGCTCGCAAGCTGAGGCGCGCAAAAAAAAAAAACAATGCTGGCGCGCCAGCAAGCGAGCGAGCCAGCAGGAAAGCTGGAGGGCAATAGTGCGATAATACAAGGATGCAAGCAAGCGCGCGGGGCACTCGTCGAAGCGAATATGGAAGCGCGAGCGACAGCGATCGATCAGCCAAGCCAGCGCGAGCAAGCGCGCGCAGACGCACGCGCAGGCGCAAGCCAGCAGAAACCAACGCAGACGAGCAAGGGGGCAGACGAACGAGCTACCGCGAGCGAGCAATTTTTCGCCAGACATGCATATATCACGTGTACTTGCTTGCTCTGTCGAGCTCGCTTCCTGGCCCCATTTCCGTCCTGCGCCTG
The DNA here is from genome assembly GCA_963575745.1 of Prorocentrum cordatum. NCBI lineage: Eukaryota > Dinophyceae > Prorocentrales > Prorocentraceae > Prorocentrum > Prorocentrum cordatum. Next base: position 1,162,190 of record CAUYUJ010007668.1, read on the forward strand.
CTTGCGCACTTATTCGCCTGATCTCTCGCTCGAGGTGCGTAATTGCACTGGCCTGCATACTTGCGCTTGCTCGCACGCTTGCCAAAACAATCCCCCGGGCACCTGCGCGACCCCGACGAGTTGGCGCGAGAGCAAGGATGCGCGAACCAGCAAGCGCGCATCAACAGAGCAAGAGCAAGCCAAGGTCGGCAACGAACCATGCTTCGCGAATTGAGATAGCAGGGCATGCCCGTCCAGTCTTGCCCAGTCCTGCCAATCCGAGCGAGTTCATTCCAGTCCGCCCCTGTGCCCCGGTCCAGCGAGTCCCAGCTCAGTGGAACTCAATCAAAATGATCCAGTCCAGCGCAGTTCAGTCTGCTCTTCTCAAACGCAGCTAGGCACAATCCAGCCCCACCCAAACAAATTAGGTCCTGTCTGGCTCAGACCAGCACACTCTGGCACGAGTCAGCCAGCCAGGGCCCGCCCTATCAAGGACAATTGCTTTCAGTCTGGTCCCGCACCAGACGGTTGAGCCTGACCCCAGCCCCCCGCGCTGCAGCGCAGCAGAGCCAATTCAGATCAGTCCTGTCGAACCCATGTACATGCGAATTTAGTTCATCCTGGCAAAGCCCAGACTCGGTCGTTTCCAGCACAATCCATTACAATGCAGCACCATGCCCAGTTAAGCCCAGCAGATTCCAATCCAATGCCGTCCATGCCAGTCCAGCCCAGCGCACGCCGTTTCGGCCTAGGGCAGCGCAGCCCAGTCCAATCAAACCCTAACCAGTCTAGCCCGGGCCAACCCAGCAAATCCGAACACCTACCCTAACCGAGGTCGCCCCGCCCAGCCAGACTCCAACTGAACCCGCCCAATCCAGACCCGACGAGCGCGATCAATTCCTGCCCGGCCTGGCCCAGCCCCGCCAAGCCTGCCCCAATCTAGCCCGGGTCAGTTCGCGCCGAGCCAGCCAAATCATGCAGCCGAAGCCAGTGTGGTCTGAGTCTCTGCTGCAGCCTGGCGCTGCACGCGCGCGCGCGACTCGGTCAGCTGTCTCGCGCCGTCCGCGTCGGTCCCATCACTGAGAAGGCCATGCTGCGTCGGTCAGCTGTTCGCGCTCAACTGCGCATCGCCCGCATGGCCCAGGCGCGACCACGCGTGGCCGCGGCGAAGTTGGTCCCCTCTGCTTCGAGTAGGCCCCCCTTGCTGCCTGCCTCGGGGGGTCGGCTGTCCAGGAGACCCGCGGCGCACGGCGCGCCCCTCGCTGGCTTTGCCCACGCAGCAGCGCGAGAAACTAGCCGAGAGATGCGGAGCGCCGCCTGCGGCTGCTGCTTGAGCAGGTCACGCGGGGGCGACGTCGGCCAGGGCCGGCTTGCCAGCCCGCTTCCAGGAACTGCGGCGGAAGCGCCCTCAAAGGAAGAGGCGCCGCCAGTCGCCTGATTCTACCGCGTTGCGGTAGTCGTCGAGCGGGGCGCCCTGAAGTCCCCGATCGCTCTGTACTGAATGGAGCCAAGAGCCCCAGGTCACGGGCACTCCGGGGCGCCGCCGCGCGGCGACGTACATCCCGCTATTTCTCTGGAAGCTTCTGGGCGAGGCGTGGAATCCGCACTTCCAACGCGGCTTGAGGCGGTCCCAGGGCGAGTCCTGGACCGCGCGGGCCATCTCGCAGGCCATGCGAAACAAGCCAGACTCATTGGACAAAAACTGTGGCAGATGTAAGATTGTCGCGTTCTCGCTCTGAAGAAAATTCAAAGCGGCCGAAGAGCCCCCCACGAGAGAGAGCCCAAGGAGGGCCCCCGAGGCCTCCGAAAAGGCGGCCCTAGGAGCAGCCCCAATTTCGAGCTCGGCCCCTCCGAAACGGCCCCCGAGAACGCCATCGCACCCTGGCCGCGGCCACGAGCAGCGCCGAGAGACCGCCAAGAGGCCCCCGAGAGGCTTCCAAGGACTCCGGGCCACAATTCAGGCACGCTGGTGGGATGGGCCAGAGGCCACTCGATGCCGCAAAGAGCTGAGTTCACCTCCGCGCGTCCTCCGCGATCTGAAGCGCTCAGGCCGACAGCCCCTGCTTCGCCCGCGGCTGCGCTTGGCGCGCGAGCAGGCGGGGCCGCCCCGACGGCGGCGCCGCTCGAGGCAAGGCCCGTGCTCGCCGCATTCTCCATCTGGCCATCGCTCGCGCGCCAAGGCGCGCCCCGGGGGGGCGCGCGGGGAGATGGGTGAAGACGAAATCAGCGCCTGCATTCGCACTCGCCTTGGCCCGAAGCACATGCCGACGCCGCGCGACAGGGCGTCGCGGGCCCGGGGGGGGGGGGGGGGCCCTACCCCGGCGTGGAAGGATAAATGCCCAGGGCGAGCGCGCTGCTCTCCAGCTGCGAGGCCCTGGCAGAATCACGCGCAGACTCCGTCGAACCAGCCGCGCATTGGGCAGGGGGCCCCGCCCAGCCCGCGGGCGCGATCGGAGCCGCCTGAGATGGCGCCAAGAGGTGGCGGGCCTCCGCAGCGAAGGACACTCCGACCTCGTTTGCCGGCTAGCGACCAGCCGAGGCGACCGGGCCGGACGAGGCCCGAAAGGGGAAGGGCCAGGCGCCCAAGCGGGGGCGGTCACGCAGCCCCCCGCCGCCCATCAACTGCGCCGGCTGGCACCTGGAATTCGCGATCGGTTGCGCCCGAGGACTCGGCCGTTGCGCCGCCCGAGGGCCCGCCGCTGAAAAGGGGCCTCGGGGTCTAGGCGCAAGGCGTTCGCGATGACGCGCCCATTCCTCCTCGCGGCAGGTCGAGACTTGGCCAACTAGGCGGAGAAGAACGACTGGATCCACGGGAGGGGGCGAGACGCGCGGCTGCGCGCTTGCCGGCGAGCGTCGCTCGCCCCAGGAACGCAGCCAACTCTGCTACCAGCCCCGGGCGCCCTGGTCCGCTCAAGTCCCGCGCCCTTTCCGCTGCCGCCCCCGGCGATGGCCAACTCGACCGCGCCCGAGGCGGCGGTTCCCGCGGCGCGCCTGCCGAACAGGGCGCCGAGCTCGGGAGGGGGGCGCTCGACCGCGCGCGCGGCGCACCAGTGGGCGCAGTCGCGCGTCGAGGCAGACAGATGCAGCGCCCAGCTGCCAGCCCGGCGCACGGCGCGACCGAGCAAAGAGCCCGGAAAGCCCAAAAACGCGCGCAATCAGCGCGAGCATCGCCGCTGGCCGTGGACGCGCCCAGCACGGCTTCAGCCAGCGGCTTCGCGCGCCGTCGAGCTCGCTCGTTGGCGGGTGAAGGCCCCGTCTGGGGTCAACGGAGCCGAATACGGCACGCCGTCACGTCAGCTGAGATCCAATATCAGGACTCGCCGAACGGCCAGTGATCTCCCGGCGGGCAAATTCCCTCAGTATGTCCGCGATCGCTCTGGGCACTGGACATGAACCCACAGCCCGTCGCGGCGAAGACATGGCGCGCTGGTGAGCCTGTCGCTGACGGACTGTATAGATCTGGGCGATGAGATAGCTCGGAGGAAAGCTTAAGCCAAGCGCCGCAGGAGAGAAGCGAGCTCGCGTCCGCGCCCCCCACCAATGGGCACACGCGCGCAGACGCGCGCAATCAGCAGCATGCTTGCAAAGGGGTTACAGGACCGCCAGGCGGACACATATGCCTTCCAGCTTCTCATTCGCGGCCTCACTCGTCGCGGAGAGCTGCGTCGACTCTTGCTAGACCGACGCCTCGACGGTCCCACTGCGACGCTTCATGAGGGCCTCGCTCCCCCTACCTGGAGGACCGTCGACACACTCGTCAATAGCCGACAACAACCGAAACGCGGAAGCCGCCACGCAATCAAATTCCCGGCGCAGCATCTGCTTGCAGAGGACGAGCGCGGAACAAAACGGTGCAGCCCAACGCTGGTCGACCAGCTCAGACTCCGCCCGCGAGATATGGGCGTCGGACTGTGAGCAAATTCCCCGCGCACAGGTGACGCGGTGGTCGGAGGTGCGTGCTGGTCCGCTGCATCGCCGTGGGCGGAGGCCATGGAGCCGTCGCGAAGACCTGCTCAGAGGGCGCCGCCACACCGCGCGGCCACGCCGCGCGGAGCAACCAGTGCCAGTGGAGGTCATGGTCTGTCGCGAAAATCGGCCAGGGCAGCATCATGCGCCGATGCTGAGCCCGCACCCCCAAACGGTACTGCCGACCTGATCTGCTCAGGCGAGCGAACATGGTTTGCACGGTCATCGCGGGCGGGTGGCCAGGTACTCAGTCGCGTTCAGCGACCCTGGCTTTCACGACCGGTATGCCACGACCTCGCCCGACGAGATTGCCTCGCCGCGACGCCACTCCAAGGATCGATGAAGGACGTCCCCCGGGCCATAGCACTGATTGCCGGTAGGATTTTTCATCACTGTCAGCAAAGCGGCGGCCAGGGTCAGAGTCGTTGGTCGTGCCTGAAACAATGTCGCGGTGGCGGCGGCGATGGTGCGGATCCGAGAGAGAGAGAGAGAGAGAGAGAGAGAGAACAAAAAAAAACAAGAGAGAGAGAGAGGACGAGAAAAAGGGAAAGAGAGAGGAGCCCTGCACATACAAACGACACCCAGGCATCATTTCAAGCACCCACTCAGGTGGCGGGGAAGAAGAATTCGGGGAACTCGAGGCCGAGTCCACGCCAATACCGTGAAGACACCCTCGAAGGTGGCGAAAACAGACAGTGACCAGAGCCCTCACAGCCAACCGCCGCCATGGCACACCCCCGCTCGCGGCGGGCACGCGCATCCGGATGGGGAACGAATGGTCCCTGAGGCCCTTGAGTCAAAACGACTACGGAGGACCAGTAGGAGAGGATGATGAGGAGAAGAAGCACGAGAAGGAAAGGAGGGACACAAAGGAGCAGGAGGAAATTTAGGAGGGGCACTCGGACGGGCAGGAAGTAAGGAAAAAGGGGAAGAGAGCGGAGGAGGTGGAAGACAAGGGGATGTGGAGGCGCTCTCAAGGTGGAAGAGGTCGGTTGACAGGCCCACCTGCGCCCATGTCCAAATTCCTAATTGCGCCGCCGCGGCCGCAGCCCCACGGGGCCGCTGGCAGGCGGACCCCCAGAGACAGCGCCCGAGCCCCCGCCCCGGCCGGGGCTTGCTCACCACTCACGGCCTTGGCCTGCGAGCCCACGGGGGCGTCGTCTGGCACGGGGCCCCGCCCCGGGCCGGCTCACGGCGTGAACTCCGGCTGGTCCTCATCGGCCTCCCCCAGGCTCGCGCAAGGCAGTCTCTCCGGAGTCTCCTCTGGCTGGCGGAAGGTCTGGGTGCAGCCCAGGGGGAGGGGCCGGTGCTTGACAGGGGAATAGAGGAGAGGAGCGGGGAGGGAGAGAAACAGAAAAAGAGAGAGAGAGAGTGAGGGAGAGACAGGCGAGGCGGCGAAGAGATACGGAGGGGGGAGGAAGGTCGAGCGGAGGGGGAAGGGGGAGGCGGGAGGGAGGTCCCGGCCCCCTCCCTCATTGGTACCCCCCCCTGGCTTTCCCTCAGCTGGTGTCCCCCGCGCTGGAGTTCTCCTCGCCCCTCCTTCCCTCCACGAGGGCGCGCCAGTACGCCGCGTCCCCAGCCAGCTGTTGGTTGTCCTCCTGCAGTCGCTCCATGGTGTCCAAGAGGACTGCGCCCGCGTCGCGCATCCGCTCGTGCTCCGCCAAAAGGTCCGCCAGTGAGTGTGCCAGTGGGCCCAGCGCCTCGGAGCGCTGGCGATGGTGCCGCAGCTCGTCGTCTTCCTCCTCGAAGATCACGCAGTCCTGACCGCCAGGCCATTCGAGAGGGGGGAGGGAGGGCTGAGCAGCGAGGGGCGCAAGAAGGCTTGGACTGGTGCGCACCCAGGGGAGACCAGGCACGCCAAATGCGAGGTGAGAGCGACGATCGACGGACACCGAAGGAGGCCAGCAGTCGGCTTGTCGGGGCGGGGGAGGCCCTGGGATGGGCGTCTTTCTCTTCTTCCGCCCTCCAGCCTTTGCCAAGCACGCGTGCTCCAGGAGCCTCTGGGCGCGTGCCACGACGTCCTCGGCGTCGTCGTCCGCCTGCCGGTGAAGCAGAAAGCCTAAGCCTAAGCCTATGCTGACCTTTCCTGCCCCCTCCTCCTGAGATAAGGATACGTGGGACCTGAAAGAGCAGAACAGCAAGAGGATGCGAAGTCTAGGAAAGGAGAAATGATACAGATAGAGAGAGAGAGAGAGAGAAACAAAAACAACATTATCCCGGCAAAGCAACCTAACAGCGATGTGTAGGAGCATATCTGGAAGCATTCCCTTTACGATTCAGATGAGAATCCAGTTGTAGAATTCTGCTGTTCTCGCAGTCGTAGTCGCATTCGCGATGACAGTCGCAGTGGCAACGGCAGTCACAGTCACAGCCTCAGCCTCAGCCTGCCTCAGCCTCAGCCTCAGCCTGCCTCAGCCTCAGCCTGCCTCAGCCTCAGCCTCAGCCTGCTTCAGCCTCAGCCTCAGTCTGCCTTCAGCCTCGGCCTCAGCCTCAGCCTGCCTCAGCCTCAGCCTGCATCAGCCTCAGCCTCAGCCTCAGCCTGCCTCAGCATCAGCCTGCCTCAGCCTCAGCCTCAGCCTGCCTCAGCCTCAGCCTCAGCCTGCTTCAGCCTCAGCCTCAGTCTGCCTTCAGCCTCGGCCTCAGCCTCAGCCTGCCTCAGCCTCAGCCTGCCTCAGCCTCAGCCTCAGCCTGCCTCAGCATTCAAAATGTGGCCCGGGAATGGAGTTCTGGGAACTCGAAGACACGAAGTGGCCTACAGTTGGCTCCGGGCATTCAAAATCATGCCCAGGAATGGAGTTCTGGGAACTCGAAGGAAGTGGCCTACAGTTGGCTCCGGGCATCCAAAATGTGGCCCGGGAATGGAGTTCTGGGAACTCGAAGAGCACGAAGTGGCCTACAGTTGGCTCCGGGCATCCAAAATGTGGCCCGGGAATGGAGTTCTGGGAAGTCGAAGAGCACGAAGTGGCCTACAGTTGGCTCCGGGCATTCAAAATTTGGCCCGGGAATGGAGTTCTGGCAGCGCCAAGAGCGATTTTGCGAGGATGTCCCAAGCGATTTGGGCTTCGGCGGCAGCCGCCCCCGGTCCCGCCCCGACCCCCCTGTGGAGTCATCTGCTGCTCTCTTTTGAGTCCACTAGAAACCTATCAGCAAAAGCTGTTAGGTAAAAAAAGAGAGAGAGAGAGAGAGGGAGTGGATGCATTCACTGTGTCAAAATCCCATATGTTTTATTTCGTGAGGCATCCCGCAGCGATAGAATGTGCGTGAGCGTCTGGGAGTGAGAGCGCTTCCGCGTCAACGACGGGTCTAACGACGAGTTGTTTCCTCGAGTGTGAGAGAGTAACTGAATCTGAGTATGATCGAGTTGCTGCGCGAGTAGGTCTGGCTGTGGCGTATCTGAGTATATATGGAGACAGGAGTGCGTTGGTATCCTCCTCCTCCTCCTGCCCCCCTTCCTCCTCTTCCTCCTCCTCCTCCTCCTCCTCCTCCTCCTCCTCCTCCTCCTCCTCCCCTTCCTCCTCCTGTTCCTCCTCCTCCTCCTCCTCCTCCTCCTCCTCCTCCTCCTCCTCCTCCTCTTCCTCCTCTTCCTCACGACCTGCTGTGAAAGCACCAAAGTCCACGCCACCAATGAGACAAACCGCTCGACACATCCCCACTATCTGGCCGCGAACGGGCGAGTGTTCTGCATCCTAGCGGCTCCCCCGTGGGGTGCTGGAGCCAACGCCTCGGACATCCTCAGAGTCTGCTCTGAAAACACTGAAAACCAAGACACCAAATAGGCAAACCGGCTTCCCCTTGGTTTGTAGAAACCAGCGCCGGGCTCGAGACATCCGAAACCACCCAAATCCAAGCCACCAAACAGGCAAACCGCTCGAGACATCCACACAATCTGGTCGCGAATGGGCAAGTGTCCTATTCCCTTGCGGCTCCCCCTTGAGGTGCTGAAACAACCACCTCGCGCGTCTGATTGTGGTTGAGCCTGAGTGTGAATGAGTCTGAGTAGGAGTAAGTCAGAAGTGTGAGGGAGTATGAGTATGAGTGATTATGATGTGTGAGTGAGCCTGAATATAAAAAGAAAGTCTGAGTGCGAGTGGGTCTGACTGTGAGTGAGTCTGAGTGTGAGTTGGTCTGAGTGTAAGTGAGTCTGAGTGTGAGTGGGTCTGAGTGCGAGTGGGTCTGAGTGTGAGTGGGTCCGAGTACGAGTGGGTCTGAGGGTGAGTCAGTCTGAGTGTGAGTCGAAGTATGAGTGACTCTGAGTGTGAGTGTGTCCAAGTACGAGTAAGTCTGAGTACGAGTGAGCCTGAGTATGAGTGAGTTCCATTGAGGAAGAGGGAGAGGGGGAGGAGAGTCGGCGGCAAGTAGTAACAAGAAGCTCATATTATAATATGTGACAAAACACTGGGAGATAAAAAGAGAATGATAGAGAGAGAGAGAGACAGAGAACAGCAGAGACACAAAGGGATCTGGAGAGACCGAGGCCGAACTATATTGATGCTAAAAAGAAGGAGACGTAGAAAGACAAGGAAATTGATGAGGCGAAAAAGACACTGGCAGCCAAGTGCTATCCTGCTCCGGCAAATCGCCGCTTTCACTCAGTCTCGGACGAGGCTGTGTGAAAGCGGCAGCGCCAGAACGTATGACGCTTCCCATCGGTTCCCAGTGCTACCCCATGCCCGATTGTCAGAGGACGCCAGGCGCTCTCGTCTTCGCTTGCCTTCGGGGCAGACGTGCATTCGGATTCCCCATCATCCTTCAGCGGGCTGTCCAAGCCGCCGCGCGGCGTGGACAGCGGCGAGCAGCCCTCCAAGCGGCCGGCACCCTCCTGCCAGAGAGACGGGGGCGGGGCCTTCGACCGGCCCAGGGCTCACTGACCACAGGAGGTCCACGGCTCAGGCGGGGATGAGAGTATGTTCTTACTGCGACTTCTGCTGCTACTTTAGCTTCTATCTCTCTCTCTCTCTCTCTGTCTCTGCGATGCGATGCGACCACCGTTGCGGACAGCGTCAGGGCCTACTCAAAACCCGGTGGGCGAGGCCGTGGCCTCGGGAATCTGGAGTGTCTGGACAACATGCAATGCGAGACACATGCGAAAAAAAATAGAACGAGAGACGGAGGGAGGATGGTCCTTGGGGTCGGTCGTATTAGCCTGGGTGGGAAGAAAGAAGGGAGGAAGAGGAGGCGGTGTCGACGTGGGATCGACTCTTGCTGGGCGTTCGCGTCGCTGGCTTCGGTTCTGGGTGTCTGTTGGTGTGGGGTCGACGTAGTGGCGCTCGAGCGCCGTCCATGTTTCGGTGTCCTGTGCTGTTCGAATGCATGTAATGTCGTTTGGTTCTCCTGTCGCGCAGGTATGTGCGGTCGGTCGGTGAAGGTCTGGTCTGCGTTGGCGCAGACAAATGTCGATTTCGTCGTCCCAACGCTTGTGTTGCCGACCGTACTGCCTCTGTCCTTGCTGCCGTGGGTTGAGGTCTAGTCGCCATTGCAATAGCTGCTGTGTCCAAGGGTGTGGTTTGCGACTCTTGGAGCCATTCGCCATACTTTTCGATTGCGAGCCGTCTCCCAGTTGTCGATGCGGTGGAATTTCATGAGGTGTTCTGCACGTCGCGTCGCTCGCTGTATATACTCGACCCAGGGTTCCTCCAGGTCTGTTGTAGTGTTGACGTCGCCGTCTTCGCTATGCACATCAGGTGTGGCAAGTGTGTCGCGCTGGGGTGGGTTGCTGTCTGCGTCGTCGCTAATGCTGCTGTTGCAGTGGTCGTTGTTTGGTGCGTCGTTGTCTGGTGTTTCGTTGTCTGGTGCTTCGCTGTCTGGTGGTCGCTGGCTGCTGTGAAGGTCAATGTGTGTTGTCGTGCGTCGTTTCAGCGTTCTGATGATCATGCGAAACATGCGTCGTTGTGTCCGTCGTAGTTGCTGCCGTAAAGGGTTCCGTGAATGTCCACGTTTCTGCTCCGTATAGTGCTGTCGGTGTTAATATTATGTTGAACAGGCGGAGTCGGTGAGCCAGTGGGTAGTACTTGCTAGTCAGCTTTTGTTTGCGATATGTAAACGATGCCCATGCAAGTCTCATGCGGTGCGGCATCTCAGCATCTCCATGTCCATCGGTTCGTGGAAACTGATCAGCTGGCCGAGGTACTTGAATTGCGATATTGCCCTCGTATGGGATGACTTCCATATGTATGCCTTGGACGCGTGCTGTGCGTGAGCTCGCCCTTCGGGTCCTTCTCGTCCGATTGCTGAGTATGTTGGTTTTGATTGGATGCATTTCGAGCCCATGTAGGTTTGTCGCACACACAATGTCGTCAAGCATCGAGGTCAGACGCGGGAGAGTTTGGCTGGTCAAGAGCACGTCGTCGGCAAAACGTAGGTTGGTTAGCGTTGCGGTGTTCGTGAATCACAATTCAACCCCCTTCTTTCCTTGCTGCCATTCGGAGGCGAGCGGACCCAGGATGCGTTGGAGAGGCGCGTTGAAAAGTAGGGAGTTTAGTGGGTCGCCCTGCTTCGGGCCCCGCAAAAAGCTGAAGGGTCTGCTGCTAGTCGCAATGATGATATCCGTCGCAATCGTTTTATACTCGCGCGCTGACGCAAAGAAATCAGCCAGGAGAAGAACATGTGTGACATCCTACCAGCGGACCCGTGCGAACGCCCAGACCCCTGTATGATTGAAACCTAAGTGCGACCTAAGCGTATACGTAACCGCGCTTGCGCATATGACAACCAAATGTGTGTGTGGAAACCCCGTAAACGAAGAAACGGCATGCGTGCGTGTGTGTATGTGTTTGCGCGTGGATCCCCACGTGTGACGAACCCAATTCTGCACGAAACCCCACGCGCGGAACCATGTGAATGGGACACAATGTGAATGGGGCCCTAAGCCCATAGATTCGTTTCCGATTTTTTCCACTGCACTCGAGAGGAGTGTCGGCGTCGCTCGCCGAACGCTGGCGGCGGTGGCCGCGGCCGCGGCCACCCCTCGATCTCTCGGCGCCGTGCCCGGAGGCCGGCGCGCCAACGATGCGCCCGCGGCGCTCAGGCTCACCTGGCCCGCCCATGCCGGAGCTTCGCCACCAGGGCTGGCCTCTTCTCTGCCCGCCTCTGGGCTTGCTGCGCCTGGAGCTGGTCGACCTGCACCTGGGCGTCTGCCGGCAGCGCGCGACGCGGCGGGCTGCGGCGCGCCGCGCGCCCGCCTCGCACCACTCGCCCGCGGCCGCGCGGCCCCCAAGCACCGCGAGAGTCGGAAGGGCCATCGAGACATCGGCCAACACGTCGTCGGGTGGGGCGACGGGCTGCGCGGCCTCGGCCACGCCCGCGACCCCGTCCTCGCACTCGGGCACCCCCGTCTCCCCCTCGTCGCCCTGCGCGTCGACCTCGGCGACGGGCTCGACTGCGGGCTGCCCGTCGGGCTGGCCACCGCCAGGCTGGGCATCAGGCGCGGCGTCGCTCACCCGCGCTCGGGGGGCTCCTGGAACACGAAAGAACGCGCGCGGTCTGCGCCGCCAGGACTCTGAGACGCGCTAGTAAGATACAGTGGATTCGCAGCCTAATTCCCCCTTATGGTCAGCGGGCTACGGTTGGTAGTGAGATTCCATGGGGCATATCTGATCGGTCGGGAGGAGTTTCGGGCCCAGCGCCATGTCCTGAACCTCACTGAAGCCTTGATAGCTCCAGCGGCGCGACTTCAGAGAGCGCCCTGGCGCGACAACCGACGACAACGACCAAGCGACGACCGACGACCAGGCCGACCGACCAACCAAGCGCCCGCGCACGAGAGCGAGCACAGCCCCCATCTGGGAACGAGACGTGGATACAACGGTAGGAACCCCGCCCCTGGGCTCGCGCCCCCCCCATCCCTCTCAACGTTTTCAAGCTTTCAAAACCCTAAACGGGGTGCGGTTCCTGCCCGCAATTTTCACAAGGGAAAATGCTTCAGCCGCGCACGCACGCAGACGAATGCGCCCTGGTCTTCAATTTGTGGGACGGGAAACGTCCCAGCCGCCAACGGCGCGGGTTCCAGCCTTCTAACGGGGGAAAGTGTTCCAGCCGCTCATGCCAACAAGACGAATGCGCTCCAGCCTTCCATTTCACTGAAAGGAAAGCCACGGCCTCAACTGAAATAAACGGACACACCTCGCCCGCATTCACACTAGCTAATTCATCCACTGCCTGCCCAGTCAACAGATTATTGTTCGTGGTCGAACGCCATGGTCTGCGCATTGTGTTCATGGCCCGTTTTGCTCCCGTGGCGCGATTTCAGGGCGCGCCATGGCGGGGTCGACCGACGACGACGACGACGACGACGACGACGACGACGACCGACCGACCGACCGACCGACCGACGACGGACGACCGGTCCAAGCGACCGACCAACGGACTGACCGATCGACCACCACGCCGACAGACCGACCGACCGCACGCGCACGAGCGCGAGCGGACTGCCCCCATAAGGGAACGAGGCGCGAATGCAATGCTAGAAACCCCGCCGCCCCGGCCCGTGCCCCCCCCATCCCCCCCCTCGTAATATTCTCCAAACCCTATGCGGGGCACGGCTCCAGCTCGCAATTTTCGCGAGGGAAGGCGCTCCAAACGCTCATGCTGACAACGCGAGAGCGCTCCAGCGTGCAAATTCTACGAGGGGCAACGTTCCAGTCGCCTACGGCGTGGGCTCCAGCCCTTAATTGTTACGGGGCAAGGTGTTCCAGCCGTTCATGCCGACAAGAAGAAGGCGCTCCAGCTTTTCATATCTACGAGAAGAGCCACGTCCTCAACTGAAATTCGCTGGCCCAACGGGCCAGAGGCGTGCTAAGATCTCCGGTAACTGGTAAACGGTATTTCTAGTTCGCGCGCGCGGGGCGGCCCCTGGGGGTCCCTGGATCAAAAATACCCGGGGCGGAGCCTGGGCGGAGCCCGGGACACTCCCCCAGATCCTCCAGGATCGCCCCAAGAGGGCCCCAAGAGGCCCCCAACACAATCCAAGAGAGGTCCGAGACGCCCGAAGATCGCTCCACGGCGCCCAAGATGGCCTCCAGACGGCCCAAGACGTCTCCAAGATGACCCAACAAGCCTCCAAGATGCCCCAAGAGACCTCCAGGAGCACTCCCAAGAGGGCCCCAAGAGGCAAAAATCCATGATTTTTCCTTTGGTGTTGGACATATTTGGGCGTTTCAACCTTTTCGGTTCCCCGACGCCTCTAAACGGCTCAAGAGGCCTCCAAGATCGCCCCAAGAGGGCCCAAGAGGCCCCCAAGAGGGCCCCAAGACGGCCCAAGACGGCTCCAAGACGGCCCCAGAGGCCTCCAAGACGGCCCAAGAGGGCCCCAAGAACGCCCCCAACACGGTCCAAGAGAGGTCCGAGACGCCCGAAGATCGCTCCACGACGCCCAAGATGGCCTCCGGACGGCCCAAGACGTCTCCAAGATGGCCCAAGAAGCCTCCAAGATGCCCCAAGAGGCCTCCAAGAGAACTCCCAAGAGGGCCCCAAGAGGCAAAAACCTGTGTTTTTCCTTTGGTGTTGGACAGATTTGGGCGTTTTAACCTTTTCGGTTCCCCGACGCCCCTAAACGGCTCAAGAGGCCTCCAAGATCGCCCCAAGAGGGCCCAAGAGGCCCCCAAGAGGGCCCCAAGACGGCCCAAGACGGCTCCAAGACGGCCCCAGAGGCCTCCAGGACGGCCCAAGAGGGCCCCAAGAACGCCCCCAACACTACACAGCTCCCGACGCCGCAGCTCCACACTGCAAACGACCACTCGGACAGGCGACCACGGTGCGACATTATGGGCCGGCGGAGTGAGCGAAGCGATGAAATAAAATAACGCACCTCGTCCAAATTCTCACTAGCAACTTAATCCACTGACGGTCTAGTCAGTGGGCTATTGCTGGTAGTGAGATCTCCATCAGCATGTCGTTACAGGAATATTTCCGGTTCGACGTCAAGCTCTGGGCCTCATTGCGTCCATGGCCTCTTTGGCTCCAGTGGCGCGATTCCAGAGCGCGCCATGTCGCGGCGACCAACGACGACGACGACGACCGACCGACGACGGGCGACCAGACCGAACGACCGACCAACGGACCGACCGATCGAGCACCAGACCGCCCGACCGACCAACCGCGCGCGCACGAGCGCACGCGGACTGCCCCCATTCTGGAGCGAGACGCGAATACCCGTGCCCTACCCCTCGCCCCGCTCTGTTTACATTCTTAAAACCCTAGACAAGAAATGGCTCGAGCCCGCAATTTACACGAAGAGAGAAAGAGAAAGAGAGAGAGAGAGAGAGAGAGAAAGCTCCGGCCGCTCACGCCGGCAACGCGAGCGCGCTCCAGGCCTCGATTTCTAACAAGGAGAATGTTCCAACCACCCGCGGCGCGGGCTCCAGCCCTCAACGCTTACTTCTGTTAGGGCCCGTCTCTTTCACGAGCGCCGGCGAGAAGTGGCCGAGAACCGCTCTATCTGATATCCTTCAGCACTGCTGCGGAGGCTTTCTCAAGGCAACGAAGGGCAAGCGACCGCGGGGCAAGGTGAAATGCCCCAGACTGCGTCTGAGATTCTGGGGGGCGAAAAACGGCGGTTTGGGGGTCGCTGAGAAACTTGACAGACAGACGGCGTCGGGATCGACAACAACAGACAACCGCGCGCACGCGCTGAAAATGTCTGCGAGGCCCGTCTCTTTCACGAGCGCCAGCGAAGAAAGGCCGAGAGCCACTCTATCTTAAATCCTTTGGCACTGCTGTGGGACCTGTCAGATTGCACGCGCGCGAACAGAAGCGAAGGACACGGCCGAGCGGTTCTGGTAAGAAACTCACCCTTGGAGTTCTTGCCAACTAGTTGTTCGCAACATTTGCCCGAGAAGCCGCAGCGCCCAGCTTTCACTTTGCACTTGCGGAGCTGCAGGGGCCCCGGCGCGCTCAGCGCCAACAGACAGGCATTCTTTTGCCAGGGGGAGTCCTGTGCCCGCGGAAACTGCATGCATTTGCAAAACCCTATAGCCTCAATCCGTTCGAACTCAGAAGCCAACCGAATTCTCAAACTATCCGGGTTCTCGATCGCGCATTGATGCCGGCTGGCGACAGCCCATCTCGCTATCCTGGCAGACGCCTGCATCAACTGATTTCCGAGCTTGACCTTTCGAACATCCGCGTAGCCGAGCCCGTCCAGTCCGTCGAGCCCGTCGCTGGGATCACTGACGGGGGTGGGTGGGTGCCAGACTGCTGCCCCCCCCTCCTCGCTCTGGACCACGACGCACGCGGGGCCCCCTACCGCGCGAGCTGGCAATCGGGATGGGCGGCGAGCTTCTCGACGGCATCGAATACTTTGGGCCGTAAGAGGTTCTGATCTAGCGAGTCGCAAATATCAGCGGCATAACATCTGCATCCACATCTAGCTGCAGCGTCCGAGAGATGCTTCCAGCCCGAGAAGATTTCAACGACGAACTTCCTCTTCCGAGGTGCTCCAGACAGTGGCTCAACGACGCTCCAAGGTTGATCGGCAGCGAGGCTATGGCGGATAGGCATAGCTTTTTGGAGGAGCGGGCAACCGAATCTCCTCTCGCTTTGACCGGGCGGCAGCCTCGCACCGGCGAAGAGAGTCGCTGGCCCACCTGCCCCGCTGCTCGACCTCGGCGAGAGCAGGGCGGATGTTGTCCCGCCAGTCCGCCGACGGCCCTCCGCGGCGCAGCTGGTGCGGCGCGTGCCTCGAGGGCCCCCCGGGCAGGTCGAGATCGGCCTGCGCCTTCTTGAACGCCGCGCTGAAGTGCTGAACTGGAACAGGCGCCCCGTCTCTCTGGCCTTCGCCAGCCCGACGAGCTCGCGCCCCATGAAGTCGTGGCGCGGGTGGTCGAGCAAGATGCTCTCGTAGGTGGCGAAGGTATTCGACGTGGTCCCGCGCTCCTCCAGGTTCAGGTTGAGCGCTGGCGCCCACGACAATGGAGGGCAAGGCGGCGCCGCGCCCTCGGCGCGCAGATCCCAGGCATCGCAAGAACGGAAGTGCGCCGAGAACATCACCAGCGTCATCGGCGCCTCCGTCGGCAAGCCTTTCATCGCCATCATGCGCGTCGTGGCCGCAAACGCCATCCATGGCGCAGGAGCTCCGGTGGTAGCGGGGCCGAACCGGCGCCGCGCCCCGATCGCCCGCGCCGCCCTGGGCAGCGCCCGGGCGCCCCGCATAGGCTGGGGGCACATGGCCAAGGAAGCGACGCAGGCCACCTGCGCCTCGCCACGCGCGGCTCCCGCGAAGAACCTGGCCTCCACCACGTCCGCCATGCCCGCGTCCACTTCGGTCAGCGAGCCGAAGGGCCTCCCTGCGCTCATCAGGCGGCGGCAGGAGGCGGGGCGCGTCGAGGCGGCGCTTCCAGGTCACCGATTTCACCGCGGACATCGCCAGGAAGTTTCGCGGCGGGTGGCTGAAGAGCATGGCCATGTCCTTCGCCTGCTGCGCGAGCTCGCTGGAGAGCAGGCCCGAGTGCCCCGTCTGGGACTGGGCCCCGGGCGAAACACGCGCGCTCCGCTGCGGCCAGCGGCGCCGATGCACCTTCCCAGAGTCGGGGGCCCTCATCGGCAGCGTTCAACTCTTGTGCGAATAATTTAAGCATGCATAGCAGGACGCTGAAGGATGCCACGCGTCCCTTCTCACAAGTCAAAACGAAGGACATATGATCCCCGATGTGCAAGTGGCGTAGGTTAGCGTTATGAGAGGAACGAAGTTTGTGACGCACAGCCGACGCAGTTCCCCTCACCTCCAGAATCATGATGTGTTCCTGTTTGGAGAATTGTACGGCGGAGTTGAGTTGCCATCGTTCGGGATCCAGCCAGCCTCTGGGGGCCTCCTGGAACTCGGGATTGGTTTCGATCACCTTGATAATACCCTCCCCCATCCACGTCGATCTTTCGGGGGGGCACGGCGTCTGCGTTATTGAGCGCGTCGGTGCTCTCGAGAGCCCTTCTACGAGCCTGCGCTGCGGGTGCTTTGGCGCGGTGCCGAGGCCTCTCCTTGACCCCGCCTACCTGGGGCGCATCCCGGGCGATGGGCCCCCTGGAAAAAGGCAGCATATCCACCGGGGCAAGCGCCGGAGCTAGTCGCGACGCGGCCCCGCGGGCGGCCCAACCGGGCGAAACAGAACAGAAAGAATGATAATACACGGATCTCCTGCGCCGCGCTCTTCCAGAGACGACTCCGAGACGATTGGTGAACACGGGTGGAAGAGCAGACGTGATGGAATATTGACAAGAACTCCCTTCTCAGCAAACAGATGCGGATGCAGCAACCAACGAATCGCTCGCACTCGCGCCCGCTAACCCGCGGGCGGGACTGCAGCCGGCGGCCCGTGGCCTTCAGCAACTACCTCTCGCGGGCCGTCGGCGCCGCGGCCCTGGCGGCGCCTCCAATCGATGGCCGAGCGACGCCTCGCCTGTGGCGGGGCCCACCAACTCGTGAACCACGAAGCCCTTCTCTTCCAGGTGCCGCTGGAGCTGGTCGCAGATGTCACCCGCGGTGTCTGGGTCGAGGGCCGCGACGTTGGCGTTGTCGGCGCGCGGCAGCAGCAACGCCTTGCACGGTGTCAGCTCGGGGATGGGCCGCCCGTCGGCGATGGCCCTCTCGGCCTCGATCACCTGCGACTCCGAGATCTGCTGGTAGACGACCCCCGTGGGCGATCCACATCGCCCAGTTCCAGCCCATCGGCGCCACCTTCAGGCAGGGCGGGCAGCCGCGATGTCCTGCGCCGGCGCGACGTCGATCGGCGGCGGCGCGATGTACTCGGAGAGATGGTGCGATACCCAAGGAATAGAAGGAGAAGATGTCGGCCTGCGCCACGTGGAGCTCGGCGTCGGGCGGCAGCGAGACATCGGCCCATCTCGATCCACTCGCTGGAGTTGACGCCGCGGCAGCCCTGGGCGATCCTCAGGGCGCCGCTGTTCTCTGGACGAAAAAAAGGCGATGCGGCCCCTCGGCGAAGTAGTCCACGTCGGCATCCCACTCGCAGCCAGGGAGCGGAGGAAGGCGGCGCACTTGTCTGCCGAGCGCTCGAGAACCGTGTCCACGCACGGCTTCGCAGGAGCGCTGGCCTCGCAGACCCAGCCATACTCGTCATCGTCAAGCATCGTGATGGTAATGAACTTCCCGAGGCACGCAGCGCCCTGGGAGTCCAGCAGCTGTTCGGTGATCGGGAGCCGCTCCGCGGGCTCCGGGATCGCCGTCAACTCGAGCGCGCGAGGAGACACAGTACTAGGGACCTCCCCACGCGGGCGGCTTCTCTAGCGCCGGCAGCAGGGCGACCATCGCCGGCACCTGCGTGTCGAAGAAGGACACGCTGCACATCGCGTTGAACAGCGCTGGCAATAGCGCCTGGCCCTGAGCGGACGTTCTCCCCGCCGCGCAACCAGTTATAAGCGAGTCGATCATGGCATCGGCCTGTAGGACACTGTCGCGGCGCAATTTCAGCCTTTGCTGAACGGGGCGAGACAAACCCCCGCGAACGGCGAGTCGCTCATCCAGCCTCGGAAGAGGAAACAGATCGCGCGGAACAGCTCTCGGCACCTGCCCGCCGTCGACCCGGGCATGGCGGGGCCTTCTCGCCATGGGGGGCCGGCGCGCCCAACTGTCGACCCCGAGGCCCTCGTCGCGCCATGGTGCCCCTGCGAGGTCAAGGCCCTCGCCGGCCCATTCCCCGCGGCCTCGACCCTTCGACGGGCGGGGCGGGCGCAGCAGCGTCTCCTGTCTCGCCTTGCGCGCCTCCTTGGCGACGGCAGACTCCTGGCGCGCCCCCGACGCAACGCGAGCGGAGAGCTGGCGCGCGATGGCCGCCCCGCCCGCGCGAGAGCCCCAGCCCGCGAAGAAATCGGCCATGCCGTTGTCGGGCCGCGCGGGGCTCAGCCCGTAGGCCTCCTTCATCAGCGCAAGGCGCCTGGACAGGAGCTCGAAGGACTCCGGAGAGGGCAGGTTGAGCTGATCCTGGGGCGCGCCTGCGTCGAGCTCCCTGGAGATAACCTCATGCTCGTAGACGCTCCTGTCCCCTGGCGCCACCGTGCCCATGCGGACCCAGATCTCGTGGGCCGCGAAGAAAGAGCCGCCATTGTCCCGCGCGTATTTCAGCGTCCACATCAGCGCGCGGGGACTTGTGACGCGAAGCCCGTCTGGCCCCGCCTTATCGCTGGAAGTGGCCGCCACGGCCGCGATGGTTCTACGGCTCTCGCCCTGCGGATCGAAGTAGACTGGCCACGTGCGCAACTCTCCCTCCGCGAGCGCCGCAGCATCCTCCGCCGTCATCTGGCCGATGGTCAGCGGCTGGCCCCCCACCAGCACGACGGCGCGGTCGCCGATGGCAGCGGCTCCAGGGGGCAAGGCATGCGCGACCAGGCTGCCCTGCTGATAGCCCCCGCGCGCCTCCAGCGCGTACCACTTCTTCAGCAAGGTGGGCATCGCGGGCGGCGGCGCGATCCCAGCAGGCGCCGCCGCAGCCCCACCAGGAAGGCCAGGCGCGGCCAGCGCTGGCTCGGGGGGCGGGGGCCGCAGCACCATGCGCGGGCTGGCCTCGCTCCCGGAGGGGCGCCCAGCCTGACAAAGTCGGCCGAGCCCGCGTCCGACTCGGCCACGATCTGAGGGGTACCTGGCACCCAGGGGCGGCGTACTCGGGCGGCCCTAGGTCAGCCACCGCACCCGCCGCCTCCGCCTCCTGCGCGATCACGGCGCCCCAGGCGATCGGGATCGGAATGGTCGGCGGTGCGACCTGCATCTCGGCCGCTCCCACCAGCGCTAGCCCATCCACGAAGAGCTGATCAGGCGGGTCGTCGAACCTGTGGATCGTCGTCGGGTCGACGCCGTCGGGCGTCGCCCAGGCATGCTCCTGCACGTGGAAGGTCCGAATGTCCTCGCCCCCAGGCACCTCGACGTAGTACTCACCGTCCGGTGAAACCCCGAAGAACCTGAATGGCGGCCCCGGGTCGGTCGTGACCACCAGCCGCTGGTGCAGAACGCGAGGCCCAGGCACAGCATACTCGACCAGCACGAACTGCCCTGGGCGGGCGCCCATGTCACTCCAGCGCCCGCTGCTCGCGGCAAGGTCTGGCGGCGCGCCACCTGCCTCAGGCACTCGGCCACCGTCGGGGGCGGCCCCTTCTCCACGGGCAGGTGCCGCTGCCAGCTGGCTCCCGCAGCGAAGGCGCAGAAAAGCGCCAGCGCCACCAGGCCGACAGCCCCCACGATCGCCGTCCACGGCGGGCCCACGCAGGTGCAAACCTGTGGGTTCGGACCCTGGCAGTGCAGCTGCGGCGGGCACGGCGGGCAGGCGGGCGCTCCGCCCCACTGCGCGATCCCCGTGCCCGCTCCCCGGGCCAACTCCTGGATCGCGAAGTGGACGGCGTGTTGCATCACCGAGAAACTTGAGAGACAGACGGCGTCGGGATCGACAGCAACATACAACCACGCGCAAGCACTGACAATGAGGGAAAGTGTTTTGGCCGCTCATGCTGACAACACGCGTGCGCTCCAACTCTCAACTCAGACGAAAAAAGTAACCGCCTCAACTAAAGTGGACGAACACATCTCGTCCGAATTCGCACTAGCAAAGTCGGAGTTCCAATCCGGTCCACAACTAGCTCCAGTTGCGCCCCACAAGAAAAACTCCAACGATTGGAAGCCCCTCATCAAAACCATATCCCTGAACACCTACTGATTGCGAAATTTGCGTGATCATGTCTCCGCGGGGGCCAGCCGCGACTCCCACCCCGCGGGCTCACCAGACAGTGCAGGTCAAAGAACTATCAGCAGTAGCAGTAGCAGCACCGTCTTCGTAGTAGTAGTAGTAGTAGTAG
>CAUYUJ010007668.1:1187919-1242919 GCA_963575745.1 Prorocentrum cordatum
GGAATCGGCAGGCGGCGGGGCCTTTGGTGGAGCTCCCATAGGGCCACGAGACTTGCGAGGGGTGTGCCAAAATTGTTGGGTGGCGGCATGCGAGCGCAGCCACTGGGGTCTTAGGCGGAGCTCCCTATAAGGCAACGAAGCGTGTGAAGGGTGTGCCAAACGTGGGGGAGGTGGCGGCATGCGAACGCAGCCACTGGGGCCTTCGGTGGAGCTCCCGATGCGGCCACGAAATGTGTGAGGGGTGTGCCACAGGGTGGTGGGGGGGGGCTGGGCATGCGAACGCAGCCACTGTGGCCCTAGGTAGGGCCTATGAGGGCACGACGCGTGTGAGGTGTGTGCCAAAGTGAAGGGGGTGGCGGCACACGAACGCAGCAACTGTGGTCTTCGGTGGAGCTCCTTCTAGGGCCGCGAAACGTGTGAAGGGGGTGCCAGAGTGAGGTAGGTGGCGGCATACGGACGCAGCTCCCTCTAGGGCCACGAACCGTATTAGGAGTGTGCCAAAGTGAGGGGGGTGGCGGCATGCGAACGCAGCCACTGGGTGCTTAGGTGTAGCTCCCTCTAGGGCCACGAAACGTGTGACGGGTGTGCCGAAGTGAGGGGGCGGCCGCATGCGAGCGCAGCCACTGGGGCCTTAGGTGGATCTCCCCATGGGGCCATGAAGCGTGCGAGGAGTATCTCAAAGTAAGGGGGTGGCGCCATGCGAACGCAGTCAATGGGGCCTTCGGTGGAGCTCCCTCTGGGGCCACGAGACGTATGAGGAGTGTGCCAACAAGTGAGGGGGGTGGCGGCCTACGAACGCAGCCACTGTGGCCCTAGGTGGAGCTCCCCTATGGGGCCACGAAACGTATTAGGAGTGTGCCAAAGTGAGGGGGGTGGCGGCATACGGACGCAGCCACTGTGGCCCTAGGTGGAGCTCCCCTATGGGGCCACGAAGCATATTAGGAATGTGCCAAAGTGAGGGGGGTGGCGGCATACGGACGCAGCCACTGTGGCCCTAGGTGGAGCTCCCCTTATGGGGCCACGAGACGTGTGAGGGGTGTGCCGAAGCAGACACGCGAAAGAGGAGGGGAGATGACGGCGATGAATATGACGATGATGATGGTGAAGACATGCGGAAGGCAGAGGCAAGGTTTGGAGGAGGGAGAAGCGGGAGGAGGAGAGGATAAGGAAGAAGACGCGGAGCGCTGCCTCTTCAAAACGATGACCCAACACCACAGGATGGTTTGGAATAAGTCCCGCAGACCCAGCGCACACGCTGGGGCTCTCATGCAGAAGTGTTCCAGGACAGAGCAGGCGAGGGGGACGGCGATAGGTCACCAACACAAGGCGACGCGAATGTGAAGGGGACCCCGAGGGCCACGTGGTGGCGTCACTTTGACAAGGCGCGCAACGATCGTTCGCAGCGACTCCGTTCTCCGCTGGCGCGTCGCTTGGAGCTGAAGAGGTACCAGTGCCAAGGGGAGAGGAGGTGGCATAGTATGGGCACCGAGGCTGCTTCACGAAACATAGGACGCCTAGGGATAGGCCGGGAGGAGGGGAGACGGAGAGAAAGCGTGACATTGAAACGTGCAAATTTACCACGTCGTATGAGCGGCAGACCAAACCCTCGGCTCGGCGGGGACGGATCACTACAAACTATGGTCAGGTGTGCTGCACGGCGGGGCGCGAACCGCAACGGCGTCGCCAACCCCACGTGGATACATCAGATGCTCATCGCCTCCCGCGTGAAGCTTCGCTGCTGAGATATCCTCACTGCCGCCAGCCCACCGCTCCAGCACAAGTGACACCTCTTTGTGACTGTGGCCACTCCTGGGGGGTGGCGAATACTGAGCCGGGAACCACCCGCCAAGAGATTGCCCCGCTGGCGCCCGATCACAGAACTGGTGGTTCCGCGTCTCCGTCGACCGGCAGTGCTCACACATCCGCTTGCCCCACGCATCTTCACGTCCCTTGCAAGCACGCGCAGCCAAGTCACACTCGCGACCGCCATGGCCAGCACCAGCATGCCCACGAAGAGATCACAGCGGCAACGCCCGCGGCTGTCGCAACCTTGGGCGCGTCGGCTTGAGCCCGAATGACTACGGATACGGAGGATAGCGACGGCCTCGACGAAGAGACGAGGAGCAGGAAGACGAGGACGAGGACGAGGGAGGGGGAGCCGGAAGCAGGCGCTGAGCCGTCCTCTGCCGGCTCTGGGCTGCGCGCCAGCCTCGGCGCGGCGGCAGGGCTGCCCGCGCTCTGAGGCTGCGCGCCCACTGCCGACCGGGAGGGGGAGGGTACCTGTGCGGATGGCGCGGAGGGGGGACGGGCGGAGGTGGGGCGGGGCTTCGGAGGGCAGCCTCGGGGCTCGAGCTTCGGAGGGCAGCCTCGGGGCTCAGCCGCCGCCACGAGTGGGCCAGAGCCGGAGCCGACAGACTCGCTGCAACAGTTCTCATCTCAACTCCTCTCTGCGCCCTCCTTCCTGCAAGGTTGCTCTTGCGCGCAATGCGTCGCGCACCGCTGGTCGCGCATCCCGGGACACGTCATATGCACACGCGTGCTCGAGAAAACACATGATGGCGGCCGCCCGATTTCGGCACACATAGATGTCGCAGCCGAAGCCAGAAGGGGGCAGGACTGCACGTCGCGGACGCCGAAGTGCCCACAAGACGCCTGCGGAAACCTGGCCACCCCCGAAACCAACGCCTCAGCCCCCCGACGCTGCCCCCCCCCCCCCCCACCACCCTGGCACCTCCGAAAGGGGCCTGGCCTGCACCAGCGGCGGCTCCCCCTTCTCGCCCACGCCCTCGCCAGAGGGCCCCGCAGCCCGCGCGCCGGGTTCGCACGGCTCCGCGGCCTGCCCCTCCTGATCGGGCACATAACCAGGGCACGGGACTGCAAGATGCGCCTCGGAGGTGGAGAAGGACGGCTTGAGTATTTCTTGGCCGGCGCCAGATCCGAAAGCATGATCTGAACAACGCCATGCCCCGGCGGACAAGAAAGACATCGCAGGCGAGGCTCTCGAAGCGCGACCTTGGGGATCTTGATCCACCAGGGGCATGCTGCTGCCCCACCTCCTTGGGGTAAGATGCTAGGCACGCCAGCGCAGACAAAAACCCTTCAGGTCAGGCTTCCTTTTGACGGCCAATGGGCGTCAGGAATATTGCATTTCGCGCGAGCGATTTCCACTGGAAACAAACAATGAATATTCAGCAAACGCTTATCTGAAATATCAAACACTGTGGGGGCTGCGGTCTGCCCATAGAGACACCTGCGGTCATTACCCCTTCGACACCATATTCATATTGACTGGCTGCTGTGCCAGCGGTTCCAGAAACCGATATGCAACGACAAAACAAGTCCCGCGAAAGCTCCAGTCGAGTCGCTACCGATGGAATTGGCCCGCGGGGCTACTTCGTAAATAGACGCCTTCTCACACCCAACCTTTTCCTTCTTCAGCAGCGCCCCAAGTCCCTGTCCCGATTATCCCTCCGAGCCCCGCCCCTCCCGACGCAACTTGGGACCAAGCAGCCATGGACAGGCCTTAAGACGAAGCCACGACCCGGATAATATCGGATCGGGGCAAATCGGGGATCTCTGGGATCCGACAGGTCTGGAGGATGTCTCGGGCGCCGCGGCCGTTCCAGGTTGCTCTGGAACGCTCTGAGAGCGTCCCCGAACGCCCTGGAACTATTCATCCTGGTCCTGGCGCCGCCCGAAGGCCTCGCCGCCAAACGGCGTGCGCCGTCAACGGCGATGACCGGCTGATGCGTCGTGCGGGTCCTCGGCCGTCTGGTCCACCAGGCTGTCGCCGCCCGCGCCTCCGGTGGCGGTGGGCGCCAGCGGCGGCTCGGCTCCAAGGCGCAGGTCCGGCACCCAGGGGCGGAGCTCCGCGGCCGAGGTGGCCTGGCCACACCTGTCTTCGGCATCTGCCTCCTCTCAGGAGTGCCAAGAAGCCGCCACCGCGCCTTGAGAACGTAGCGGGGCGCCAAGAAACTCATACAGGTGTGAAAGGGGGCTGCAGGTTGTCAAGTTCAGGACAAGAACCCGACGTACTGGAATTATTGGGCATTCCCGGGAGCTCTTGGGTGCGCCCAGGACGTGGCACGTGAACCTCTGGAAGCCAAACTGCTCGAACAATGTTTGCCCCAGCGTGGACCCAGAGCAGTCAGTGATTACACTGTGGATGTGTGAGTCATGTGGCGCAAGCTAGCAACATGTGCTGTGTAAGCTTCGGCTGTGTGGTGTAAGCTGTGGGGTGTAGCGTGCAATATGCGTGTATACATACACACATGACCGATGTACGTGGTGTAGGCTGTGCGGGGTAAGCATGTGGAGCGAACTATGTGGCGCGAGCTATGCAGCCGCTCAGCGCGCGGGGCGGCCACGGGCGGGCACCAGGCAAAACCCCAGCAGGCCCGCCCAGCGCACGAGGCGCCCACGAGGCGCCCACGACTGGGCACCAGGCGAAACCTCTTGACAGGCCAACCCAGCGCACGGAGCGCCCACGGGCGGCAACGTGGCGAAACCTCGGCACACACACACACACGCACGCACACGCACAACCGCAGACACACACAAACACAGACACAGACACAGACGCAGACGCAGACACAGACACAGACACAGACACAGACACAGACACACACACACACACACACAGACAGACAGACAGACAGACAGACAGACAGACAGACAGACAGACAGACAGACAGACAGACAGACAGACAGACAGACAGACAGACAGACACACACACACACTGTATGCGTCGGCGGCTAGACAGAGTAACTGCGCTGGCGGATGAGCTAACTAAACGGGGGCACCGTTGTAGCGAATTGAACCACCATACAAGAGGGGGAAACACACACACACACATACACACACGCGCGCGCGCGCATTTTTGGGCGGCCGCGGCCTCGCGCGCAGCGTCGAGGCGGAGTAAGAACACACACGCACACACACACACACACACACACACACACACGCACACACACGCACACACACACGCACACGAGGCGACCACGAGCGGCAACGTGGCGAAACCTGGGCACACCCACCCATTTCCTTAGATACTATGAGTAAGGACTCCGAAGTGCAAGCGCTGTGTAGAGAACCTCTAACTTTTCGTGTGCTCTTGCCTCACAGGGTGCGCCGGGCCGGCCCAGGACTCCCCCCGCCCTAGATGACGCCACGGCACCCCAATTGAGGCCCACAAGAGGCCTCAAGAGTCACCCGAGAGTCGCCCAGAAGGCAAGGCACCCAAAGAGGCCCCAAGCCAAAGGAACGGTGGCGGGAGCGGCCGCCGGCCACTAGATACTTGGTCTCCGCCTTACCCCTCCAATACCGCCCCTCACTCCTGCTATGGGTGTGGGCAGAAATCTTCAACTCCTGTTCAATCCTCGTCGTCCCACTCCTGGCCAGCGTCCGCCTCGCTGCCGCCACTGCGCCGACGGCAGCACAAAGCCCGGCACCCGTAGTAAAAGGCGCACGCCACCCACCACGGCACGCTCCAGGCCCACTGGAGCAGCGAGTACCAGTCCAGCGAGAAGGACGCTGCAGCCTCATCCGCGGACTGGAGAGGCGCCCCCAGCAGCTTGTCGGCGGAGCAGGTCGGAGCTGGGCACGGAGGGCAGGCGCTGGTGCCCCTTGCTGGAGGCACCCCCACAACAGCGGTATTCTATCAGCAACGGCCGCACAAGTTCAACTAGACACTTGCCACTATCACTAACCCCACCCACCCCTGAGAGATACGCCTGTGCGCCAGCCATCCCGCTGCACGAGAATCAGGCTCGCGTCTTCGCTGTTCAAGCCCCCTCGGCCTAACAAGGTCCACCGCGCAGCGGCTTCGAGCTGTCTCCACAAGACAGGTCATCGAACCGACGCTCCAGCGCCTTGACAATTCCAGTAGCCCTTTGGGCGCAGGTGGTCTAACGAGATGATAATTCCAACCTTCTCCTTTCCCTTCGGGGAGAGGCTTACTTTTCCCCCTGCCCCCTCTCCCTGGGTCTGGAGGGGGCGCTCCGCGAGGCATTTGAACGTCAAAGATGAACCAAGATCGCCCGAAGATGGGCCAGATATCCCAAGATGGCCTCCATTCAAGACTACACAAGATAGCCCGAGATTGTTCAAGCTAGCTTCCAGCATGTCTCCTAGAAGCCCCAAGACCCCTCCAAGACGGTTCCAAGTGGCCACGGAGCCTCCCAAGGACCCCGAGAGGCCAAAATCCTTCCAAAGGCTATCGGGAATCAGTACGTTTTGTCTTCTCGCCTTTTCGCTTCCGACGGGCTCTTGAGGCCTCAAGATGGCTCTAAGATGACCCAGAAGAGCCCCAAGAGGGGCCCACGAGGGCCCCAAGAGCGCCCCAAGATGCACTTTCTCTGCCTCCGAGCGGGGGGGATCATGATTGTTGCCGCTCCCCTTTTTGATCGAATGTCCTTAAGAGCGCCCGAAGCACCAAGGGACCCTCAAGGCTCCCAAGATGGCCCCAAGAGAGCACCAAGAAGGCCCCAGGAGGGTCCCAAGCGGGCCCCGTAATGGCCCTAGGAGGGCCCCAATAGGGCCCCAAGATACCGCCAAGATGCTCCCAGTGCGTGACTGCATGCTGTTACGCATCCCCAATCAGGGCAACTAGACTGGTGATTGTTTTTTTGGTGGGCTGGTAGGGATTTTTTGTTGGCGGCTCCCAGGCGAAGGTCAGGAAGCGGTGCATCGAACGGGGCGCAGAACGAAGATAATTAGCCGAAGAGGCGCATGCACATGCAAGGGACAAAATGACCCAAATTAAGCACCGAAGACCGACGCCGACATCCCAGCGGGCGGGGACGCCACGTCGCAACGAGCGGCGGCAACTGCGGCACAGCGTGGAGAAGTCGCCCAGCGGGTAAGGACGCCACGTCGCAGCGAGCGGCGGCAACGGCGGTACGGCGAGGCCATGTGTACTGTAGCAGCGGGGAGAAGTCGCCCTGTCGGCGCCAATCTCCGGCCGAACGACACACGGGAGCGAGGCCGAGAGGGGGACAAAAAAGGCTGGTAGGGATACGCGGAACGTCAAGAACCCCCCGTGGAAAGAGATCATCAATCATTATGTGATCCATTGGGGGTAACTCGTGTTACGGGGAGGGGGGGTCGGCAGGGGCAGTCACGATAATGGCAGCGGGCGTGCAACCCCCCACAGCGCGCCCGCAGCACCAGCGCAACAATCGCCTGTGTACACTGCAATCCCGACCACGCCTGCGTGCACCATAGCGCCTGTGTACACCACAGTGCCTCTGTACAACTTAGCAGCCGCGTGCACTAACACACCACAGCGCATGTGTACGCCATAGCGCCTCTGTACACCGCAGAAGCCGCATGCGCAACAGAGCTTGTGTACACCAGAGTGCCTGCGTGCATCAGATAGCTTTTGTACACCACGGCGCCTGCGCACATGACAGCAGCCATCTGCACCACAGCGTCACTGAACACCACAGCGGTGCCTACGTGCACAAAGGAGCTCGTGTACACCACACCGCCTGTCCAGACCACAGCAGCCGCGTTCACCACAGCGCCTGCGTACGCCACAGTGCCTCCGTGCACCACAGCGCCCGCGCACTGCACAGCGCCAAATGAGCCAGTCAACAGCTTGCGAGGACCACATTGAGCTCGTGGGCAGCATAGTGCGCCAGGGACGACCCGTGGACGCTCACAGAGGGGCCCTCAAAACGCGAGCGGGGGGATGTGGGTCGGACTGGCTTTCAAAAGTCCCCTGTGATGCACCCAACTCTTTTGAGCCCGGCTGGCCTCTCCGCGTCCCCGTCTGCGACGTGAGCGGGAGCCGCGGTGCAAGGGGAACAGCTCGCAGCACAGGCCCGCTCAGTGCCGGGCACGGAGTGCCTAGTCTCCGTGGCCGGCGCCAGCGCGGCCGAACCAATCGGTGTGCTGGTCCTCCCTGCCTGCGCCGGCGCCGCGGTGGCTCCGCCCAAGGCGCTTCCGTCCCCCGCGGCCGCCGCCACTTCGGCCGTGGCCGCCACCTCAATGCTGGGCGCCAGGTGTTCACCCTCTGTGGCCAGCGCTGGCTTTGCCGACACGTGCGCAGCCGCCCTGCGACCTTTGCCGACCTGTGTGCCGGTCCCGTCGGCATGCGCAGCTGCCGGACCACTGCCAGAATGCCTGGCCTCCGTGGCCGGCGCCAGCGCGACCGGACCTCGCGGTCTGCTGGTCCTCCCGGCCTGCACAGCTGCTGCGGCGGCTCCGCTGGGGTCGCCCATGTCCCCCTCGGCCGCCGATCCCTCGACAGTTGTCGCCAGGTCACGCACCGCGGGCCTGGCCTCCGTGAGTGGCTCTGGCGCGGCCGACCCCTGCGGTCCACCGGGAAGTCTGGCTTGCGCAGCCGCCGCCGTGGCTCCCCTCCAATCGGCCGAGTCCCCGTCGACCGCCGTCGCGGTGGGCAATGCGCCTGCCGGCTGGCCAAGTTCCACGGGTTGGCGGGATGCAAATGGGGGGATAAGTCCAGGGGGGGAGAGAGAGGCGCAACCGAGGTACAAATTGTACCTAGGCCCCACGGAGAAAGTACAAATTGTACCGACGCCACGCAGACAAGGTACAAAGTGTACTTTTCACAACGTCCGCGACATGTGCGAGGATGTTAACGGGGGGGAGAAGGTACAATTTGTACTTGCAACCCGCAGAGAAGGTACAAATTGTACCCCAACAAAACGGTACCAGATACTCATCCCCCCATGTCCTGATCCTCCCATCGCCATCTGGCCGAACGGGTAACCCAGGCCCCGGTGTAGGGCATCGTACGGGGGCCGCTCTTCGACCACTTCTCCCCCCCAACCCCCTGTTTGGACAGAGACAAAGAGTCCCGGTATTCCTAACGGCCAGCCATGCAATGTGTTCTTTAAAAGGTGGTCTCCTGACAGAAGCAGTTTCCTAATACTAGAAAGCCGATGTCTCAAAACAATAATGTCTTGATGTTCCCCACACTTTTTACACAAACCGCAAGATGTTGTTATGATATCTGTTGGTGGGCTTGTAGGCAGGCCAGGACACGTAACGTAGTCACTGATTGACCTGGGCATAAGTCCTGGATCCCCCGCTCTGGGCAACGTCAGGTTTTCAAGTGGCCGCGCCTGCGGGATCGCTGGGCGCAGGCGCTGTCTCCCAGATGCCCGTTCGCAGCGCGCCGAAGAGCCCGCTTACCACCAGCGAGCTCAACGCGAAAGTGCTGCCCACCGGCGCCATCCCGTCTGGCCGTGCCCTTCCCCTCGAGCACGTGGCCGAGGGCGCCCAGGCCAGCACAAATGGGCTGCTTGATCCGAAGCGGTCGGAGTAGCGTATCACCGTGCTTCCAGACTATCGCAAGCCATGCGCCTTCCAATGCATCTCGCACACCCAGAATCAATCATATGCTATGCTGTCCGGATTCCGCCAGCGTGCTGCTGGGCACGGAGTGGGCGTGTCCCCAGGTCCTTTGCCCAATCCCCTGAGCCTCAATCCTCACCCCTGAGGAGTCTTTACGGGGCCAGGGCCCCAAATCGCCAAATCTTCTTGAGCTTCTCGCGTGCCCTCTTGGGGCTCCTGGCATCTTCTCGCACTACTTGTTCGGCTCCAAGAGGGCCTCAGGACGGGCCATAAGGGCCCCGAGTAGCCGAAAGATCGCTACAAGACGCCCAAGATGGCCTCAAGATGGCCCAAGATGCATCCAAGACGCTCCAAGAGGCCTCCCAAAGGCTTCCCACGAGGGCCCCAAGAGGTAAACAGCATTGATTATCCGAAAACATCTTGAAGATGTTTGAGCTCTCGCCGTTTCTGATTTCCGACGCTCCAAGACGGCCCAAGAGGCCCCCACGAACACCCCAAGACGGCCCAAGAGGCCTCCAAGAGGGCCCCAAGACGGCCTAAGAGCGCCATAAGACGGCCCAAGGGGGCCCCTAGACGGCCCCATCAGGGGCCCAAGAGAGGGAACACGAATCGAACACCTGAGCCTTCTGCCTCAATAGGCGCCCAAGAGGCCCCAAGAGGCGCCCAAGAGGCCGCAAAGAGGCCCTCAAGAGTCAAGAGGCCGAAACATGCCCTCAATAAGCCTAAACGAGGCCCCAAGAGGCCCCCAAGAGGACTCAAAACTGCCTCCAAGACGCCCCCGAGAGGCCCCCCACGAGGTCCCAACGAACATCCAATATGCTTCATTCCAAAAACCCAGGCACGGTGGCGGGATAGACCGAAGGCTGATACTCCTTCGCCGAAGCTCCTAAGCTCTTGCAGACAAGGCAAGAAGGTGATAGCTCATGTGATAGTTTCTGTTCGAATACACATCCACATATAGATGGTTATGGCAACACGAATTGCGACAAAGGTGGCAAATGAAACGATCGTCACCAAGAGATTGAAGCATGACAAGCCGAACGTACCACACGAACAGCTGGTCATAAGCGAGCAAGGCACGTGCAATGACGCCGTGGCCTCAGGAAAAAACTGGAGCGCTCAGTGCACGTTTAACCCGTGAGGCCCCAACGGCCAGTCATAACACAGCAAAGAAGCGTCAGGAGCGAGAGAGGTCGAGAGAATGGATCCAAGTACAGAGGAGGCGGGACCACCGAACACACAGCTTGACCGGCCCATGGCTCACCGCACCTTGTACAAGGGGTCTGTGGTGAACACTGACCTTGCAACATATGCTTTAGAACTGTAAATATTGATCCAAATCTCTCCACCCAAAACCTCTTGATGCAAGAAGAAACAGGCAGATTATAGGATATCTTATACCGAATCAAACTCAACGTTCTACAGGTGCGTCCACCCTCCCGCCTCAGCTGGGCGGGTCCAAGCCACAAATGGCAATAGCGAACAAGAGAATGCAAGCATGAGCGAGCGAGAGCAATAACAGGGATAATTCTCGACATCATCCTATAACTCACACCCTTGCTAATATAACTTTCACACAGGAAAAGGAAACGTTGCTAAAGAATGCCTCGGCAAATTCTGCAGCAAACCTCCAGAATATTGAATATTATTATTGGCCCGAACGATCAAACTATCGTCCGTGCACCAAGCAACATATATCAAAGAAAAGAAATCCAATATTCTCTGCTCGAACGGTCAAACTACCGTCCGTGTATCAAACAATAGATATTAATATAAACGAAATCAACGCATCGAGCAACATATACTAAGATAGAAGAAATCCACGCACTGAGCAACAGCAAAAAAACTTTACCTGAGGTCTGCGCACCGAGCAACATATATCAATATATGAAATCTTTACCTGAGCTCTTGAGGGGGTGCTTTCACTCCTCATCTGCAGATGGTAACCAAACATCACTCATCATCTGAAAATGGTAACCCAAATCACTCATCACCCTCACCACCGTTCACATCTGAGCCACTGCCTTGGCTGGCTCCAAGATATCGTCACATATGTAGTAGTGATGATCAGCGCACACGCGCTGCTGACTTGATGATGCTGTATGCAATGTAAACCTTGATGCTCGGGTCGAGATTATAACTCCTGCTCTCGTCTGCGTCCAGTTTGAGACACCGTCCTAGGCAATTTGCATAGTGCTTGTCCTTCGTATAGACCGTCTCGTAGCTGTCGCCCTCGTACTTGCCACTCCTGATTATCGTCGGTCCCATGGTCTCCAGCCACTGCCTCAGTAGAGCACTATCTCCCAGCATAATTGATCCATCTCCCATGATCTCATAGTCCTAGGTCTCTGGATCGGCTCGTACTGCGAGTGTTGTCGTCGTAGCTTTTGGCGTAGCCTTCGCTGTCCTGGAATTGACCTTGAGCGGCTTCTCGGGCAACTCCGGCTTGAACAGGTTGTCGCTGCTTGAACTATCCACCTCCATCGGATCAAACATGTCCTCGTCGTCGTTCTGCTTAGGCTGCATTACGTAAATGAATATGATGATACCCGCGATGATAGAGACTACTGTCACCACCGTAGGAGACATCGAAAGACAAACTCCATGCACTGCAAGCGCACAAAGTTGAAACAGAACTACAACTCGGTCAGGTATCTGGATGGTTCTCTGCGCGCCACTCCTCTCCATTGGGTAGTTGTCCGTTAGCACTTCCGTGTAGAATGCCTCGACGTAGTCCTCGTCTTGAACCTCGTCCTTGTCGTCGTAGAAGCACTCGTCCACGTAGTTGTACGTCTCCACCGGCCACGTAGAGATCTCCTCGTCGCCCTTCCCGGTGTCATCGTACAGCTCCTGCTTGACGCACTTGGCCACCCTCGCGTTGAGCTCGTCTACCTCCTTGTTGGCTGCCACCTTCTCTGGTCCAACAAGCTTTCGTCCGCGTATTGATGGTGCCCTATCATCAGGCCCAAGAGTCCACAGGTTTGATGTAACTATCTTCCTCGCGTAGCCTCCTGGAAGTACTTTCGTCGAACAGTCCGCTAGCATCTGCTCACTCTTGACCCACTTGATGCTGACCTCTTTGAGTGACTGCCGCAATATAGCAGCTTCCAAAGAAAGCCCCCTGTCCGTCATTGAGATCTTCTCCTTTGTGATCGTGTCGTATAGGCTCTTGCACTCGGTCACCGAAATGCATTACACCGGGCAGGTGTCGTGCACAATCTCGGCCATGTCAATCTCCGGGTACAGGAACTCCGCCAGGGTCGACCTTGCCCATATCAACGTGTCCACTGAATCCGCACATGAGTAGGCCTCCGCAGATAGAGTAGATCGCACCACTCGTTGAATCTTGGAAGACTGCCACCCAATGCAGTGCGCCTTGTACTTGTTACTGTGGTCCTCGTTGGTCTTCTGATCGCCCAGCATGATGAAGTGTCCGCGTTGTGATCTGTGCTTCGGCAGATTGTCGAAAGCACTGTCGGTGACATTGATCACCATGGTCTTCCACAGGTTCAGGCCTGCTGAGACACTAATCAGCAAGTCGGTCCGCTTCTGGATCTTCCTGATGGCCGCGTTGCCGTCCTGTAGGTCCTTCACCGTCGGAGCTCCCAGCGTAGATGCCAGTCGGGATGCCTCGAAGGCTTCCTCGAAGCATATCACTCGCGCAGCCCATTGCAGCTGTCCAACTACCATTCGTAGTCCACGATGCTCTGCATGGGTCAAGGCGCTATCTGGTGCCTTGCTGCGCTCTCTGGAGATACGTACAGTCTGCATCGACTTCATGTAGGCCTCCATGGTGACATTGATGCTGCCGTCCTTGTCCTGCTTGTAGGCCCGGCCACAGAACGTCGCCTGCTCTTTCCTTGCGTACTTGACCTCGCCAAAGTCGATCTCCTCCCGCAGATCCTTCATGATCTTGGCTCCCTCCGGGTCGTCCTGTTTGATGCCCATGAGGAAGTCGTCCACGTGCAGGCACATGATCCCGATGATCGTGCCCTCCGCATTGCGCTTGATGAAGGTCGCGGGCTCGAAGCTCAGGCCCTCCCATCCAAGCTTCACGAGCGTCTCGCGTAGTGCCACATACCGCGCACGGGCTGCATCGTTGGTCCCGTAGATGCTCTTGTTTAACTTCAGCAGGTCGCCTGCCTTAACTCCCAGCATGTTGCACTTCCCGAGGTTCGTCGGGATACGGAAGTAGAGCTCGCGTGAGATGGCTTTGCCTTGCAGAAAGGCTCCCTTCACATCTGCGATGACTGGGTCCAAATTGAGGCTTGATACGATGCTGCACAGAAGTGGCGTCATCTGTGCTGAGACTGTAGGTGAGTCCCGTCGTAGCTTGTCGTCAAACTCCTCCTCGTAGCCTCTTCCACAGATCCTGGCCTTCGGCTCGAAGGTCGTGGGGCCCTTATCGGTCCAGACCACTTTGGAGCTCAGGATCTTGTCCGGGTCGACCTTGTCGACTGCTGCTCCTGATATGTGGGTTGCTGCATCGTACTTGCACCGCGTGTTCCATTCCCTCCCCACCGCCTGTTGCATTTTTTCCACTTGAGCTTGTCATCGCCCAGCGTCTTCAAGTTGATCTCCTGATGCTTGTTGGCTCTCGTCGGTTGGCTGCACATCCACTCGGCCACGAACGCCTCGACGAGCAGCGGTGTATCTGCCAGCTGCTTGACTGGCCCAGTTTGCGCCCGGGCTCGTTTGATGCTGATCGGCACATCGTCCAGCAAGAACTCCTTGAGCGTGACTGGGTGCCCCTGGCGCTTGCCCTGCGCAGGCTGTCGCGTACTTGATGATGATGTAGCCGGCTGATCCTGCGGTACCTCTGCTGGTACTGCTGCCGTTTCCTCCGCCTTCTGGCGTTCCTCTATGTGTCTCTGGATCCTGGCAGGTACTCGAAGCTGAGCTCGATCGTCCTGAGCGTCGTCCCGCTTGGTCTGCTTGAGCTTCAGGTCCTTCTTGGCGTGCTTCTTGCCTCCGCGCTTCACCTCCTTAGGTCCCTCCATGGTCTTGTCAGTGTTGGTAGGCTCCTGCGGGGCTGCTGCAGGCTGTTGGCCACCTCCTGGTCCATCTCCAGCTTCCTCTTCCTTTCCCAGAGTGATCTCCTCGATGATCGTGCTGGGATCTTGCGATGCCACATCGTCGATGATCTGGGGGTTGGCTATCCAGTCCACTCTCGAGATATCTTGAACCAGGTCGTGCGTGTCCAAGTTGAAAAGCCGCCGCCTCTCGATCTTGCACCCAGGTGTCGGGTCAGGTAGAAGAGGGGCGTTCCTGACATTGTCCAGCTGCCCCAGATCGGTCTTGCCCTGGCTGCTGGCCGCCACTGCTCCCAAGATGGTGCCCCAAGCTTGGTGCGCTCGAACAAATCGTGCTCGAAGGTCTTCTTCCGCTTGATCTTGATCAGCTGGTACTGTCTCGTACTCGTCGTCCAGCCTCTGACGCATTGGCATCACGTCGTTATCATGTACCACTTCCGATCGTCGCTTCCTGCTGTCCGCTGGCTTCGTCAGCTCCACGTTGCCCTGAGTAGGTGCTGCCGGCGCCGTCGTCGGTTTAATCGATGGTGCATCACCTTGTCCTCCTGCTGGCTGTGGTGGAACATCGCCTTGTCCAGGATGCTGCTGATGTCCTGGATCTCGGTGATCTTGATGTTGATCTGGCTGCTGATCTGGCCGTTTAACTGGCTGCTGGTCTGGCTGTTGATCATCTCGTGCTGGGTTATACTGTTGACCTCGAAGGTCCAGAAAGCCACGCTGACCAGCTCGTCAACGTGCAGGTCCACCATCTGAAAACAGGTCGGTAAACTGCACGTTGGTCACCTCGTGCTCAGTCGCCCTTCGAAGGAGACTGGGTGAACTTAGGATCGGGATCCTGTTATGGATCAGCCAGTAGGCGTGCTCATCTTTGCCCAGGCACTGGGCAGGCCCATGCCATCGTGCATGCAGGTTGCGCTTTAGGTTATCAGATCGCCGAAACATCAGTAAATCACCTTGCTGAAATGGCCCTGGCTGGGGCCTCGTCCTCGCCAGAACTGTCCGTCTCAATGCTGATGAGTTTGCTGCCTTGAAAAAGGATTCCGAACTGATCTGTTGGAGGTGTAGTCGGTTCCAGAATGCCGTATTCTCGGCCACTCGTGAAACCACTGCTGGGTCGTTGTCGGGATTCGCCAAACTTGCAGGCAGTCGGTGTCCAGCTCCAAGTACCCATTGCTGTGGTGAGAAGCCTGCCGCGCTGACAAGTTGGTTGCACGCGTTGGCCATGCCACGTACTGCTGCTGCAACCGGATCTTGACCACGAACTTCCCCAGCGTTGAAGACACTCGTCGCCCTCTCCTTCAGGTATCGCATCTTCCTCTCGACTTTGCCAATTTGCCAGTGAGCCTCTGGAGCCGCGTTGTTGATCACAATGCCCAGGTCGTTACACAGCGTCTCGAACTCGCCCATAAAGGTAGAGTCCTGGTCCTGCTCTACAATGCGTGGTGGCCCAGCCCAGGTGAGCCATCCGAGTCCGAAAGCCTTCTTTGCTAACTCTGCCGTAGGTCTCGATCCGGGGCACGTGTAGATCGCCTCGGTGAAGTCCGAGGCCACGTCCACGATAACAAGCACCACGTGCGTGTTCTTCTCCAGGTCGGGTATGATCATGAAGTCCATGCTGATGGCTTCGTTAAAGTCCTTAACCTTAGGCTGAGCTGCCGTAGGTCTCGCTGCCGTCCGAGCCTGCTCTGCACACGTCGTGCATCTGAAGAGACGTGCTGCCTGTACCGCTCGTCGGCTAGCTCCACCATGCTGTAGATACCGTACCAATGACTCCTTGTAGGGTCCATGTGAATGGCTCTCGTGCGTCTTCTTGATAGCTGCTCGCATGAGTGGTGGCACCGCCGTCCATTCCGACATCTCGATGTTCTCGCCATGCTTGCTGAAGATCGCCGCCGCGCTAGCGTGCATCGGCGCCTCCGTCTCCGCAGGG
Organism: Prorocentrum cordatum; assembly: GCA_963575745.1. Lineage (NCBI taxonomy): Eukaryota > Dinophyceae > Prorocentrales > Prorocentraceae > Prorocentrum > Prorocentrum cordatum. The sequence continues at coordinate 1,204,208 of CAUYUJ010007668.1, forward strand.
TTGGCCTCGAACTCGTCGCAGTCGATGTCGTCGAAATTGTTGGCGTACCGGGCGTAGCCACCATGCTGCTTCTCGAGGCCCCTCTGATCCTCGATGCCGTCCAAGATCGTCTTGGCCAGCTCCTTGGTACAGTTTCCAAGGCTCGATGCTGTTCCCTTCGGCCTATTGATCACGCTCGTGTGCGCGTGCTGCTCGTCACACCTGATGCTGTTGAGCTTCTTGCCAAGCATGATGGTCGTCGTGAGGAACCTCGTCGGCTTCTTGACTGGATCGCCCATGATGTCCACCAGGTTGCTGCCCTCGGCGCACTGGTGCATCATCGCGCTCACGAACTCTGAGCCCAGCCATGGCATAAGCTGCCGGGCTCTTGACGTCAGTGGGTTTTCCAATGGCACATGAGCTCCTCGGCGCTTGCAGTTGAGCCAGATCTTCTTGACAAGCTGCAGGTGCTTCATGCCGATCGCCAACTTGCGCATCTTCGTGTCCTTCGGGAACATGTGGGATATGTTCGTGAACGGGTCGCAGGGGAAACCCACAATGGTCATGTAGGGGTCATCCTCGTCCAGCTGCTTCAGGACGGTATTCTGCGACTTCGCGTCCAGCAGGTCGTCCCCGATCAGGATGTCCCTCGGCCTCGTCGCTGGGCGCCGCCGCTGCTGAGCTTCTGATGTGGCTGCCATGCCACCTGCGTAGAGCTCGCAGATGATGGGCCGCTTCTCCTCCGGGTCCGCCTTCAGCGTGTCCACGATCTGCTGGCACTGGTCCAGCTTGTCCTGAATCTCCTTCTCCCACGTCTCGATCTGCTTCCTCTGCTTCCGTCGTAAGATGCCGTTATCGATCTCCTGGACCTCCGCATTCCAGATGTCGATCTCGTCGGACGTGACTGATGGCTCGATATTTGTCGTCTCCTTCTTCGGCCACTCCTTGAGCGAGATCGTCAGGTGCCCCTTCTCCGTCTTGTTGAGAAGCACTCCGTACTTGTTGATCGCCTTGAAGTCCGCTTTCTGATCCTTGATGTATATCACTGTGTCGAGCTCCTCCAGCTGGTGGATGCTCAGCAGCATTGGCGTCTTTGACTTCGGCAACCTCTGGAAGCGTAGGTTCACGTCAGCTCCAGCAAGTCCAGCCGTCACCTCTTGTTCTCCTTCGGCCATGACCGGGGCGCTATCATTCACGCCTCGGAAGCGCGTGGATGATCCTCTCGTCCGTGTGGTGGCTCTGCTGTCCTCTGCGTAGCCGTCCAGTGATATTGAACCTCCACATCCACGTGGGCACGCAGTGCCCAGTACAGCATGTCCATCTGGAATAAGTCCTTTTCGTACTCCGTAGGCTTCACTTTCTCCCAGCTCCTCGCAAGGTTGCTGCCGCCCAACTCCCTCTGGAGCGTAGTTGGTTCCAGCTCGGCGTTGCGTCCACAACCATGTCGGTCGCACTCCAATCGGTAGGCGCTCGCAGGTATTCCTTACGATGTCACGAAGCTCCGAGGTCCTGTCCCAGGCTGCTCGGCATAGATCGTGGGCCATATTCCTGAGACCGTTCGGTGCCATCTCCATGGTGATGCGCATGAGCTGCTGGAAGCGATGCAAGGCCCAGTCCAAGCAATAATCCATATAGTCCCTGTAGGCCGCTTCCATGTTCTCGCAACTTACCCACAATGCTGCGATCTGCTCCGCACGATCTCGTATATTCTGTAGATCGGCCTCTGCGTTGTCTTCTTCCAGGTAGTCTGTACTTGGTCTGCTGGGCTCCGTCCTCGACCACGTCCCTGGTGTCGGTCTGCTCGTTGAGCTCACTGGAGTGCTCAGGGGTTCGTCAGATTCTTGTGCTTGATGCTCTCCAGGTACTGGGTATGGTTCGTGTGCCTGGTCGATCCTCTCTTGGAAGTTCGGCTGGTCTCCTGCTGCTGATACCGCGTAGGTGTTCACGATCTGTTCCTCGGTGTCGATCCCCACCTTCGTCAGACTCGTGATCTCCTCCATCGCCACGTCTATGCTTGCCAGCTGGTCGCTGACAATCTGCGTGGCGGTCATGTCCATCGAGCTGTCCGCCATCAGCAGCTTGACCGCGGTCGCCATTGCGAATCCAGCTCTTCGTAGAAAACCTCCAGGTCGTCCGTGAAAGCCTCTTCCTCCACGTCCGCCTCCTCGTCCTCCACGTTGTAGCGTACTGGATCCACTCGCTGGTGACCTCGTCTTTTCGCACTCGGGGTCACCCTTCCAGTGGCACTTCTTGTGGCACGCGTTGCACTTCGCGCGCGCCTTGATCTGCTTCAGCTTTTCATCGGCCTCCTTGCTGTCCATCTTGATGGAGCCCTGCTTGTTGATGTTGGCTTTCCAGCCGCTATTCGACTTGCTCTGAGCAAGCCGCTCCCGGGCCTGCTTGTAGTTGGGCTTGTGGTTGCGCCGTCCAGCTTTCCAGCCAAGACGTTGAGCCTCCGTCGCCAGGGCGTCGCACTCCTCCTGGCTGATCTCTTCCGAGCCCACGTCGCCAATCACTCCCTCGAACTCATCAATGTCCGCTGCAAGTGCGTCGTAGTCCTCATCACTCGGGAAAACGTCTTCATCGCACGGTGCACATTCATCTCCGAGTAGAGCTTCTTCTTCTTCGTCGTCTTAGTCCACCGGGTAGGCTCCGCATCGCCCATGCCCACGATCATCTCGGCCTGTGCTGTCCAGCTGTATCAGCATGGCTGCCGTCACGTCGTCCCAGATGCATTCGTTGTTGCATTGGCCAAGGATTGCCGTGTGCTCTTGCATGCTGATGTTCGCTAGTTTCAGTAGAAAGTATGTCCGTAGGTCCTCGCTGACTGTCGTGTTCGTTGAAAGTGACTTGAGCCGCTTGTACTCTGTCTCTCGCCTCGATATGTAGTCCTACACAGACTCTGTTCGATTGCGAAAACCTCGGAAGAAATACTCCTCGAATGCTTGCTGCTTCTGTAGTGGTGCGATTCTCTCGCACGCCTCTCGCACTGTAGTTACCACCAGTTTGACTTCAGCAAGTGGGTCATTACCTGCTTCGTCCAAAACTGCTTGCGTACTGATCTCAGCCTTCTTACGTGTAAGTGCCCACGCTCGTCCATTCAGAGAATTCTTGAGCTTGGTCGCATAGAGCTTCTTGATTTTCTCTTCGCTCGCGTGGTAGCCGAGTATTGCACGCTCCTCGAACTCCTCGCCGTAGGATGGGTCTCCGTTGTAGTGTACCACGCCCTCCTTGTCAACGAAGAGGGGGCCGTCATTGAACTGCTGCTGCTGCCTGGACGTCATCTTGATGACTGTGATGCTACTGAGATTAGTTCCAATGTAGTAGCTGTCTAGATCGTTGCTGCTGTAGTTCTGCTGCTCGCCCGGGATGCTGTTGATGCAGCTATCCTCGTCCAAGCTGTTGTAGGTAATGATTTTGAGCGTTTTGTCGATCACCGTGATCTGTTGTTGAGCGCAGTGGTTAAGCACCGCGAGGATGTAAGTGAGCGCCAGCATATATCTGCACGGCCATTCTGTATGTAATCCTCGTACCGTGGACTGATTCAGCTCCGCTACCAGTGTAAATATTGATCCAAATCTCTCCACCCACAACCTGTTGATGCAAGAAGAAACAGGCAAATTATATGATATCTTATACCGAATCAAACTCAGCGTTCGATAGGTGCGTTCACCCTCCCGCCTCAGCTGGGCGTGTCCAAGCCACACATGGCAATAGTGAACAAGAGAGTGCAAGCATGAGCGAGCGAGAGCAATAACATAGATAAGTTTACACATCATCATATAACTCACATCCTTGCTAATATAACTTTCACAGAACGTATGCCAGAGCCACTCTGGGAGGCGTGGGCTCGCAAATGCGGATGAACGCGATGAGCGCGGCATATATATATATATATATATACATACATATATACATACATACATACTAGAACCATCGCGGGCGCCTCGCGCGCGCTCAGGTTCTAGCCCAGGCCGGGGACGCGCTAGAAAATCTTGGACAGCGCTATCAAGCACAGGCGCGTGACATAGCCGTGCCTCCTGAGGGCCTCTTGGGAACCTCTTGGGTCTTCGTGGGGGCATCTGAAGGGCTTCTGTGGGGTTCTCCGTGCTTCCTCAATTGGCTGTTGGAGGCACCTCTTGGGTGCTTCTCGAGGGGGCATCTTGGGGCCCCTTGGGGGCATCGTCAGGGTTCTCCGGTTAGTCGGACAGTGATGTTCTGCAGTCTGAAGCAGTCAATTGGCTGTCTTGGCTGTGTGGAGGCCCGGCTTGAGGCCACATTGGGGCAATCCGGAAGCCTCCTGGGGCCTCCTTGAAGCAATGTTGATGCATCGGGAGCACTGCTCGGCTATCTTGGGGCCCCGTGTACGTCTCGTGTGAGCCTTTTGGGGCCTGGTGGGGGGCTTTGGGGGGCCTCGTCGGACCACTTGGGGACTCTTGGGGCCTCCTGTGGGCCTCGTAAGGCGGAAAGCTCTGCTGTTGGGTTCGCGTTCCCCTTGGGGTTCTCTTGGGGCCCTCTTTGGGCCCTCTCGGGCCGTCTTGGGCGCCTCGGGCACCGTCTTGGGGCCCTCGTGGGCCGTCTTGGGGCCCTCTTGGAGGCCTCTTCGGCTATCTTGGAGCGGCCGTGGGGGCCACTTGGGCCGTCTTGGAGCGTCGGGATGCCAAAAGGCTGGGAACTCTCAAATCCATAGAAAGCCGATGGGAAAACAATGCTTCTTGGAATCTCTTCGGCCCTCTGGGGAGTTTCTTGAGGGCCTCTTGGGTCCCATTTGGGGGCCTCTGGGGCTTCCTGAAAGCCTCTCGGGGTGGAAGGTTCGGATTTTCGGTTCGTGTTACCCCTCTTGGGCCCACCTTGGGGCCGTATTGGTGCCCTCTCGGGCTGTCTTGGGCCCTGTTGGAGGCCTCTTGGGCTATGTTGGATTGGTCTTGGAGGCCTTTTGGGCCGTCTTGGAGCGTCAGGACGCCAAAAGGCTGAAAACTCTAACATCAATCAAAAACCTATGGCACGACATGGATTTTTGCCTCTCGGGGCCTTCGCGGGAGGCCTCTTGGATATTCTTCGGCCCCCTGGGGGTCTTCTTGGGGCCTCTTGGAGCCTGTAAGGGGCTTCTCGGGGCCTCCTGAGAGCCTCTCGGGGTGGAAGACTCGGATTTTCGGTTCGAGTCAACCCTCTTGGCTCCATCTTGGGGCCGCCTTGGGGCCCTCTCGGGCCGCCTTGGGCGCCTCTGGCGCCGTCTTGGGACCCCCGTGGGCTGTCTTGTGACCGTTTTCGAGGCCTCTGGGGATGCCTTGGAGCGGAAATTAAAGCCTCTTGGGCCGTCGTGGAGCGTCAGGAAACTCAAAAAGCGAGAACTCGAAAATCGATCAAAAACAAAAGGAAAACACATTAGTTGTGCCTCCTGGGGCTCCTTGGGGGCCATCTTGGAGACCTCTTGGGACGTCTTGAAGGCCTCTTGGACAGTCAGGGGCCAATTCTGGGGTGATCTCGGGCGGTCATTGGTCGTTTTCGTTATCTGGAAACGCCAGGGCCGTCTTCGGGCGACTTTACAAGGCTCCCAACGCCACGGCAGGGCCCCCGGGCCCCCCGGTGCGAGGGCCCCGTCCCGGGCCCCGCCTCGTGCCCGCGACAGGGCGTCCCTGGGCCGTCTCGGCGCCCTCGTGGGGGCCTGTTGGGGCGACATTGGGTGTTTGAAATCCATCAAAAACAAAAGGACAATCAATGATTTTGGCGTCCCTTTGGGCCGTGTTGGAAGCCTTGTGGGCCGTCCGGAGGCCATCTTGGGCGTGTTCGAACGATATGTCCTCGTTTCGGGCCTCTTGGGGGCCTCTTGTGGCCCTCTTCGTCTGTGTTGGGGCTTTCTTGGGCCGTCTGGGGGCGGCCCTGGGCTGTCTCGGCGCCCTCTTGGATACCAGTTTGGAAGATTTCTGGGTTTCCTGGGCCGTCCTTCTTCAACGTCGGCGGCACTGGCCGTACGACTTCCTGGGGACATGATTTGTTGGGGTGTCGTTGGGCGCCTCTGGAGGCTTCGGGGCCTGACGCGTTTCCGAGCGTGGCAGCAGGTAACGCTGCTTGGGACTCTCGTGTTTCCTAACCATCCTGTGGTGATGGGACCTCGTTTTGAAGAGACGTCGCCCCGCGTTCCTCCTCTCCTCCTCCTCCTCCCCTCCCTCCTCCTTCTTCATTGCGTTTCACCCACCCAGCACAGCGTTTCGTGGCCCCATCGGGAGCTCCACCGAAGCCCCCAGTGGGACCGCCTGCATGCGTCCCCCACTCCCAATGTGGCATTCTCACCCACCCAGTACAGCGCTTCGTGGCCCCATAGGGAGCTCCACCGAAGCCCCCAGTGGGACCGCCCGCATGCGCCCCCCACTCCCAATTCGGCATTTACACCAACCCAGCACAACGCTTCGTGACCCCATAGGGAGCTCCACCGAAGCTCCCAGTGGTACCGCCCACATGCGTCCCCCACACTCAGTACAGCGCTTCGTGGCCCAATCGGGAACCCCACCGAAGCCCCCCGTGGGACCGCCCGCATGCGTCCGTCCCCCACACCCAACTTGGCATTGCCACCCACCCAGCATAGCGCTCCGTGGCCCCATAGGGAGCTCCACCGAAGCCCCCAGTGGGACCGCCCGCATGCGTCCCCCCCACACACACACAATTTGGCATTTTCACCCACCGAGTACAGCGCTTCGTGGCCCCACAAGGAGCTGAACCGAAGCCCCCAGTGGGACCGCCCGCATGCGTCCCCCACGCCCAACTTGGCATTGTCACCCACCCAGCATAGCGCTTCGTGACCCCATAGGGAGATCCACCGAATCCCCCAATGGTACCGCCCACATGCGTCCCCCACATCAAATTTGGCATTTTCACCCACCCAGTGCAGCGCTTCGTGGCCCAATAAGGAGCCCCACCGAAGCCCCCAGTGGGACCGCCCGCATGCGTCCCCCACACCCAACTTGGCATTGTCACTTCGTGGCACCATAGGGAGCTCCACCGAAGCCTCCAGTGGGACCGCCCACATGCGCCCCCCCCTATTCAATGTGGCACTTCCACCCACCGAGTACACCGTTTCGTGGCCCGAGCTCCACCGAAGCCCCCAGTGGGACCGCCCGCATGCGTCCCCTACGCACAATTTGGCATTTTCACGTACCCAGTACAGCGCGAACCCCACCGAAGCCCCAAGTGGGACCGCCCGCATGCGTCCCCCACACCCAACTTCGCATTGTCAACTACCCAGCACAACGCTTCGTGGTCCCATAGGGAGCCCCACTTCTGCTTACTCGCTGCCCCCGCGGCTTGGGGACGGAGTCGGGAAGGAACTATTTTGCCTCTAAGCCCAAGGCGGCTTCTCTCGCGCTGGCAACATATGCCTCTTGTGGGGTGCCTCTTGGAGCTGCAGGCCGGCCTGGCCAGGTCCGCGGCGACCCAGGAACGGTCGCCTGGAACACTGGCCAGGCGCAACCCCCCCCCCCGAAGGGAAGTGGATTGCAGCAGGCACGTAAAAAATGGGCGTGGGGGGCGGGAACGCTAGACCCCGACCCTTGGAACAGGGCGCCTGCGCGCGAACCGAATCCAGCAAAACGCACGAGGAAACAAACGAGGAAGACGAACCAAGACCCGCGACCCCGCAGAAGCCCCTTTCCCCGAGTGCACAGCCCCCAAGAAAGGACGCCTTCTGCTTACTCGCTGCCCCCGCGGCTTGGGGACGGAGTCGGGAAGGAACTATTTTGCCTCTAGGCCCAAGGCGGCTTCTCTCGTGCTGGCAACATATGCCTCTTGTGGGGTGCCTCTTGGAGCTGCAGGCCGGCCTGGCCAGGTCCGCGGCGAACCAGGAACGGTCGCCAGGAGCACTGGCCAGGCGCAACCCCGAGGAGGCGAGTTTTTACAAGCTCCCAGTGAGGCGCGAGGCATTGGTGAAACGCGCGCCTGGCGATGAGTGACGGCTGGGACCGCCGTGCCACTCGAAGCTGTAGACACGGCGCGTAGCAGCTGATCGCACCGTTCTGAATCTGAGAAACGGGCGTAAAAAGGCTCGCATGGTTTCTGGGGCTGACCAGCTGCCCTGAGCCTGCACTAATTCTTCCGGTAAGGAGCACGCTGTTTTGTATCAGTGGGCACCACCTTTGCGCAGGGAGTGCGTTCCCACTGCAGCAGTCTGAAAGAACTGCGTGAGATTACGGCGGAAAGAATCGCAGTTCATAGGGCGAGGCCCCGCCGAATGAGCTGTGCAAAACACGGGAGCATCTGGGTCGGAACCCCAGCGCGAGTCCCGCTGCGCCAGCCATTCTCGCAGGAGGTGGCAAGGGCATTAACTTGGGATGTCGACCATCCTTGGGATGTGGCACACCATGCCTTGCCCGAGCGGGTCGTTGTTTGCGGGCAACGAAAACCGTCGCGAAATTTTCGCACGAAGAAATGTTTCGACGCCGGAGCGCGAAAGTCTCGGAGCACCTCCGGACGCCGAGACAAGACGCTGCTGCTATAGCGGCGTCCCGGGCAGCTGCCTGGCTGCCTGCTTTGAGGCGGGCGGTCTGGTAGCACCGCAGCTCCTCCAGAGATGCCGGGCGTTTCGCGTGCGACCGTGAATGGTCGGCCCGCTTCTTGACACCTCTCCAGAATTGGGCCGACCGGTCCGCCCATGCACTGTCGAATTGCGCTGTCAAGTTGCGCTGCTGGTGTCAACAGCGCACTGCAGCGCGCAGATTCGTGACGGATGACCAGGACCGGCCGTCCATCTGGGCAAACAGCAACATGAATGTTACGTCTGAATCGCACGGCAGCAGCTGCAGCCCTGCAGACTTTTCGAAATAATCTACGCCGGTGCGCAAAGAGCTGCCACGCCGCTTCTTGGTGCTTTCTTCCGGGACTGCTTGGAGGCAGCTGTGGGTAGCCGATGCGGCCCTACTGCGGTGCGCCCCCTGTTCCACAGAAGCGCCCTCGCGAATTTGGGGCAAAAGGTCGGGGCCCTCACTCAGAAGCTGGCGCGCGCCAGGCACGTCCACCGGCGGGTCTCGAACTTGCTCGGGGTGAAACGCGGGGGACACAGCAAGCCCGCTTGACGAGCTACGGTGCCAGCGTGCGTCGCTCGGGCGGGCCCCCCCTGCAGGCGCCGGGGGCGCCTGCGAAGGAACAGCGCGGGGCCCCTGGATATGCGGCCTCTCGGCAATGGCGAACCGGGGCCGCGCTCCACCTTGAGCCCGACATGGATAGCGCCGCGGCGGCCCTTCCCGGACGACCGACAGGCGGGGGGAGGGGCGGCGACGAGGGTGCATTTCGCGCCGCCGGACGGACAGAAAAGTGCACCTATCGCGCGTTTTTTATCGGTGCTTTTGGCGGTTGCCAGCCGCCTGGGCTGGCCGAGGCCCCAGGTGATAGTGGCCCCGGCGGCAGTTATTGCCTATGGCGCGCGGGCCCGGTGACCCCGCGCAGCGATGAGACAACATTTTTCTCGACCCGAAGGGCGCAACAAAAATGAAGCGATCGTGCGTTTTTTTAACGCGCTCTCTGTCGGTCGCATGGGCCGCTCGAGCCGCGCCCGGATCCCCGGCGATTCTAGCCCCAAGCAGTGGTTATTGCTTGCGGCGCACAACTGGCAACCGCCGCCCGCGCCCGCCGACGACCCAGGGGCGGGGCCGAGCAGGAAGGGGGGGGGGCGGGGCGGGGAGGGCGGCGCAGGGGGCAGGCGAAAAGAAAGGAGGCAGGGCGATGAGAGGAGCAGACGGTGACGCGATGACTTGCGCATTCTTTCCGGGTGCGCGGGCTGGGCGCGGCCTCGGACAGAGTCGCGGCGACCGGCCCAGCGCGCCTGCTCGGAACGCAAGCGCGCGGCGGAAAAAAATGATCATGCGCTGGGAACGGCCCAGCAGGGACTCCGCCGGCGCCGCCGGCAAGCGCATGAATAAATCCCGCGCCCCGGACAAAGGCGCCGCGGCAACCAAGATCGCGCGCAGAACAATGTGCACCCAGGGCAACGGCCATTGATTCCGAAATCACGGAGCAGCAGCTCGCTGTCGAGCGCTACCGCGGCAGACGGCTTGTTGCATCGCCGCTTAAAACTCTTGATACATTCGTGGACGTACGGCATCAAAACCAGCGTCTGGGCAGCGCGCTTCGCCGGTGCCGTTTTTCTCTTGCTCGCTAGCACCGTCGCGCGCTTCTCGATCAGATGGCGCAGCGCCAGAATGGCCCGAGCCAAAGCGCGAACAGCTTGGTCGCTGCTCTCAGCGCGCTCGCCCAAGCACGCCTGAAACCGGTCGGGCCCCCCGCTTGGGGAAGCACAGCTGCTTCCAGGTGGTCCGGGCCGCGTGGCGCAAGGCTGCGCTGCTCTGAAGCGCGGACAGCTGGGTGAACGGCGTGCAAAGCGTAAATGGTGGCCATGGGATCTTTTGGGTCAGCGAGGGACTCAGTGACAGACTCCTCTACCTTGTCGGCGCCCACCATGATCGCAAACCACGCCCGCCTGATCTGGTCAAGGCTGAGCTCGCGCAGCGCCTTGCGGAACGGAAACTCCGCGTCTGCCTGGGCCTGGAATTCCGGAATCCGGGTCGCCTTCGAAAGACCCTCTCCGACGGCGCGATTGGCAGCGACGCCGATGGTCCTGTCGACGGCGACCTCTTTGGCGATGCCGGCGAGCACCGCTGCGTGGATGGCACCTCCCTGGGCGCACTCGGCCGCAATCGCCTCGGCGATGAGGGTCTTGACGCGGTCCCCATTCGGATTCGCCATCCCCCGGCGGGGCGGTGGTCGATCGGCAGATCCGCTGATGGACCAGCTGAACCGAAATGCGATAAACAGAAGCCTTCGGGGCATCCGCAAGGCACGGACAGTCGGGGGGCAGAGGGGGCAGCCGAAGGAACAATAATCTGAACAAAAGGATTACTTCCGGCCCTGGGTCGACAAGAAAACTCCAGCAATGCACCGCAATAGTGGGCAAGGGCGAAGGGCCAGGAGGGGGAGGGCGGAGGAAGGGTAAACATGTGTAATACTGCATGTGCTTTTGTAAGTGCCGAAGAGCACAGTCAGCTGCGTCAGCGCTTGCGCTTGGAGCACGATGCATGACAGATCCGATGCCGGGCCTTTCGACGGGCCCCGATCGGACGGCCACCGGAAAAGGTCTGATCCGGCGGGCCACGATCTGATCCCGTGCCACTTGGAAACCAACGACGGACGGAACCACGGGGTTCCCGGGTCGTCCGGGCACAGGACGACAACGCGCAGGTCTGCGTCACCAGCAACGGCGGAAGTCAAACATTGGAACGTCTCCTTCAAGAGCGCGCGCGGCGGGTGCGCCCACACCACGTGGCCGCGCAGGTCGGCCTGGAAAGCGGAAAGTTCTGGAAATCGCCACTCGCGGGCGAAAGCCGTCCTGCCGAGTCCATCTGTGAACATGTCCACCGCAAACAGAACGCCGCATCTTGATTCGACCTCTTGAAATAAGGCCTTGCGGAGAGCGGCGCCCCTGCGCAGATCCTCGCGCCAGGAACGCGCGAAATCCAAGGACCGAAAACCCGCGTCTGCAATGACGTCGCTCTTGCCAGGGATGCGCAAGGCCAGCGCCCAACATTGAGCCGCCTGCTCGGCACTTTCGAAACGATGTACCAAAGACTCGAGGGAAGGTATCCGCCCGTAGCGCACATTGACGCAATGCACGGCAGCGGAATTGTCGAGCCTGAACAGAACTCGCCAACCCTTCAAGGAAGAAGACTCCCTGAGAAGGCACTGGACTGCAACCCACAACTCCTTGTAATTGATTTCCAAGGAATTGGGCTGCGCCTCCCCGGTTGCAAAGTTTCCAGGCCGCGCCTCGACTGCAACGCGGCTGTCCCAACACAGATGGCATGACCAGCCGTGCATTTTGGAAGCGTCGCACTTCACGACCCGGATTGCGCCTTCGCGAGCAAGGTTCGCCCAATCAGCGAACTCGGGGGATTTATGGCCCCACGTGCTGAGAGGCCCGCCGCCGCAGCGCAAGGAACGCACTGGGGGCGCACCCAGGGCGGAGCAAATGTGCGCCAAGGCTGCGCGGCTGAGCTCCGACAGGGTCACCGGTGGGTCGGCCAGGGGGCTGGAACGCCACGCCGAATACACCCCCGACGCGTTAAAGTCTGCCCAAAGAGGGTGAAGCCGGCGACGCAACTGCGGCAGGAGCTCCGCGATGTGCGAGGACAAACCCACTGCCGATGCTAGCTGTTTGCCGCGGAGTGCTCGGTGTTGGTCTGCCTCGAGAACGGCAGCGCGCAACTCGCGACAGCGGTCAGTTTTTTTCACGCGGCGCGGTGATTATGCAGTCGACAGCATCGAACACCCAACCGATCCAGGTTTGTCGGCGCGCTGGTGCGCGGATGCCGCCAGGCCTGGCACTGAGGGGGATGCCGCGCCGCAACAGAAATCGAACTGCTCGACGCAGGTTCTGCCAAGCCGTGCTCTCGTCCGGTGCCGCGCCTAAAAGATCGTCAACGAAGTCTAACAGGTCCACTTCGGCGCGCAGGCGGAGGATTCTTAAAATCTCCTCCACGTTGGTATCGTTGATACCAGGCGCAAGCTTGAGGCCGAAAGGTAAATAGTTGTATACTGGCGTCTGCCAGGGGAGTAGAAACCAAAGGCGTGCGAGTCGGCGTCGGACACACGCCTTTTTTATATAAAAAAGTCACGCCAGTCGAGCGCGAACAGCCGAGAACCCGCGGACATGCGGGCCACTGCCTGGTCTAGCGTGCCGCGCGCGACGTCGGCATTTGGCATGCATTTGTTGACTCCCCCCCGCCTAAGATCGACGATTGAACGCGCTTTGAAGCGCTCAGTTTCATCGGCCTCGGCGCCCGCCCCGGGACGCGGCTTCAGGATTAAGCCGCACGGGTTGACGTTGAGGTGTTTGGGCGGAGGGGCGTCGACAGGGAAAACAGAAACCTTCCCGGTTTCAGCGAGGCGGTCCCATTCGCGTTCGGCCCACGCGAGCTGGGACGCGACGGAGGGATGATTGCGCGCCTGCCTCGGAACGATAGGTGACGCCCCGAGAGAACGCCCGTGCCGCCAGGAATGCAGCAGGGCGGGGTCCGCGCCATTCGCGGACAGAAAATCGAAACGCAGGTGAAGGCCAGGGACGCCCCCCCATTCCTGTAGAGCGGAATTTCCATCTTGGGCCTCAGCTAAGAGAGGGTCCATCGTCGGAAACTTGCTGCTTGAGCCAGCGCTGCGAGGAAGCATGCGGGAGAGGTCTATAGGAGGGAGATCAAACGGAGGGCTGCAGCGCATGAAGGAAGAAGGGGAGAGGAGGGGCACGGATGGGAGCGAAGCGCGATTGTCTTCGTGGTACTATTTGTGCCGAGCCCCTTGCTCTTCCCACGGGGACCACCATGCGCTGGCGATGTGCGAAGCAGAGCGCGCGCCGCAGGCGGATGGGTCCTTCAGGTGCGGGCGCCGCCGGAATGTTTGCCACGGGCGCACGGCCTCTCCGGAGCGGGTGACACCAGCCTTTTGTCGACAAGGCTCGGAAACCTCGCCCTCCTCTTCATCCTCCTCTCCTGAATGGGAGGGGGGGGGGCGGGGAGGAGGGGGGGGGGGGCAAGCTATGTATAAGTGTGTGTGTGTGTGTGTGTGAGTACCCCGAGCATTAGAAACTACAAGATCTTGGCGTCTTACAATTATTGGAGGTAAACCTCCAATAATTGTCTTGCCTCCAATATATGGAGTCGGCAACAATTATTGTAGTTCCCCATATCTTCCCACATGTGTTAAAATATAAACATATATACGCATGCATACATATATGTATGGATACATATCTGTACACATTCTTAACACATCTGGGCTGGAATGGATTGAACCAAAATGGCGACTGCACGAAGCTTGAGCCAAAATGGCGACTGCACGAGGACGAGGAGGAAAGGAGAGGGAGAGGAAGGGAGGAGCGGCAGCAGGGGGAAGAAGAGCAGAGCAGCAGCGGGGCGACGACGACGACGACGACGACGACGATCTTCAAGTTTGGAAAAAGGGGAACTCCTGAATTTCCCTTTTTTTTCCAAAGTGTTCCAGACGACGACGACGACGACGACGACTACGACGACGACGACGACGAAGACGACGACGACGACGACGACGACGACGACGATGACGACGACGACGACGACGGGGACCAGTGGACTCCCCGAGAGGCCCCAGGAGCCCCGTGCGACGACGACCACGACGACGACGACGACGAAGGTTCTTATCATAGCTTATCTCTCCCTCACTGTCCCTCCATTCCTCCCTCCTCCATCCCTTTCCCCTTTTCCTCCTTGGCGCCGCCCTCGACAGTTAGCTGGCGCCGCCCTCGACAGCCCAGCCTGCCGAGAGCTTAGCCATCTCCCAGGTATCCTCAGGGGCGTGCCTGAAGGACATCGCGACTCCACCCTTGTTGTCGATCTTCTGCTCGACGGTCGGGGGCGCGTGATCCACGCGAGAAATGTAGAAAGCCTGGGCGTTCAAGATGACGGATATCTTGGAGATCTCATCCTCGCGGCTCAAGGTGTGCGACTTCCTGACCCCCAGGTCTGGACCAGGGAAGTGGGCGTCGGGCGGCAGCGTCATCATCACGTCGACGAGCGACGATGGCTCGGCCGCGGCCTTGGCTGCAGCTTTGGGCTTGGCCTTAGCTTTGCCCTTGGCCTTCCCTTTGGCCTTAGCCTCGGCCTTCCCTTTGGCCTTGCCCTTGGCCTTCCCCTTGTCCTTGCCCTTGTGCGTGCCGTCCTTGAGCTCGGCCTCGCCCTCCTCCGCCTCGTCGTCGCCGTCGCCAGGGTGACCGCGCTTCAACTTCGGAGCAGTGGCGGGGATCGCTGGGCGCAAAATGAATTGCCCATGGGGCTCCAAATGAATCCCCATGATCTCCGTGCTGTAGGTCTCGTCGGCGTTGGGGAAATGGGCAACGATGAAGCCGATCTCGTCCACCGTGTACTTGTCGGCGATGACGCACCTCCCGTCGCTCATGGGCATTTTCGCGTAGCAGACGCGGTCTCCCATCACGATGCTCGAAGTGATAGGAACTGGGTCGTCGTCCACCTCGAGGTCGTTCTCGTCGTTGTCGTGCTCGTTGCTTTGGAAACCCAAGAAGGGATTAACGCACTTGGCCCTCGCTTGCTTCGAGGGCGACTGGACGAACTTCTCATAGACTGCAACGAGGCCTGCAGGGTGTTCTCGGGCCTGGTCTGCGGGTCTTGTCAACTTACTCCATTGCTTACGCTTGATCCTCACGTGAGCCAACATGACCCTGATTTTGTAGGCAACCTCGGTGATGCACCTCCTCTCGCTAATCATGCGCGTCATGGCAAGGTCCTTAAATCCAGCATTGAAGTCATCCTCCTCGGACAACGATTTCAGCGCAGACTCGACGGCGAGCTGCGCAAAGAAGCCCCCGCGGACATCGAGAGATATGAGAGGTCCGAGTATGTTGGCAGACCACTTCTCCAACGCATCCGCATCGATGCCCATTTTCATGTCGTCGGACGCGTAGCCGAGACCTCCCTGGCACAACGCGGCCTTGAGACCATCAGCAATCACTGTCTTGGTTGCCTCGCTCGTGCTCTGGCCATCCGGAGCCGTCCACACTGAGGTGCGCGTAGTTCCCCCCCACTATGGAGCACCGCGATCGAGCCCAAATGGCTATGAGTGCAGAGGGGGTGGGGGAGGACAAGAGCGCGTTCAGGCCAGTAAGTCGGACGGCCTCGACAGCAATGAACGGTAGGTGGTACCTCGGCTTTGGGTTTAAAGACTGAGCGGCAGCGACGCTCTCTCTCACCACATGGAATACAACACACGCAGCAGGGTCAGGGTGCAATCTATGCCGTGCAATGGCGCAATCTATGCGAGAGGGTCCCGACCCCCCCTCCCGACTTTAAACAACATGGATTCCCGATTTCGTTTCCCGATTTTTTCTTTCAAACTCGGGCCCAACGCTTCCGCTCGACAACCATGTATGATTAGAGGTTGCTATGTGGTGCAATCTGCGTGCGTGGTGCAATCTATGGGGTGATGTGTGATGTTTGTTGTTGGTGTGTGCTGTGTGATTTTCGTTGCTAGCTGGCGTGTGTTGTGTGATGCTCGTTGCTGGTGTGTGCTGTGTGGTTTTTATTGTTGTATTACTGTTCTGCGGGGGATCAGGGGTGCGCGTTTTTCACAGCGCGTTTAGATTCCCCAATGAAAACGGGCTGATCTCACGGTCGACACTCATGAGCGTGGCACGCTTGTGGCTAGCAGGGCACGTAACACCTAAGTCTTACACCCTGGTTCGTCCCTCGACCGATGTATTCGGCCTCACTTCGAGCTGCTCTTGGCGAACTCATGGAGGCACTCCTTGGAGTACAGCTTGTGCGCGGCCATGAGCTTAGCCGCCTGAGCCTCGTACTCGTTGGCTTTCACGTTCAGGGCATCTGCGTCGATATCCGTGTCAGGCTTAGACTTCAGGGTGGCCACGAGCGTAGATGCCTTTGCCCAGCTGTCATGAAGCTTGCTGTTCTGGTTCTTGACCTTGGTCGTCTCATCCTGCAAGAACTTGAGGGGCCCCGTCGTATCCCACTTCTTCTCGCGAAGCCTCTGCTCCACCAAGCAGACCTTGCCCAACTCAGAGTTGACCTTGTCGCGCGTGGTCTTCATGTGGGACACCGCCGCCATCAGGTTCTGCACGGCTTGCTGCTCCTTCGAGGGGGGCTCGGCGTTGACAATCTGCTTCTTGGCGCTGCGCTTCGGTGGCTCGGAGAAGCCTGGGTTCCGCGAATCCTCCATGTGAGCTGTCACGTCCTTGTAGGTCTCAGCGCCCACGTCCGCCGCGATGTCCACCTCCGACCCGTTGACCAAGGACTTCGCATTCTTTGCCCAATCAGCATTCCACTTGTAGACGAACACGTTGGCATCGGCGAGGGCTTGGTTCTTGTGCAGCTTCTTCGGGGGGCTGGTGATCGCGACGCTCGCCAACTTCGGGCAGTTCAGCCAGTTCGGGCCAGCGAGCTGTGATTCAGTTAGCCAAATCTCAATCTCTTCCTCGGTCTTGGACGTGGTCCGTTGAGTCCAGTTGCGGCCGAGCAATCCGCCCTTCTCTGGGTCCAGCATGTAGTCAGCAAGCCACTCGCTGAGTTCCGAGCGGTCGCGGATGTTTTGTACTCCTGGAATTTCTCTGGGTTGGAGGTCTGGAGCGCGTTCCTCATGGCAGTGAACGCCTTCTGGCGCTTCTAGAGTCTGCAGCGGCAACAGCTTCTGGCGAGATGCCGTTGCCCTCCTTCTCGACCATCTCCTTGAACTCCGCGACAGCCTTGGGAAGATCGGTCGCCTTGCGCTTCGGCCCCATTGCCTCGCGAGTACCCGAGGGTCGCACTGCGCCGGAGGTTTCGAGGCCAGCTTGATCCAGAACCGGCTGCGGGGAAGTGGATGAGAGGGCGAGGAAGAATATCGTAGTCCACGGGGCCCGCACTG
The DNA here is from genome assembly GCA_963575745.1 of Prorocentrum cordatum. Taxonomy (NCBI): domain Eukaryota; class Dinophyceae; order Prorocentrales; family Prorocentraceae; genus Prorocentrum; species Prorocentrum cordatum. The sequence continues at coordinate 1,221,623 of CAUYUJ010007668.1, forward strand.
CCAGGGCTGCCGACACCACCACCTGAATCCCATAATAAACATTATGATAAACATAGGCCGTTTTTCTATAATATAGATTCGCCCCGCCTGATACATTCGTAGTTTCTGAATGTTTATTATAGATTTTTCCCGTCGTATGTTTATTATAGCCGCCCGTGCCCCCTTCCTCCGTGCGCGCCTCAGGCCGCAGCTGACACCCGCCGAGGAATTGCCTACGATAGGAGACAGCCTGACGGGTCTGGGGCTCTCGAGATGGGGGATGGCCCCTTGCCCTCTAGAGACATCGACGACGACGACGACGACGACGACGGGAATCACTGGAATTCCGCGGAGGCCCCAGGAGCCCCGTGCGACGACGACGACGACGACGACGTCGGGTTTCTAATCAAACAACCCCTCAGCGTTTGACAAGACTGCTTCAAGGTCAATCAGTGCATCTAATGCTTCATCCCTAAGCCCAATGAACCCGATTTCTGCTGCATCCTCATCGGGGGCGGCCTCGAGCTCGTCGTCGCGCCTTGCGAGAGGCACTGGATCTGGATTGGGGTCGTGCTCTGGGATCTCCTCCACCGAGTCGCTGGACACGGACATGGCAGCCTCCACGTAGTCGCAAGGGGGATCCACTGGACGCGCCACGTCGTGGTCGTCCCACACTGCACGCACGATGCTTTGAATGTGAAATCTCATATCCACCAGTGGGAATGGCTGGCCATGTACTTGACAACGTTCTCCTGCCATGAGCCTTGCAGCCTCCGTGCACACGTTGTCGTCGAGCGCCAGGCCGCACTGCATACACATCCATGCAGGCAGAAACTCAGCGCCGCGACGACTTGGGGCCCATCGCATCCTACGGTCTGCTTCGTCAGCTGCGAACTGCACGGGATCTTGATCTGATTCTGACACAATCGCAACTCTCGGACAGCATAAGGGCATGATGCGAGCCCAAGGTTGCTCTTGACTCCACTCGGGCGCTGCGTCTCGCACTGGCTGTGGGACTGGTTCGGGAACCGCGGGGAATGCGTGTAGATTTGCCAGCGCGTCGCTGTGGTTTGGCTCAGTCCTGCACAAAGGACACGGATCACACGCAATCTTCGAATTGAGGCATGACAAATGGAATTCATGCGTGCATGGCCACCGCCACGTGCTCTCTGAGAGAGGGCAGAAACATATGGCGCAATTTGCTGTCATCTCGCATGGGCCAATGGCTACGGACGGTAATAAAGCGAAGGAGTGTTCACCCTGAGCTCTCCCGAGGCCCGTCGGGCTCGCTCGACGGCGGCGCTTTGCCTAAGAGGTCCAAACATACGCCCAACCCCGAGGGTGTTATGCTACATGAGCCTCCATCGATGCAATTTCGCTGGGTCTCTCTCGAACGGCGATGGCAGACTGCAAAAGATAAGTATTCGTGCTCTGTGACGGGCGGCGACGGGCGACTGCACAAGACGGGCGGCGACGGGCGACTGTGCGTAGCGCCTCGCCTGTTTGCAACGCCGCTGTCCATGGAACGGGGCGGAGGGCGAGGTGGATGGGGGAGGAGAGGCAGGAGGTGAGATCCAGGAAAGTCACTGTAGGCATTTTCCACGCGGGGGGATTAAGGGCAGGAGGGGGAGGGGGGGAGGAGGGCATCATCTGTTTAATTGTGTATTATGTTCGATCCTGGCTGGGTCTACCAAGGCATGGCGCGGTGCTTGTCGATTACACTCCTATGGAGTGTCCCTGGGTGCATCGACTCCGCTACCCTAACTGCAGCCCCTATTTCGCTTTCGTCAGCATAGCACCACGAATTACGGGCCCCCCCCCCCCTCCCGCACTTGATGCTCCACACAATGTTGCAACAAATGGTGCTTAGGGTAAAGCTTGTACAGGAAAAAACCCCGCCTCTGCCAACCGCGGCTCTCTAAATCTTCCTGGTTTAGTTCGCCATAGGCGATCAGCGCTTGCCGACTGACCCTACGCAGGAGAGCAGGACTATCGGGCCCCCACGTTTCAAGAATATCGTAAATCTGCGCAAAACACCTCACTGCAGCCAGCCTTAGTTGGGCATGTGCCGAATCAGTTGACACGAGAATTTGAAGCATGAACCTAAGGCATGGGATGAGATGCCTACCCTCCGCCGCCTTCGTTTTGAGTTTTGGGGCCCCCTTGCCTTTGACCATGCCCCAGGTCAGCTTGTTTATCGGCGGCCGTTCTTGCCCAATCCGCCTGGGCGATTGCTTGATCAATGTGACGATGTACGCTAGCTGTTCGCTTGGGTTGGTCACGCGGCCACCTAGCTCAATGAATACTTCGTAAATCACGCATCCCATCAAGTACTGGAGCACCCCCAAGTCAAGAGTGTGCATGAGATCAATTGAAATGTACGAGTAATCAAACGATGGGAGTTTGAAAATGCTTGACACAAACAACCCATCACTGAAACACGACCGCATGAAGAGCCGATGGTTGAAACACGTTTGTCTCCACACTGCTGTTTCGTAGAAGTCGGTGAATGGCACAGTGGACTTGTTGGCCATGCATTTGTAACAAGTTCGGCCTCCATCGCCCCATCCATGCATGCCCGGCGCCCCTTTCATCCACGACCAGTCTCCCCTCTTCTGCACGACGCCGCCACATACTAGTAAGCGGCGGCCAGATGCAGCTGTGCTAGCCCTATGCTTGTCCCCGCGTTTTGTGGACTCGCTGAAAGGAACGCCATCGTCTCGGAACGAAGGCCAACGACCCGTCGCCAAGCAATTGAAGCTCCAAGCCAGCACCAGAAATACTGACTCGAAGGTGCACCTCCCCTGGCACCCACATTGGCACACCGACTGCTTGGCGAAACTCGCCACCCAGTACCTTCGATGCGAAGACCCAGATACGACGTTCATCATGACGACGAAGAGGCTGTCTCTAGTGTGGTAAGCAGCAGCATCGCCCCAAAGCCCGATTGCCAAAGACGCGCTGGGGTCTAGAGCATATATCGCACACCACCTTCTTAACGTAGCCTCCATGGCAACGTTGTCCCCGAATCCAAAATACACAGAAGGGTCTCGTGTGGAAGGATAAAGTTACACGCGTCTTCCATCTGAGCGTTTGCATCCGTATTCCAGAACTTCACGTTGGTCTGATAAACTGTCGGCTCTCGCGCGGCTGATCTGTCGAGTCTAGTCATGACATCTCTGTGGCAAGTCCCCCGATGATCACCATGATGCCCAGCTCTCGCTATTTCGGCACATAACTGATCAGAACCAGACCGCGAAGCAGCCGCAGCTCCTTCCTGAAATTCGGGGCCGGACAGGCGACCCACCAAGAATAGGGATTCCAAATATCCACCAATCGACCTACGCCGCTTTCGCCCGCCGCCAGCAAAAGTTCTCAGCGACGTGAACTCGGGCGCATGAAATGGATCTGGGGGAGGTGGGGGTTCTCCTTCGGCCAACCGCTGTCTGACGCCTCCACGCAGTGGCATCCTTGGGCCCAAACGGCTGCGGAAGCTGAAGCGACCCGACACTCTGACTTCCACGACCAGACGTATCGGAGGGGGCCAGCCGACCACCGCGGCTCGACGAGAAACCCGCAGAGATCAACGCGGGGATAGAACAAACCAAAAACCCCAAGAGAACATGCGAATCCAAGGTCTCACAGCCGATGGGTAGCAGAACTCCGCCGACCCTTGTACGGTACCGTGAGAATGAAGGGCTGCCAACACTTAGGGGGCCACTCGCTCGTGAGTCGGGTCGCCGCCCGTCTCGGGCCCATGGCGTGTGAGTCGCGTGGTGTATGCATAAGTATACTTATACGTGCTCATATATATATATATACATACATATATATATATATATATGTACGAGTGTATCCATGTGTTACTATTCGTACGTTACACGACGATGGATGGAGTTTTTAGAGTGCGATCTAATATTTGGAGGTTAAACTAATTCTTGGAGGTTAAACTACAATAATTGACGTCTATCTTGAAATTGACGGTTGCTACAATATCTTGGCGTTTTAGATGCACGGGGTAAAGGGAGGGCGAGGATGCGACTTGGAGGGGGCCGACGGTCGTTCGTCGTCTCTGCCGGGGTCTGGCGGAAATGGCCGCCCTCGTGTATATAATGCCTGCCGTGCCCCTGACTGAAGCCCCGGTTGGGCAGGGGGGGGAGCGAAGGGAAACATTATGAAAGCAAGAGAATGGGAAATGGATGCGTAATCGGCGGGAGGGGGAAGTGCAGGGGCACGAATGGGGTACCCAGGGCTGCCGACCCGGCTGCAACGGACTCGCACGAAAAAGTATTGGATGGGGTGAGATGTGGTGCAGCCAGGACCGCTGACCAGCCGCCTCGGACAGATGGATGATTTTGCAAAAGGGGCGGCGAAGTGCCAAGACACGAATGGAACGGCACGAGCTGCCGAGAGGGTGCCACGGACACGCCCAATAGGATCTGGGGGTGTGAGGTGAGACGCGGTGCAGCCAGGATCGCTGACCAGATGCATCGCGGTGCGTAGCAGGCGGTAGGCAGTGAAACCGCCGAATACCTGATGGGAGAACTGGGCGCCGACCGGGTGCGTCGACCAGGAGCTTCAACAGAGAATGGAACAGCCAGGACCGCTGCCAGGAGAAGAGCCCGACGACCAAAGGCATCGACAGAAGCCGGCGGCAGCGCGGGGACGGCTAGACCCCGACCCTTGGAACAGGGCGCCTGCGTGCGAACCGAACCCAGCAAAACGCACGAGGAAACAAACGAGGAAGACGAACCAAGACCCGCGACCCCGCAGAAGCCCCTTTCCCCGAGTGCACAGCCCCCTAAGAAAGGACGCCCGAACCCTCCCAGTGGGACCGTCCGCATGCGGCCCCCACACTCAATTTGGCATTGTCACGTTTCGTGGCCCCATAGGGAGCTCCACCGAAACCCCCAATGGGACCGCCCGCTTGCGCCCACCATGCCCAATCTGGCACTTTCACCCGCCCAGTACAGCGCTTCGTGGCTCCATAGGGAGCTCCACCGAAGCCCCCCGTGGGACCGCCCGCATGTGCTCCCAGTGGGACCGCCCGCATGCGTCCCCCACACCCAATTTGGCATTTTCACCGACCCAGTACAGCGCTTCGTGGCACCACAGGGAGCCCCACCGAAGCTCCCAGTGGGGCCGCCCGCATGCGTCCCCCACACTCAATTTGGCATTTTCACATACCCTTTACAACGTTTCGCGGCCACATGGGGAGCTCCACCGAAGCCCCCAATGGGACCGCCCGCGTGCGTCCCACACGCCTGATTTGGTATTTTCACCCACCCAGTGCAGCGCTTCGTGGCCTCATAGGGAGCTTCACCGACGGCCCCAGTGCTACCGCCCGCATGCGCTCCGCCCAGTGCAGCGCTTCGTGGCCCCACAGGGAGCTTCACCGACGAAGATATTCACAATTGCTGCACCCACAACTTCATATGGTTGGGTCCGTCGCCAGGATAATTGTATCCTGGCAGGCGTTTATAAACTTGGTTTGGGGAGAGGGCGGCAACCCGAGAATCATGTTCCCGGGAGGCTTTCCGGGAACATGATTTGTCCGGCTCTCTTAAGAGGGCTTACCGAGGGGCCCTTTTTGGCCTTGTCGGCAAGCCTATTGGAAACATGGTTGGGGCGGCGGGCGGAAGCCCAAGGAATCATGTTCCCGGAAAGCTCTGGGAAATACGATTTACCGAAGTCTCTTGGGGGCCCGCAGGGGGCTTCCCTGGGGGGCCCTTGGAAGCTTATTGGGGTTTCTGGGGGGCCTCTTGGGAGCCTCACGAGGCTTCTTGGGAGCCTCTTGATGGCCTCCGGGGGCGTCCTAGGAGCCTCTCAGGCCGGAGACCTTGAAATGTCGCGCTCTTCGGGCCCTCTTGGGTCGCTCTTGGGGCTCTCTTGGGGCGCTCTCGAGGCCCTCTTGAATTATCTGGGGAGCCTCCTGGGCCGTCTTTGGTCTTTCCTTGGGAGCCTCTTCGGCCGTCTTGGAGCGATCTGAAGGACCTCTGACGCCGTCCGGGACAGTGGGGAGGCGGAACATGCGAGAGCGCAAAAATGCATGGCCCTTTGGAGGAGCCTCTGGAGGCGCTCTTGGGGCGTTTGGGCAGCGTCGTCGGCCGTCCTGAGGCCATCTTCGGCGTGTCCGGGGCCTCTTGGGGCTGTCTTGGCAATATTTAGGGTCCTCTTGGCGTGTCGTGGCGTGTTTGGAAGCGGGCCTGGGCAGTCCCGGGAGCCCTGGGGGCTGTTGAATGCTAGGTGTTGTCTTGGAGGCGGGGCCCTGGGCGCCTGGGCATCGTGCGCGGGGATGTTGTATGTATGTATATATATACACACATACGCATATATATATATATATATATATATATATATATATATATATATATATATATAGCCCTGTGCACCCACCAAGAACCCCCCTTTCTCATGATTATATATGATTTTATATATGATTCCTACGATTTTCGGACTCACATTTGAAGCTCTTTTTTGGAAGACTTTTTGGGCTCTCTTCTACTCAACTCCCTCCGTCTCCAACACAACACCCATTACTCAACAGCCTCCTTGTCCAACACAACACCCGATACTCAACAGGCTCCCTCCCCAAGCTTGAAAAGAACCTTCTACTCAACTCCCTCCGTCTCCAAAACAACACCCAGTACTCAACAGCCTCCTTCTCCAACACAACACCCGATACTCAACAGGCTCTCTCCCCAAGCTGAACTTGAAAAGAACCTTCTACTAAACTCCCTCCGTCTCCAACACAACACCCAGTAGTCAACAGCCTCCTTCTCCAACACAACACACGATACTCAACAGGCTCCCTCCCCAAGCTGAACTTGAAAAGAACCTTCTAGTAAACTCCCTCCGTCTCCAACACAACACCCAGTATTCAACAGCCTCCTTCTCCAACACAACACCCGATACTCAACAGGCTCCCTCCCCGAGCTGCACCAAGAACCCCCCTTTCTCATGATTATATATGATTTGATATATGATTCCTACGATTTTCGGACTCACTTTTGAGGCTCTTTTTGGAAGACTTGTTGAGCTCCCTTCTACTCAACTCCCTCCGTCTCCAACACAACACCCAGTACTCAACAGCCTCCTTCTCCAACACAACATCCGATACTCAACAGGCTCCCTCCCCACGCTGGACTTGAAAAGAACCTCCTACTCAACTCCCTCCGTCTCCAACACAACACCCAGTACTCAACAGCCTCTTTCTCCAACACAACACCCGATACTCAACAGGCTCCCTCCCCAAGCCGAACTTGAAAAGAACCTTCTACTCAACTCCCTCCGTCTCCAACACAACACCCAGTACTCAACAGCCTCCTTCTCCAACACAACACCCGATACTCAACAGGCTCCCTCCGTCTCCAACACACACATGTACTCCAGATCCTACCACCACAACACGACGCGACACCCGAAACTCCAACCGCCCCCGCCCCCTTTTTCTTGGCATCTTCCAAGAGAAAAGGGGGTTCATGGTGGGTGTTGCGGCCTATATATATATATGCATGAATACTTGACTAATTATATGTATTGTGTATATATGTATGCTTTGGTATACGTATATGTAAAACCATGTGTATATATGTATATGGACATGTCTAGTCACATGCACTTGTGTATGTATATGCATATGTATGCGCATCCGCATATGTATATGTGTGCGCATATACATGTGCATGGGCAGATGTATACGTATGTATAGATGGAAGTGGACATGCACATGCAACTGTATATGTAAATGTATGTGTACATGTACATGCACATTCCATTACGTGCGCATGAATATATATATATATATATATATATATATATAGATGTATATATATATATATATGTGTGTGTCTATGCATACGTATGTGTGGATGACTGTGTATACGTATGTACATGCAGTTATGTAAATGTATGTGCACATGCATATGTATGGATGTATGTACGTATGTGGGCAGGTAGCTAGGTAACTGGGTAATGGGTAGGTATGTAGGTCGGTATGCACGTAGGTAGATAGGTATGCATATACATATATGTGTATATATATATATGTATGCACACTTAAGTTCCCCGGCAGCTTGCGCACGCAGCGTTCCTTGCTGGATACCATAGGGGTGATACATCGCGCAAAGCTACTGCATCGACTCTGCAACTTTTGCCACACTAATTCCATCAGTTCTGCTCCCTTCAACAATCACCTCGCCAAGACACGGAAAAACTTGCGCCATCTACTGCGCCAAAATTGGGCCAGAGATCGCGCCAGATGCCCTTGGCTACGCAATCACGAGATAGTCCCCTCTGACCCCTTCGCCATGTATTGAGACAGACCATGCGCCCTGGGCCATGGAATCACGAGTCGGAACCCCCCTGCCCCCTTCCAAGAATATGAAGAACTCTTACGGCATTCGCTGTATAAGGAAATACGTCACCCCACTAAGAGACCGAAACATAATTTGTCATAAGCTGCGCAATGAGCTGCACCTGACCCCCCGCGTTCTACCAAATCGTCCGTTCCCCCATGAGTCCAGACTGGAACCCTAACAGATGAACTCGTGCAATCTATGTAGCGCAAAGCCGCGCAATACAACGCAACGCAGTAACACAAGGACACAGAGGTGAAAACAGCCAGAGCCCTAGCGGTCCAAGTACCCATCGGGGTGAGGGCAGCACATTGCCACAGAAGCCGCAGCAGCCGCAGCCATGCAGTCCAAGCACCCACTCAGGTGGGACGAGGGTGGCACGCAGGGCCGCAACGGACCAAGCAGTCAGAGCCATAGCGGTCCAAGCACCTACATGGGTGAGGGCGGCACATAGCCATAGCAGCCTAAGCAGCCAAAGCCAGATCGCGGTCCACGCACCCACGGGGGCGAGGACTATAACGACCCCATCAGCCAAACCCATAGCAGTCCAAGCAACCACGGGGGCGAGGGCAGCACGCAAGGTCATAGCGGCCCCAGCTGCCAACACCATCGCGGCCCAAGCACCCACGGAGGCGAGGGCAACACACAGGGCCGTGCCGGCGCCCCAGCAGCCCAAAGCCATAGCGGTCCGAGCACCCACTCGGGGGGGGGGCGAGGGCGGCACACAGGCCCACAGCGGCCCAAGCAGCCAAGCCATAGCGGTCCGAGCACCCACCCCGGGCGAGCGCGGCACACTGGGCCATGACAGTCGAAACAGCCAACGCCACAGCAGTCCACGCACCCAGGGAAACACGCGCGCAACACAGGACCAGTGCCCTTGAGCACAAATCTAAACGTGGGGTAAACTATTTTGATTGCATCACAAGTTGCGCCACGCATCCGCCTCCGTGAGCGCGCCATTGCGCCATAGGTTGCCCATAGGCTGAGCCATCGGTTGCGTCAGGCACAACGCGTTCAGACAGGTCGTCCTGGACCTCAGTGAGCTTGCCCCTGCGCCATGGTTTTCGCCCAGACTCGTGCTGTGCCTCAGGGGGCGCCTTCTGTAATATGCTAAAGAAGCTTTGCAACATTCGCTGTTTAGGAAATCTGCGCGAGCGGTAGAACGCCCGCCTGTCCAAGTTTGTGTCCACGCGGCGCAGGGGGGGGGGGGGCGTGCAGCGCCAAGTACAAGCACAGGGCTCCGCGCCGAAACTTGTCCATTGGCCCGCGGGACTGGACGGGACGAAAACGAAAAGCCGAGGGCGACCGCTCTTCATACCCAGCAACATGCACTGCGGCGGCGCTCTTCATACCAGGGGGCGGGCGTTGCCACGCGGTTCCGGAAACGCTGAACCTGCACGTGTCCACAACTCACGTTTACTTCCGCAATCCTTCTGCCGACCTTCCGCCGGGGGACCCACCGCCATTCTGCTCCCGCCACCTTCCGCCAGCCTTCCGCCGCCTCCTGCCGCGGGCGAGACGCGCCGAAGGCGAGGCTCTTTCTGGAACGCCTCACGTGGAAGAACACGCACAGCACAAGAGGCGATGCGCGCGCGTCGGCCGCCGCCGCCCGCCTGGGCGTCACGAATGCTGCCAACGGAGTCCCACAAGCAGGTGGCCCGAAGATGGCAACCTCAGCAGTAGAGAGAACGGGCTGCCTGCGCTCGGGGGACGGCCGATGAAAGACCTAGAAGGTCCCAGGCCCCCATTCCCCCGCTTCCGTTCCCCCCTCCCCTCTCTGTCAGACTCCTAGCCGCTGAGGCCTGAACCCTCTTTATGCTGCATGCCAAGACCATCCAAAGATCCACTAGAGGAAAAGTGCACGTCTGGTGGAGCCCCCGACCCCCAAAGACCCGCGGCCTCGGACACACAGAAACCTAAGCCCACTGCAAAACCTATGGATCCCTGCAATGTCACCGCTTAAGAGCCGCATTGCGACACCAGGGAACATCGCTTCTGCAACGAGCGGAATATTACACATTCATGATTCATCCAATGTTCTTCTCGTGCTCCTGCTCCGTAAGTTTCCCTGCCGCCTCTGCTGGCGTCCATCATCATCCTCCCCCTCCTCCTGCTCCTCCTCCTCCTCCTCCTCCTCCCCCTCCTCCTGGTCCGTATCATCGTTCCCCACACCATGCCGCTCTTCACCCTGCTCCTTGAGCTAACTGCCACTGCTGTTGATGCTCCCTCCCTTCTGCTGAGCCTGCAGCACCGAATCTCCACCCCACCGAGGCGGGCCTGCCAAGCCGGCGCCAACAAATTCGGAGCTAGCACCCACGATTGCCACCGCTGTGAGGAGGGAGGAGAAGAGAGAACAGGACTAGCTAGGTGCGCTCGCGGCATATATTACGTCCTGCTCCTCCCTCCCATCCCTTTACCATATCCTTTCCATTGTGGTCAATCCCTCTCTAAACTTGCAGGGTCGGGCATCGGGAAATCCCTTGATGAACGGGCAACCTGATCAAAGAAGAGAGCGGCACGAAGGAGCCAAGAGCTGGGAGGGGATGGGAGGCAGAGCGGGGCAAGGAAGGATTTGGTGCACTGTGGTCGCCGCATTGGTGCCCTGTGATCGCTGGACGCCGTCTTGGTGATCTATGGCGCTGGCATGTGCCGGCCCAGGGAGCCACACGCGGCCGTCCGAGGTCGGCGCCCCGTGGCTGGTGCGATAGGCGTTGGCGCCCTGTGGTCGGTGTGCTGTGGTGTCATCTGCTTGGTGACCTATGCGTTGGTGCCTTCTGATGCTTCTGAATTGCTCGCAATCGCCGGTTCCCGCTCGGTCGGTGCCTTTCATTGGTACCCTATGGTTCGCTCTGGGCCGCAGTATTCCGTTCCCAGGTTGGTTCCCCATGGTTGGTGCTCTTCGGTTGGTGCCCTATGGTTGGCACCAACTGGAAGCCACCAACCATTGAGTGCCACGCGTTTCGCACCACATAGACCACAAGTTGCACCGCGTATGTTGCTCCACTTGAGAATCTGTGTGTATACGGTCTCTGTTATGTAGAATGTGTGTGTGTGTGTGTGTGTGCGAAGCCGCCGCCCCTGCCCGCTGCCCGCGCCTCCTGCCCCACTGGTCGCACCGCCGGCCGCCGGCCCCCAAGCCTGGTCGCACGCCTCCACGGGCCCCTGAAGTACACCTACGAAGCATTTTGCTCAAGGTCATCCTTGCACGCGTACGCTGTTTCCCCATGCCCGGCGCATCGCGACTGCTGACGCGGTCTGCCTGGCTGCCGCTCCGGCCCCCCGATTTGTAGTGCCCCTGCATCGCTGCCACGCTGGAGCGGATCGTCCCGCCTCGCTGCCGACGGAAAACGTCATGCAGGATGTAAGCCTGCGTGCGCCCCAAGCAGGGCATCCTCGCAAAAAACTGGGAAACCTTGGTGGTGCAATCAATGTGTTTCAAGCTCGATGGTGTAATACATGTGGTATAGTCGATGTAGCGCAAAGCAATGTACAACAATTCAAAGCAATGCAAAGCAATGTGAATCAACGCAAATCAATGCACAACAAATCAAAGTAATGCGAAGCAATGCAATGCAATGCAAAGCAATGCAAATCAATTCTTCAACAAAATGCAACGCCATGCCAAGTATTACAACGCAGTGCAACACAGTGTGATGTGATGCGATGCAAAGCAATGCAAGGCAATGCTGTGCGATGCAAGTCTATGCACAGAAATGTGATGCGATGCGAAGCAATGCGACGCAATGCAAAGTGCTGCAAAGCAATGCATGAACAATGCAACGCGATGCAAATCAATTCAAAGCCTTGCAATTCGACGCAACGGAATGCAAAGCCATGCGAAGCAATGCAGTGCATAGCAACGTGATGCGATGCAACGCATTGCAAAGCAACGTAAAGCAATGCAAAGCAAAGCAATGTAGAGCAATGCAGAACAAATCAAATCAATGCAAAGCAATGCAAAGCCATGCAAAGCAATCAAATGCGATATCATGGAAGGAAATGCGATGCAAGACTGTGTAAAGCCATGCAAAGCAATGCAAGGCAATGTAGTACGATGCAACGCTGCGCAAAGCAATGTGATGCGATGCCAAGCAACGCAATGCAACGCAATGCAACGCAGCACAATGCTGAAGACATGCAATGCGATGCAAAGCAATGCAAACAGTGATGAATAATGCATACGAATGCAACTTAATGCGATTCAATGCAGTGCAAAGCACTGTGATGCGATGCGAAGCAATGCAAAACAATGCAAAGCAATGCAAATCAATGCAAAGCAATACAAAGCAATGCAAAGCAAAGCAATGCAAAGCAATGCAAGGCAAAGCAATGCAAAACAATGTAATGGAATGCAGAGCGATGCTAAGCAACGTGATGCGATGCAGTACAATTCAAAGCAGAGCAATGCACTGCGATGCGAGGCAACGTAATGCGACCCAAAGAAGCGTAAAGCAATGTGAAGCAATGCAAGGCAATGCAAAACAGTGCAAAGCATGTGATGCGAACGGTGGGGGTACAACGGGAGGAGGGCGTTGCAACGGGGCGCCGGCGACGGACGGGAACGGCGCCACCGTACCCGCAATCGGAGCTTCTCTTTGGAAATATGGTGCGGCGACTGGCGGGAATGGGGCCGCCAGGGCCACCAAAGGGCCCAGTCCCTTAGAAGGTGGGGAGTATCAAACTCGGCACCCATGCTGACGTAACACAATCCCAGCCAGGCCCCTGTACCCCCTCTCTCCTTTCATCCCTGTCGTGGCAGCACTTGCTTGGACCGTACAGATGAATTCCCAATTGATATGCGACAGAGAACGCCATGCGACTCACATGTGCGCGCGCACATGCCAAGATTCCGACAAACCCGTTGCGCGTTTTCCGCCACAACTTGCAACTGGTAATTACGAGACCCCCAAACCTGACGTCGGGGCACGTGAACTTGAGGCCGCCTCCACCAGCAATGGACCAGGCGTTTTTGAACGAAACCTGACGCCAGGTGTTTAAACCGACGCCACCCCACTGGCACTGGCCTGGCACTCGCAAAGGCATCCGTGGATGTCAACTGCTTCGCACTCACTGGAGCTGCACATCACCCCTATTTCCAAGGCCAGCGTACCACTGCTGCCTGCCCGCAGCGTGACTGGCGTCAGGTTAGGTGCCCGGCGTCAGGTCAGGGGGGAGGAGGCCTGTAATAGTCATGTCTTTCAACAGAATCAATGCGAGGTTTCTGTGCTCGCACGCATGTCGAAACCTGACGACACCAGATGCGTTTTGTCACTCTGTAAGAAAAGACCATGCAGGCCACACACGCGCGTAGGTCGAAATCATTCAACAATTATCGCAGTTGTGGGTACCGAAATTGCGGATATCGTCGTCCGTAGAGCTCCTTATGGGCCACAAAACGCTGAACTGGGTGCGGGAGACGCATGCGAATTGCGCAACTGGGACCTTCGGTGGAGCTCCCTCTGGGGCCACGAAGCGCTGTACCGGGTGGGGAGACGCATGCGAACTGCGCCGCTGGGACCTTCGGTGGAGCTCCCTATGGGGCCACGAAGCGCTGAACTGGGTGGGGGAGACGTAAGTGAACTGCGCCACTGGGACCTTCGGGGGAGCTCCCTCTGGGGCCACGAATTGCTGTACTGGGCGGTGGCGACGCATGCGAAGTGCGCCACTGGGACCTTCGGTAGAGGTTCCTCTGGGGCAACGAAGCGGTGTAATGGGTGGGGGAGACGTAAGTGAACTGCGCCACTGGGACTTTCGGTGGAGCTCCCTATGGGGCCAAGAAGCGCTGTGCTGGGCGGGGGAGACGCATGCGAACCGCACCACCGGGACCTTCGGTGGAGTTCCCTCTGGGGCCACAAAACGCTGTACTGGGCGGGGGAGACGCACGTGAACTGCGCCACTGGGACCTTCGGTGGAGCTCCCTATGGGGCCACGTAACGCTGAACTGGGTGGGGGGGACGACGCATGCGAATTGCGCCACTGGGACCTTCGGTGGAGCTCCCTCTGGGGCCACGAAACGCTGTGCTGGGCGGGGGAGACGCATGCGAACTGCGCCACTGGGGCCTTCGGTGGAAGCGCAGTGCTGGGTGGGGGAGACGCATGCGAACTGTGCCACTGGGACCTTCGGTGGAGCTCCCTCTGGGGCCACGAAACGCTGTACTGGGCGGTGGCGACGCATGCGAAGTGCGCCACTGGGACCTTCGGTGGAATTCCCTCTGGCGCCACGAAACGCTGAACTGGGTGGGGGAGGCGTAAGTGAACTGCGCCACTGGGACTTTCGGTGGAGCTCCATCTGGGGCCACAAATTGCTGTGCTGGGCGGGGGAGGCGCATGCGAACTGCGCCCAAGAGAAGACAAAAGAGGCCCCAAGAGGGCCCCAAGAAGCCCAGTATGTGACAGAGGACTAATTCAAGGGGTCGGCGGATGTGGCATAAGCCTGCAGAATCATTCAGCAATTATCGCGCGCCCGCCAAAGCTGTCAAGCCATTCCATGCGGGCCACGCGCACGTCCCCGCGCACGCATGTAGAATTCAGTGCAAGACCACTTGCTTCTTAGTGTATCAAGACCGAGCTGTTCAAACACAGATGGGAGCACATGTGTTCAATGCAACTTAGATAAGAAATTCTGCGCGCGAGCACTTCCACATCATCCTCACCAGCACACTTGCATCATCATCGCCGGCGTCCCCATTGCAATCGTGACCAGTATCTTCACAACCGTCACCAACGTCGTGTTCGTCATCACAACCGTCGCCATCATCAGCGTCATCGTCATCGTTGTTGTCGTCGCCCTCGTCATCATCGCCACTACCATCACTATCATCATCGATGTCGCCGACGTCGTCGTCACAATCGTCACGCGCCCGCCCGAGCCATGGATCTGCATGATAATGGTGCACGCGTCATTTCGAGCCTCCTCCAAGTCTTCGTGTGATCGGCCCCTGGAGGCGACCTGCATGCTCCACACATGGGAGCGGGCTGTCACGAGGCGAAACGTCATAGACTTGAAAACATGTCTAATGACACTTACGCGCGTAAGAGGCCACAGGACTGTATGGCCGATTCCGGAAACCCTGAATCCAAACCTGCTGTCGTCTCGCTCGTACTTCCGCCGCCTTCCGCCGACCTTCTGCCGGCGGACCCGCCGCTGGTTTACTTGCACCGCCTTCCACCAGCCTTCCGCCGAGGGCGAGATGAGCCGAAGGCGAGGCCCCTGGTGGAGCGCGTCGTATGCAGGCAGCCCTGGGCCTCTGCTCTGTAGGAAGGCCGTGCAAGCTGAGGCCCCGGCCGCCGCGGCGGCAACCAGCGTGGCGGCTGCGGTTCTGCCTGCCCCGTTGGCAAGCGCACTGGCCGCAATCTCCTCCGCCGCATTCTCAGTAGCCTCCTCCTCCTCCTCCTCCTCCTCCTCATCCCCCCCGTCCCCCCCATCATCCTCCATCTCCCCGCCCCCCGTGCCCGTAACAAGCCAAGCTGAAGCCATTGCGGCTCAAGGCAACAGGGCGCCCCCTCCTGCCCGGCCCCTGCTTGGAGAGCAAGTTGGTTATTTTCAACACGACCAGGGTGCATCACCTGACCAGCACGACTTTTCCTTTCAAAGCGCATTTCTGCAAATTGAAGGAGCAAGCCCCCGTGGGATATCGCAGCCCCTCTCACCGAAGTCACACCCGCCACCCTAGCACCGAAAACAGGAATCGCTGATGTTCGGCCACCCCGCCCCACAAAGCATTACAGTGGGTATCGGGCATCAATCACTGTGCAGGCCTGGGCGTGCGCATTGCGCAGTGGGCAGTAAGCACACGGCAGCGAGCACGGATAATGAAAAAAACGTAAGGTTTAGTCGCCGCTGCTCAGTCTCCCCGCCGCCGATGTCGGCCCCGGGGGGGGGACAGCATCAAGACGCGGGGGTGTTCGGGGGGCAGGGGGTTGAAGCGGCCAATCAGAGCGGCCTGCCTCTCAATTGCAGCCCCCCCCCCCGCGAGAGCATGTCTCCGTCCCCCGAAGAACCTCGCTCCCATTCCCAGCTCCCACGCCGCCACCATGCTGTCGCGGGCGCATCCTCCGCGGTGCCTTCGCCCCCTCGCCGCCCCCCCAAGGCTCGCTACCACCGTTCCGTTCAATGACCTGTCCGCCCCGTCCGCACCTCCACCCAGGTTCGAGGCTCCTACGGCCGTTGAAAAGACTCCGCCCCATCGACTGCCGAACCCGACGTCTCTCCCACAACCAGGAAGCGCGCACCGCCCGGAAACCGACCACCACCCAAACCAATCGAAGGGAGTGCCCAATGAAACGGTATCACATATCCGCCCACTACATCTGCGAGATTGCTGAATTCCGTCTGCTTTGCCCAGAGCCAGCCAAGTGACACGGCGCAAGGATGGAGCCGCCGTGGCGTGATTGGCGCCCCAAGGACGCCACCCCCGTAGGAACGTCCGTTCTGATTTGATCATCATCGGGTTGCACAAAGCCGATGCCATCAAGAGCTACAATCGTCGTGCTACAATGTCGTAAGGCACGCTGGACAAGGAACGCAGGGGCTTGTCTGGCCGCGGCGAGCCTCGGCTTCGAATACGTCCCCGATCTCGATCTAAGGAGCGGCCCGAAATTCAGAGCCCCTCCTGAGCTCGAAGTGGTCCTCATTCCAGCGTGTTGACTGCACGCATCTGGAAGCTCTGCTGGCCTGAATTCGCTGACGGTTCGGGTTTTCAGGATCAGCATGCGTGGCGAGTGCCCAGCACTGGGGGCCCAGGCTTTGGCGCCAGGCGCACGGCGAGGTGGAGCCTCACGTGGCCACCCACCCCATGGGTGCTCCGTGGGAGTCCCGTGTGGGTTCTGGGGGGAGGGGGCGCGGCGCAGGAGGGAGCAGCAGCAGCAGCAGCAGCTGCAGCAGGAGCTCGCCGGAGCTGAAGCTGAGCCCTCCGACGCCAACGCCGGGCCACCTGAGGCGGCCGAGCCGGCCACGTTCCCGAGCATGTTTGCGAATGGCGAAAGGCAAGTACCGAAGGATTCTGCCACGTTTGCCGGCGTCGACGGGGTGGCCGTCGTCGCCCGCCAGACGGAGACAGAAGGCCACGAGCCTCGAGGAAAGCAAGGCAGGACGGCTGGCCCGTCTCTCGGTGTGCATCAGGGCGCTTGGGCCAAGACCGAAGGCTTGGTTGCTCTCCTGGGGTCAAGACCGAGGGGTCGAAGTAGGGGAGGGCCCATGCCTCCTGCAACTTCCTCGGCCAAGCCGAGGGCATGCTGATGCGAAGCAGCGGTCGCGCCTATACATACCATTTCCAAGCAAATCGCTTGTGCCAGGGAGTAAGAGGAGGACCGCGACGCCCGCAGCAAGGCCAGCGAGGCCAAGGAGGTGGCTTACCGCTGTGTCCAACACGCTAATGGTACACCTTGCGGCGCCCCCAGCTGCGCTACGGGGCTCCTCCACGACAAGGCCATCTTTCCCCACTTGGGGAGACGGTCGGAACGATTCGAGGCAGGGACAGCAATTCGATGTACTACGTGGGCGTATGTTGCTCGGCAAGTGCCCTCCAAATGCTCGCGTGCGTGATGCTGTCACATGCTTTCTTGAAGTCTACGGCTGCCGACCATACGGGGATATGCCATTCGTCTGCAACTTCCTGCAATATTGTTGTCGTCAACAAGTGATCAGTCGTGCTGCGGTGGGGTCGGAAGCCTGCCTGGTCGGCGCTCTGGCTGCTGTCTAATAGTGGCTGTAATCGGTTGTAGATGGGCCGTGAGAACAATTTGTACAACATCGGGATGCTCGCGATTGGTCGGTAGTTTTTTGGCTATTGCGGGTCTCCGCTTTTGTGAAGGACTCTAATCGCTGTGCGCCGCCAGTTGATCGGTGTCGGTGAGCACGGCGGGATAATGCTGTTATACATACTTAGGAGCACGGAACGAAGCGCACGCCCTCCAGACTTCAGCATTTCAGCAGATATTCCAGAGACGTCGGCAGCTCTGTTTGTCCGCAGTTGGCGCAAGGCTGTCTCAAGTTCATCGCATGTGAACTGTGGGATGGCGTCTGACTGCGCGGTGTTATTGGGAGATTGGCTGCCGGAGTTGTCTGTGCAAGCTGTGTCGCTGTATAGCTCCTCGTAGAAGGTCGCAAAACGTCAACTATGGATTGTCGATCGTGCTGTGTCTGCCCAGTCTTGTCCGTCATGCTAGTGATACATGTGCATTTTTGAAGCACTTGGTCACGCTAATGCGCCGTCTTCGTATTCTGACAAGATGCGTCCGATCGTGGCCCGGCGGACTGCTCTTTGGATGGCCCAGATCTCTTTGCGGATGCGTTTGTTTAGCTCGTTTCGTGCCACTGTCTCGTGGGTGGGCGTGTCACGTCTCTGTCGGAGTAGCTGTGAAACCGTGTCGTTTGCTGGGTGGCTGCTGCGGTGGTGGTTCGTGCTCGGCGGCTGCAGCTGTACCAACACATCCCTGATTGATTGTTCGATGTGTTCGCACTGTAGTTGAAGTTTCGTATCTTGGAGTAGCACGTCGAGCTTGTCAGAGAGTGCTTGCCGATAGTGCGTCGTGTCAGTAGGAGGCCATTCTGGTCGCGACTGTTGCAGGCGTGGAGCAGCGCTCAGGCCAACCTGTCATAAGCGAACCGTTGCGCGCAGCTGGAGTCTGGGGAAACAAGCAGGCATGCGGATATATACAGATATATTATACGTATATACATATGTCTATATACCCCCATATGGCCCAATATGGCCAAACCAATAAATCCACATCGGGAGAGAGGAGCCAGGAGGATGCGAGGCAGGAGGAGGAAAAGGAGATGGAGAGAGCAGCAAGGCATTCAAACTGCCTGCCCTGAAGGAAACGGGAGACAACGCTGTGTGACACCCCTTGAAGCCAAAATGGCCAAGTCCTAAATTTCAGAACAGCATTCGATATATGAAGGAAAAAAGGAAGGGGAGGAGGAGGAGGAGGAGGAGGAGGAGGGGGATGAGGAGGAGGGGCGGTTGATGACGACGACGAGCGGGAGCAGGACTACATTGATACAAGTATGCCCCAAATCCCGACCTGAGACTACCCCCCGTAACGTTGCCCCTGACTACCTCCCTCGAGAGACGCACCCCTCGAGCCAGACGCACGGCCGCGGAACGCGGAGGAGTGGTGGAAGAAGAAGGTTGGCCTCGGCGCCATGCTCAGCCCGGGCATCAATTGCATAAACATAATTTCTCACAAGTCCGCGCGGATATCCTGGATCGGCGCTGGCGGCGCCGCCAGGGGGGTCCAGCGCCGATCCACGAAATCCGCGCGGGTCTCCGAGAATTATGTTTATGCCGCTGCTTGCTCTTCGTATCAAGGCGGCCGTGGCCCGACATTGCAGGACCGCCCTGCCCAGCGCTGCTGGTCTCGGCACGCGCGCCCATGGCGTGCTGCCTTGTGGCACGTGGGCGGCATCCGGCTGGGTGGCGTCATGCTGTGATCGGGCTCCCTGGCCAACGACGACCTTCGGGCTGGTCGGGCTGGACGAGGAGGGGGGGGTAGAAAGGGAGGGTTTGGCGATGGCTGCAATTTGTTTGAGGAAAGCGCCCGGCGGCTGGGTCGAAACCAGCTACTTGCAGCAGACTTCGTATCCCCCCCATCCCCTATCCCCAACCTTCGCCCGACCCGAGACCTGGCTGGACGATAGCTGGGACGCACTGATGGCTGTGGGCCGCGGTGCGTAGGGCTGGGCTGGGCGGGGCCTGGTCCTGGCGGGCGACTGGGATGTCGCCCCTGAAGCGTTCTTCGCTACGACGTCGGCACGGCTCGGTGCGCTTTGGGGCACGACGGTGAGCAGTGACGGTGCGAGGGAGCGTACTCCCACTTCAACCTCGACTGGTTCGTCATCTTCCACGGCCTATGGTGCAATATCGTTGTGTGCGCCGCGTCGGGCAACGCGCCTTTCAGCCCTTACATTGCAGTACGGCTGGGGCTATGGGCGCACGAAAGCGAGCCTCACGAGAGGCGGCTCGTGGGACCCTCGGGCCCTCCCGATCGAGAGGCCTATCGGGGACCGCTGTGGGAACTCCGCCGAAGGCCTTGTGTTTCGGAGACCCGACGGATAAGTTAGAGGGGTTCACGACGGCATGGGGGTCGTCCTGCATTGGCAGGGGCCAAAGCCGCGGACGGTGAGACCCGAGCTCGAGTTGATATGAGCAAGGCTCAGGACGTGCAAGGAGGCGGATTGCTCCTCAGCGTAGCCGACTACATGGGTACGTCTGCGGCCGATGCGCTCCGCCCGCTTGGAACTGGCGAAGCCGCCGAAATTACGGCCAAGGTGTCTCCTCCACATCTGGCCTTCTGACATGTCTCCCGCCGTCATGGCCATCGGAGCGAAGCGCCGCCCCCGCTGCCTCGAAACTCCTGGTGCCGTGCCATCCCCGAGCTGGCCAGACCAGAATATACGAGATGGCGGCACACGCCTCCTCCTGGCCGCGGCTGCCCGATCGAGCCGATCGGACAGAATGCCCTGGTCAGGGGATCGGGTGCGCCGACGAGGGGGATGAGTAAGCTGAGGGTTAGCGCATCATGGCCCGATGCATCTGCGCGGACGCGTGGGAGCCCGGGCCAGGGACGTCTGGAAAGGAGAAAGAGGAGTGCCATGAAGGCTGGGAGATGTCACGGCCCGGCCCCGGCCAGGACATCCCCCTCTTTTGTCCGCTCCCCGGGGCCCGCGTGGTCGGATCGATCGACGCCGCGCGTGGACACAGGAGATGGCAGCAGCTGGGAGGAGCTGGGAGGCGGAGGAGCGGGGCCCTCCCCCCCTCCCCCCGGGCGCCCAGGAGCCCGCGTCGCCGGCGCGCCATCGCACTGCCAGGCATGGCGGCGCGGGGATTTTCGGAGAGCGGGGCGCAGCCCGTCCGGAGCCGCTGCTGGTCTCCCCCGCGCCGCGCTGCTGCCGTGGGCCTCCCCGCGATCCGCCTGGCCGCCAACAGCTCGGTGGCCCTCTTCCTCGGGCTTCCTC
>CAUYUJ010007668.1:1250419-1323538 GCA_963575745.1 Prorocentrum cordatum
AGTAGTAGTAGTAGTAGTAGTAGTAGTAGTAGTAGTAGTAGTCGCAATCGTAGTCGTAGTCGTAGTCGTAGTCGTAGTAGTAGTAGTAGTAGTAGTAGTAGTAGTAGTAGTAGTAGTAGTAGTAGTAGTAGTAGTAGTAGTAGTAGTAGTAGTAGTAGTAGTAGTAGTAGTAGTAGTAGTAGTAGTAGTAGTAGTAGTAGTAGTAGTAGTAGTAGTAGTAGTAGTAGTAGTAGTAGTAGTAGTAGTAGTAGTAGTAGTAGTAGTAGTAGTAGTAGTAGTAGTAGTAGTAGTAGTAGTAGTAGTAGTAGTAGTAGTAGTAGTAGTAGTAGTAGTAGTAGTAGTAGTAGTAGTAGTAGTAGTAGTAGTAGTAGTAGTAGTAGTAGTAGTAGTAGTAGTAGTAGTAGTAGTAGTAGTAGTAGTAGTAGTAGTAGTAGTAGCGTAGTAGTAGTAGTAAGTAGAAGTAGTAGTAGTAGTAGTAGTAGTAGTAGTAGTAGTAGTAGTAGTAGTAATAGTAGTAGTAGTAGTAGTAGTAGTAGTAGTAGTAGTAGTAGTAGTAGTAGTAGTAGTAGTAGTAGTAGTCGTAGTCGTAGTAGAAGTAGAAGTAGTAGTAGTAGTAGTAGTAGTAGTAGTAGTAGTAACATACTAAGAGCATGCAGGATTAACAGCTGCAGAATGCACAAGCGGAGACAACTCGTAGCGCTGGTTTTCGCCATAGCTTCGGAGGACACTCTCCCAACGAAATGTGCTCATACCCCGCCGTCCGCGCGCGATCTGGACCGATGCTGGTGTGAACAGCAGGCGATGCGAACTCCCACGTAAAAGGCATCACTGCTGCACAGGAGGAGAACGAGGAGGAGGAGGACGAAGGAGGAAGAGGAGAGGGGAGGGAAGCAGAGGAGTACCCCAAAGCCTGGAGCAGCGGTCAGGCCAACCTGCAATAGGTGAGCCGTTGCGCGCATCCGCGGACTTGCGAACCGGACAATGCATACTTATAGATCTGAACCCACGCTCCGTGAATGACCACGTAAACTTAAGCCCGTGATGGAACCCGGAATGGAACCCGGGATGGAACCTTATTGTTGTTACTAGTATTATTAGTAGTATCATTCTTAGTATTCGTAATATTATTATCAATAATGGTATTATTAATTTCAATTTGACTGTAACTATTAAATCGACACAAACCGCTTCCTCGTCAAGGACGGCGGCGTGTTAAATCTATGTTCAATTGTTGGGGCTCTGGGGCCTGGCTGGGAGCTCCCTTGGCGCCCTTTTGGGCCCTCCCAGGCTATCCTCCAAAGCTCTCGTGGGGGCCTGTGGGAGTTTCAGGAAAGCCCCAGGAAGTTTCTGGAGGCCCTGGAGGTGGCCCACAGATCTCCAGAGTCCGGAGGCCCCGGAAAAGCAAAACACGCCCAGAACGTGCAATCGTCCGTTCACGTCCACGAACGACGACCACCACCACTGCAACCACGACCACTACGACGACAACCGCGACGATCATCGCGACGGCGGCGGCGGCGACGGCCTGCCAGCCCAGAGCTTCTGGGGCCCTCCTCGGCCACCGTGGCAGTCACAGCACTTGCGCAGTCTGGGAAACATTCGGAGCCTTCCGACGCGTCGCACGTCGGTCATAGCACGGTTCCGCGAACGCCCACCGAGCCCTAAGCCCCCCCAGAACGCCCAGCACCTCCACGCAAGGGCGGCCCTGGCCTGGGGAACCTCTCCCTGGGTATTTGGGGTTTCGTGGATCAGCGCCAGGTCTATTGACATCGGCTGCGCAGTCGGCTAGAACCTAAGCGCGCGCGTAGCGCGCGCGTGCTTTTAGTGTGGATATATTGAATTATGTCAGAGTGAGGGGGCCGAACGGTCATTCATTGTCCCTGGGCGCGATGCTGAATAAAGAATTCGTGGTGAGAGCTCTGCTTGTTGCGTTGTTGTTGTTGTTGCTGTTGCTGTTGCTGTTGTTGTTGAACATTATTTATTCTAAAGAATAATTATTGTTGGGGCCCCTGGTGCGCGGCCCCCTCGCCGCGCCTAGGCCGCAGCCACATTTTCATCATTTTCGTGAGGAAGTCTCAGGCAAAACGTGGGTGTCCGGATCCGGTTGTTTTGTTGTCCCCCGTTTTCCCTTGCAAAAAATAAGCTAAAGTGGACATTTCTTGTTCTAACATAACCAAACTTCAAGAATCCCTTGCAAAAAATAAGGTAAAGTGGACATTCGCGCGCGCAAGACGAAATCCTTCCAAAACCTTAGTTTTCGTAACGATTTTAACATAAAAACATCAAAAAACCAATGGTTTTTCAAAAAAAATTGTCAAAATTTCATCCCGCGCGCTCTTGCGGATTCGTAGGAAACCCAACACTTTTTAAACATTTCTGTCAAACGGGCTTTTGCGAGCAACTTTTTCGAACTTCTGCAACAACGGTTGCGCACCTGCCAGGGCCATCATCCCTGTCAAATAATACCATGCGGGACACATTCGTTTTTTCTTCGCGCGCGCACGCCGTCGTCGTCGGCCGCGGGGCCCTGAATAGTAGCCACGGTCGTCCGCATGCCACGAAGTGAAGTGTCCGAACGTCATAGGGCGGGAAGCTGGGTGTGGGTGGTGGCGAAGAGTCGTTTGGAAATTTGGTAGAGCTTGAACCGGCCCCCCCACAAAGTGGGGGTATTGCCCGCCTCCTATGAAAACCCTGGCACTGGTGAGAACGGAGTGTCCCCACGTGCTAGTAATTGTTGTTGTTGTTGAACATTATTAATTCTAAAGAATAATTATTGTTGGGGCCCCTGGTGCACGGCCCCCCTGCGCCGCCTAGGCCGCAGCTACATTTTCATCATTTTCGTGAGGAAGCCTCAGGTAATTCGATGTGATCAAGATCCGGTTGTTTTGTTCCCCCCCGCTTTCCCTTGCAAAAAACACTATAAAATGACATTTCTTGTTCTAATATAATCAAATTTCAAGAATCCCTTGCAAAAAATAAGGTAAAGTTGACATTCGCGCGCGCAAGACGAAATCCTTCCAAAAGCTTAGTGTTCGGAGCGATTTTAACATAAAAACATCAAAAAACCAATGGTTTTTCAACAAAAAAATGTCAAAATCTCATCCCGCGCGCTCTTGCGGATTCGTAGGAAAACCAACACTTTTTAAACATTTCTGTCAAACGGGCTTTTGCGAGCAACTTTTTCGAACTTCTGCGACAACGGTTGCGCACCTGCCAGGGCCATCATCCCTGTCAAATAATACCATGCGGGACACATTCGTTTTTTCTTCGCGCGCGCACGCCGAAATCTCCAAAAACCATTGGGCTTCTTAAGAATTTTAGCACCGCGCATCATAAAATCACACGAATCGCACCGTGGGTTAACAACTTCTGTGGGTTAACAAGGCTTAACAACTTCTGTGGGTGTACGAACGTAGGCTTAACAACTTCTGTGGGTGTGTACTCCACGCCAGTGTAGTAGCCACGGTCGTCCGCAGGCCACGAAGTGAAGTGTCCGAACGTCATAGGGCGGGAAGCTGGGTGTGGGTGGTGGCGAAGAGTCGTGTGGATATTTGGTAGAGCTTGCACTGCCCCCCCACAAAGTGGGGGTATTGGCTGGCGTCGCATGAAAACCCTGGCACTGGTGAGAACACTGAGCGTTCGGGTAAAGTGATTGTTGTTGTTGTTGTTGTTGTTGTTGTTGTTGTTGTTGTTGTTTGTTGTCGTCGTCCCACCCGCGACCCACCTCGCGACCCACCCCGCGACCCACCCCGCGACACACCCCGCGACCCACCCCGCGACCCAACCGCGACCCACCCCGCGACCCATCCGCGACCCATCCGCGACCCACCCGCGACCCATCCGCGCCCCACCCGCGACCGACCCGCGACCCACCCCGCGCCCCACCCTCAAGGCAGGAAAAACCACCCGGACCCGACAATCGACGTTTACTAAAATGGCCCTAGGCGTTGACCAAACAGCCCTGCTCTGTTCGATTCATTCCTTGTGTGCGTTTACTAAACGGCTTGTCGGGATGATTATTATGGGGTGCGTTTTCTGCCCTCTATACCCGCGACCCACCCACGACCCAACAGCGACCCACCCGCGACCTACCCAAATTGGCTTAACGAAAAAATCGGCGCCTGCGGCGGGCTCGTTGTATAGTTGTATAATGTTTGAAACTTTGGCACCTGCGACGGGCTTCTCCAGAGTCTCGCAAACTGCCGACGTCCCCACCGCCCCCTCACTCTTATCCGCATATGCGGGGAGCTACGGTATACATATATATATATACACACACACACACACACACACACACACACAGCGCACGAGGCGGCAACCAGGCGGCAACGGGCGGCAACGGCCGGGAACGCAGCGAATCCTGGGGACACGCCCCCAGCCCCCAGCGCACACAAGGAGGCAACGAGGCGGCAACTGACGGAACAACGACGGCGGCAACGGGCGGCAGCGTGGCAAATCCTCGGGACACCCACCCAGCGCACGAGGCGGCACCGCGGTGGCAACGAGGCGGCAACGGGCGGCAACGTGGCGAATCCCCGGGACACCCACCCAGCGCTCGAGGCGGCAACAAGGCAGCAAATGTCGGCAACTTGGCGAATCCTCGGGACACCCACCCAGCGCACGAAGCGGCAACGAGGCGGCAACGGGAGACAAGGCGGCGAATCCTCGGGACACAAGCGCACACAAACACACACACACACATATATACATACATACATATACATGTGTATGTGTATAAATGTATATGTATATATATGTATATATGTATATATATGTGTATATATGTATATATATATATATATATATGTATCTATATATGTATATATATTATATATATGTATATATATATATATATATAATATATATATATAATGGAGGTGAGGGGGTGAGATCGAAGTGGAACGGAGAGCCCCCCTACCGAGAAATCGGTTTCGGTTTCGTGTTCGTGCGTGCCGTGCGTGCGGACGAGGCGAAGCTGCGTGGGCGGGCGAGAAGAAAGTCTCCAGTAACTGAGGCGCGGCCAGACCAAAACTCTCCCTTCCGGCAACCGGTGCCCGGCGGTGTCCCGCCGGTGTCCCGCTGGGGGGCCGGTGGCGCGCGGTGTCCCGCCAGTGTCCCGTCGGTTTCCCAATGGTGATGATCATGATGATGATGTTGATGATGTTGACGATGATGAGGATGATGATGATGATGGTGACGGTGGTGATGACGATGGTGTCCCGATGATGCTGATGTTGACGATGTTGATGTTGATGATGATGGTGATGATGGTGCCCCGATGATGATGATGTTGATGATGATGACGGTGCCCCGCTGAGGATAATGATGCCGCTGATGTTGGAAATCCTGGTGATGTTGATAATGTTGATGATGGTCCGATGGTTCGATGATGATAATAGTGTCCCGATGCTGATGATGAAGTTGATGATCATGGTGTTGATGATGATGGTGGTGATGCTGGTGTATCGATGATAATGATACTAATGATGATGATGGTGATGATGCCGATGCTGGTGTCCCGATGCTGATGGTGATGTTGATGATGAGGATGATGATGGGGTGATGATGCTGATTTTGATGATGGTGGCCCAATGATGGTGATGATGATGCTGGTGTTGATGATGATGGTGGTGTCCTGGTGATGATAATGATGATGATGGTGATGATGATGATGGCTACTGATGATGATGATGTTCCGATGGTGACGATGATGTTGATGATGATGTGGCTACTGATGATGATGGTGTCCACATGATGATGATAATGTTGCAAATGTTGTTCATGATCATGATTATGTGATGATGCTGATGATGGTACTGTTCCGATGATGATGATGGTGTCCCAATGATGACGATGTTGTTGATGATGACGACGGTGACCGTGATAGTGTCCCGATGATAATGATGGTGATGATGTTGATGGTGATGGCGTGGTGATGATGATGGTGCCCCGATGATGATGATGTTGTTGATGATGACGAGGGTGACCATGATAGTGTCCCGATGATGATGATGATGGTGATGATGTTGATGGTGATGACGCGGTGATGATGGTGTCCCGGTGATGCAAATGATGATAATGTTGATGACGTTGCTGACGATGATGTTGGTGATGATGATGATGACGTTGATTGTGATATCGATTGCGATATCACTAGTGAAATCGATAGTTACACCGGATGTGAGATCGAAAATGGGATCGATAGTGACATCGATAGTGAGATCGATTGCGAGGTCGATCGTCAGATCGATTGTGAGATCGATCGAATGAAATAGATCGAGTAAGATCGATTGTGAGATCGATCGAATGAGATCGATCGAGCGAGTCCGATAGTGAGATCGATAGTGAGATCGATAGTGAAACCGGTCGAGTGAGACGTTGGTTCCTCCCCCCCCGAGCCTCCTTATCACCCGAAGAGTGGTCATATAGGTATATGTACATATGTATATATATATATATATATATATATGTATACATATATATATACATATGTATCGGAGGTGAGAGGGGGTGAAATCGAAATGGAACGGAGAGCCCCCCTACCGGGAAATCGGTTTCGGTTTCGTGCTCGTGCGTGCCGTGCGTGCGGGCGAGGCGAAGCTGCGTGGGCGGGCGAGAAGAAAGTCTCCTCCGGCTGAGGCGCGGCCAAACCAAATGATTCCTTTCCGGGGGCCGGTGGCCCGCGGTGTCCCGCCGGTGTCCCGCCGGTGTCCCGTCGGTGTCCCGATGATGATGATGACGATGATGATGATAATGTTAATGATGTTGACGATGTGATGATGGTGGTTATGATGATGGTGCCCCGATGATGATGATGATGATGATGTTGACGATGCTGATGATGATGATGATGGCAACTGTGTTGATGATGATGGTATCCCGATGGTGATGTTGTTAATGATGCTGGTGTTGTTGATAATGATGATGGTGTCCCGATGATGATGATGTTGATGATCCTGATGATGTCGATGATGATGAGATCATGGGATGGTGATGATGCTGATGATGATGTATATGATGACGATGATGGTGTCCAGATGATGATGGTGATGAAGAGGTTGATGATGATGCTACTCATGATGATGATGGTTATGATGGTGATGATGGTGATGATGGTGGTGTCCCAATGATGATGGTGTTGATGATGATGACGATGATGGTGTCCCGATGATGATGAAGTTGATGATGAGGACGAGGATGAGGTGATGATGGTAATGATGATTTTGATGGTGGCCCGATGTTGATGACGATGCTGGTGTTGATGATGATGATGGTGTCCCGATGATGATGATGGTGATGTTGATGATGATGACGATGATGGTGTTCCGATGATGATGAAGTTGATGACGAGGAGGAGGATGAGGTGATGATGGTAATGATGAGTTTGATGGTGGCCCGATGTTGATAACGATGCTGGTGTTGATGATGATGATGGTGTCCAGATGATGATGATGGTGATGATGATGATGGTGACGATGATGATGGTGTCCCGATGATGATGGTGATGCTGATGATGATGTTGCTGCTGGAGATGATGATGGTGTCCCGATGATGATGATGATGTTGATGATGTTGGTCATGATGATGAGATGATGATGATGGTGGTGTTCCAATGCTGATGACGATGGTGTCCCGATGATGATGATGTTGATGATGATGGTGACGAAGATGTTGTCCCGATGATGATGATGATGGTGATGATGTTGCTGATGACGGTGATGAGGTGATGATGATGATGTCCCGATGATGATGCTGATGACGGTGATGATGATGTTGATGACGTTGATGACGATGGCGTCGATGATGATGATGATGCTGATGACGTTGATTGTGAGATCGATTGTGATATCACTAGTGAGATCGATTATGAGACCGAATGTGAGATCGATTGTGAGATCGATAGTGAGATCGATAGTGAGATCGATAGTGAGATCGATTGTGAGATCAATCGAATGAAATAGATCGGATGAGATCGATTGTGAAATCGATCGAGTGAGATCGATCGAGCGAGACCGATAGTGAGATCGATAGTGAGATCGATAGTGAGACCGATCGAGTGAGACGTTGGTTCCTCACCCCCCGAACCTCCTTATCACCCGAAGGGTGGTCGTATAGGTGTGTGTATATATATATATATATATATGTATGGGTAGAGGGCGGGGTGCTTTCTCCCAAATGCCTGGGGTCGCCATGGTGGCCCGGGACAGCGGTGCCTGGGATGGCCCGGGATGGCCCAGATCCGCGAGGCGGCAGGACGCTCGATAAGGAGAAGGAGAGACGAAAGCAATGGACAACGAAAAGCCGAAGGTAGGAGCCAGGCGACGGGCGGCAACGAGCGGCAACGGGCGGGAACGTCTTCGCCGGACCCCCCCAGCGGCGACTGGTGGCAACGAGGCGGCAAGGAGGCGGCAACGGGGCAGCAACAAGCGGGACCGTGGCGAATCCTCGCCAGACACCCCAAGCGGCAACGGGCGGCAACGAGGCGACAACGAGGGCGGCAACGAGGCGGCAACGAGGCGGCAACGGGCGGCAACGGGCGGCAACGAGGCGGCAACGGGCGGCAACGTGGCAAATCCTCGCCGGCCACCACCAGCGGCAGCGGCAGCGGCAAATCCTCGCCGGACACCACCAACGGGAGGCAACGGCAGGGAAAGTGGCGAATCCTCGCGGGACCCATCCAATTGCTTTGGACACAAAAATTGGCACCTGTAAGTACAAGAACTGTTTGGGGAATACCGCTCCGAAGTCCTTGTTCCGAATTTACTTGAGATTACCAGCGGCTGGGAATGTACAGTCGATTTGACCTCAAACCGAAATGTTCTGGGGTCCGCATCTCCCCCTTGCGAACGCGGTCGCCCTGCAATTGGGGGAAAAAGCACGGTGAGGACAAAGAGGACACCCAGAAGACACGACAGCCCATGCGCTGCGTACGAAATGACTAATTCAAAGCCGGCATTCTGACGACCCAGATCCATCGTGACCTTGCGACTGGCGGCGGAGCCGCTCCAAATAGAGCCGACTGACATGGCATTGCGCGCGCGCGATCGCAAACGGGCCACGAGTTTCAGGCGCGAGCCCGACGCCTCGCTCT
This sequence comes from Prorocentrum cordatum, assembly GCA_963575745.1. Classification (NCBI taxonomy): domain Eukaryota; class Dinophyceae; order Prorocentrales; family Prorocentraceae; genus Prorocentrum; species Prorocentrum cordatum. The sequence goes on from CAUYUJ010007668.1 coordinate 1,259,511, forward strand.
GTAGTCGCTCGCCGCCAAGACCCGACCCTGTCAGATCAGCGTCTCAGTCGCCTCGCGGCAACGACGACGCCGCTCCAATGTCGAGAACCTGAGCGGACTCCGAGGGGAACTGGACCACCAGGTCACATGTCGTCCGCCTCGAGCGTCTCGCCCTCCTCCAGGACGTCGATGAATCCGACGAGCACGAGGCGCTCGCCGCGTGTAACGGGGTTGCCTCCATGGCGCAGCTTGCCGCTGTGAACGAAACAGTCGCCCTGGCAGCCGCTCTTTTCGCCCGAGCGGCCCAGCAAAACCCAAATCGTCGCATGAAAAGTGTGATCCAAAGGGTTGGAGTGGCCTCCAGAACACGCAGCCTCGGAGCAATCGCCCCATCGGCACTGATGCGTCCACTCAGAAGGCGCCAATCCAAGCAAGAGGCTAGCCGCCGCTGCGCATTCGAATGCCGCCTGATCGTCGCTGCACCCGGGCACGGCAAGCCGACATCCCCCAGCGCCGCTGACACTTTTACAGCGCTCCCCCCGCGTGCGTCAACTCAGCGCCGCCTGAGGCCAGTGTGTTTCGACTCGCGCCTGTCGACATGGACGCCATTATCTTTCTATTCACTCCATGTCCCCCAGTCCAGCTGTGTTGTCGGGTGCTCGTTTTCTCTCCGCTGCGCCGCACTTCTCCCTCCTTCCTTCCTCATTTCGCCCTCCCGCCCCTCCTTCCTATTCCCGCCGCTGTTGGTGCGCTGCTGGCTGGATGTTGCTGCTGCTCTGCCGCTGCTGCTGCTGCTGCCCACATACACACTTCGGCACATAGCTCAAACGGATCGCGCCCCATAGAAAACCTAACCTTACCGCACCAAGTGAGGGTGTCCGCATACGGACCCGCCCAGTTCGGCGCATCCCTCACTCGGATCACGCCCCATAAATCCTCGGCAACAATGGGGGTGCCCGCATGCGGACTGCTGCCCAAATCAGTACGCCCCTCACATGGATCGTGGCCCATGATGAGCTCCATCATCGGCATCAGTGATGCTGCTGACCTAATTCCACAAACTCATCGGGCGATACCAAGTCAGTAGATCCAAAGGTGGCGATACGGCCAACGGCCTTTGCCCACTCGGCCACGGACCGCATCTCTGCGTGATTGCCACCGCCGTCCACGAACGCTAGGGCTTCGTAGAACTGCAGCACCGGGCTGCTTGTTCTGCGGAGTCGTTTGTTAATTTTGACCATCGTCCAGACATGTTTGACTTCTACACCGCTCCCACACTGCAATTCGGCGCACAACGAGCGCAAATGTGGAGCCGTGCTCCGCCGGAGCAAAGGAGACCGACAGCGAAGTGCCTGCGCCGATATGAGCAGGAGGAACAATAAGCAAACAAGGAGCAAGCCCCCCTGGCAGGCCGCGGCCACTCGGCCGCACGGCGACGGCCAGGAAGTCACGAGCGCGCCGACGGGCGCCCTTGACTCGGCGCGGTATTTTGCAAACAACACGACTGGCCCCATATGCGCACGCAAAATTCAATTTCCTGCGACTCGACACGGGTCTTCAATCACCAACTGTCTGTTCCACTGAACTTTCGGTCGGCGAACCATCATCTAGCTCGAGCGCCTTACTGAGCGTTTGACTGATTTCTGAGTTGCTGAAAGTGCAGTCCTGCCGCCTTGGCATACTGGTATGTGCGATGGAGGATAAGAGAGATAAGACCAATGATTAAAAGGAAAAAGTTGGGCACAAGCATGTGCTTCTGGGTCAACTGCATACTCTTGCGGCCCTTCACAGGTGAAGTACACGCTTCCTGAAACTCTTCGTTCCAAACCATGTCGTAAATTTTGGACTAGGTGCCATCGGCCCGAAGCTTCGTTACAGCATTAAAGCATTCGGCCCGAAGCTTGGTCACAGCATAAAGCGTCGGATGAAACAGTGCTGGCGAGACGAAATAACAAATCCGCCGCCCCCTTTTACGGGGGCCACGAGGCTTCGCGGCGTGAACTTCAGCAACTGTGCAGTTTAGCCTTCGCAGTGATGCTCGCAATGATGCGACGTCCTTAAGAACTTGGCAACCTGGCGACCGTGATTTGCCAGTAACCTGCTCCCACAACACAGAGCCGCTCGGATTCTGGAGGTGATATCCACATTTTCTGAGAATGTGCGCGAGTCCCTCGGCCCAAATGTCCGAGATACCACCTCCGAGAAACGTTTTACCAAACCTATGGATGCCTTGGGAGCACGTGGGAAGACACGATATCCGCGTCTCCGAGGCAAAGATCCTTGATCAAACCAACTCCGGGGACAACAGGAAGCGCTGCTCCTTGATCCCCTTGTTGCTGATGCTCGCAGTTGCTTGATGCTGTTCGGCGTTGCTTGCTGCTGCGTGGCGCTGGGCGCTTGTACTTGCTGCTGCATGCTGCTGGTTCTTGCTCTCACTTCCACGCACCTTATTATTTTCAGCTCCCCCTCCTCCTCATCATATCATTCCCGCCTCCTCCCTAGTCTTCCGCACTAATACTCATCTTTACTCCTCGCCCCTCTTCCTCCTCCTCCTCCTCCTCCTGCGCGCTCTTCTTCCTGATCCTTCGGCTCGTCGATTCGCCTCCTCTTCGCCCCGTTCCAGTGACACCAACAGCCCCCTCTTGCTCTCGATGTGGTTGGGGACGTACGGGGTAGCCTTTAAGGACTCGTGCAGGGGTCCGAAGGGCACCCCAACCAAGAGGACAAGGGAGCTGGGGTCGGTGCGACCAGTACTCTTGGGGGACCGCCCCCTTTGTTTGACTACCTGCACACTGCACAAATGGCATGTCGGTATTTACCCCAACAGGACAGCGCCTTGATGGCGCTTCTTCCACAGTTTGGCACTTTGGGCAAATATTCACAGAACGGCAGCTCATTATTTCGTGAACGGGTCCAATCTAGCGATTCCGTCCGCAGACGAGGAGTTGGCCTCCAGGACATAGCCCGGCGGCAATCTCGGCGGTCCTGCATTCACACCGCCCCTGCATGAAGCATCTACCTTCACACGGCAGCACCTTGATACGGCTCTGTGGGGGGGGGTTAGCTTTCCCCAAGTTGGCAAACATTAGTTCGTAGAACGGCACCTCTTCAATTCGTGAGCTTGTCCGTTGTAGCGCCTTTCCCTGACGAGGCTTGAGCCTCCAGGAGATAGCCCGGTGGCAATGCCAGTGGTCTCACAATGCACGCTCGCGCGAAGTATGTAATTCCACAGGGCTGCGCCTTGATACGGCTGTGTAAGGGGTGAACTATTCCCAGCTCGGCGCGTCTGAAAGTTTCATAGTAGAATGGCAGCTCTTTGCTTCGTGGGCTTGCCCGTTCTAGCGATTCCGTCAGCGGACGAGGCTTTAGCCTCACCGGCGGCAATGCCGGCGGTCCTGCTTTCACTGGACGCTCGCATCCACAGGCCGCAGGCCAGCGGTTTGATATCTAATTGTTACGATTTGGGGTGAGCCTTCCTCAGCCTAGCACGTTGAAAACAATATTACGCAATATAGCAGCAACGCTTGACTTTGTGAACTTGTCCAGCCTAGCGGATCCGTTACCAGACCATGTTAGCCTCCAGGACACTGGGCCTTCGCACGTGGTCTCTATCTTGATACTTGATACGGCTGTATCTGGGGATGAAACTTCCCCAGCCTAACACGTTGGAAAATCTAATCATGTAACGGCAGCGCTTGGCTTCGTGAAAATGTCCGTTTTAGCGGTTATGGTTTCAACAAAGGCTTTAGCCCCCAGAACACAAACCAGCGTCCATACTGGCGGTCCTGCATTCACAACGCACGCTCTCGCGCTCTCGCGAGGTATATAATTCCACAGGGCAGCGCCTTGATACGGCCGACCCAATCAACGTATGTGAGAGGCTCTTCGACGCGAGGCCAGCCCAACCCACACTGAAATACGCCGAAAAATATCGCAATTACGTCGAAGGGGAGCCCCTTCCGGGGGAGCGCCGAGGGTCGTGACCCCTACCCTGGTCGGTGGCGACTGAGGAGGGGTGGCCTCCCTGTCGGAAGTGGAGCTCAGGACCCTTCCCCCCGCCTCGGCCTGGGCCCTTGCTGTGGCCCCAGTCTGGGCCCCGGCCGCGGCCCCAGCCCGGGTCCCGGCCCCGGCCCCCCGGACAGCCCCGGCCCCGGCCCCAGGCTCGATCGGCCCCGGCCTTCCTGGCCGCGGCCCGAACCCCAGCTCCAGCCCCAGCCCCAGCTTCAGCCCCGGCCCGCCCCCGAGGAGACAAACGGCTCTCCTCCTCCTTCTCCTCCTCCTCCTCCTCCTCCTTCTCCAAAGGCCCGGGGGTACCCGACACCCAGGCCCTGGTAGACAGCCGGAAACAAGAATAGACACTTTTAGAAATTCTGAGCTTCCCGTTGAGGCGCCGTGCACACAGTATCTATTAGTATCTGTTTCTTTGGGAAATAGACGCTTTTAGAAATTATCGTGCTCCCGCTGAGGCCTGGTGGTCATAATATCTAAAAGTATCTATTTCGGACAGTGTCTAAAAATATGTTTGTGCATCGGCTGTGTTGCAAGATTTGCGTGTCTATTAGTGTCTAACTCGTACCTATTTAGCATCTATTTTTGAGCGACAGTATCTTTTCCCCCCCCCCCCCCCCCCAGAGCGAGATGACACCACGGATGAGGAAAAAGACGCGTCTCAAATGCAACCTCTTTGTTGCACCATATCGAGCACTCCATGCCCCTGGACCCCTTTTCAAAGCAGGGTGCAACAAGCGACAGTATCTATTTTTAAAGAACGAAGTGGCGACCATAGTAGAGCTGAGAGGACCAGCTTCAAACAGTCCACGACATTCAATCGAAGGTGGCGTAGATGCGTGCACGTGAACGTCTGCATGGGCCTGTATGCATGTGACGATGTGTGCATGTGTATGGGTGCGCGCGGAAGTGTATGGCGTACGTGCGCGCGGGTGTGTCTGTGTGTGTGTGTGTGTGTGTTAGTGTGTGTGTGTGTTAGTGTGTGTGTGTGCGCGCGTGTTTGTGTTGTGTTATGTTGTGTGTGTTGTGTGTGTGTGTGTCTGTGTGTGAGCGTGCGTGCGTGCGTGCGTACGTGCGTGCGCGCGTGCGTGCGCGCGCGTGCGCGTACGTTTGTGTGTGTGGAGGGCCTTGAAGGGCCCCAAGAGGGCGCCTGGGGTAAGTAAACACAAAGCTTCGAGTCATATACGCTGCTGAGGCCCTCTTGGGCCCCTCTCGGACCCCTTCTTCGGCCCTCTTGGGGTACTCAGGGGGCCCTCTGGGACCCTCCATGAATCTCGAAGGGCCCCTAGACGGTTCCAAGAGGGTCCGAAAGGGTTCAAGGGGTGAATGAAACCACAGCCTCGAGTCATGTACACCGCTGGGGCCCTCGTGGACTCCTCTTGGGTTCCTCTTGGAGGGCCCCCCGAGACCACGCTGAAGAGCCCCGAAAATGCTTTAAGAGGGCCCCCACGAGGGCTCCAAGGGGGTCACCCCCCAGTCGGAATAGAGGCACGCGACCAACTCGCCAACTCGCCATCCTTCCTCCTCCTCGTCCTCGTCCAACTCGCCATCCTTCCTCCTCCTCGTCCTCCCCCTCCTCCCTGCTCCTCCTCCTCACTGCTTCCTCCTCCTCCACCTCCAGTGCCGTCTCGCAGGGCCCCAATAAGGCTCCAAGGAGGGCCCAGGATGAGCCAAACCGAAGTCACGCGAGTGCCCTTCTTGGGGCCCTATTGAGGCCCTCTCGGGGCCCTCAAATGCCGTTACGGAGAGCCCCAAGAGGGCTCCAAGGGGGGCCCCCAGAGATCCAGGAGTGGCCGTGTGTGTATATATATATATATATATACACATACATACATACATACACACACACACGCACACACGCACGCACGCACGCACGCACGCACGCACGCACGCACGCACACACAGACAGACAGACAGACAGACAGACAGACAGACAGACAGACAGACAGACAGACAGACAGACAGACAGACAGACAGACAAACAGCCAGACAGACAGACAGACAGACAGACCGGCAGGCAGACAGACAGACAGTCAGACAAACACGCACACACACATACACACACATACACACACACGCACATCTCTTCGGGATCCTTAGGGAATCCTCCGGAATCCCCGAGGAATCCTGCGGAAGCCCTAGGGGATCTTGAAGGAATCGCAGGGAATCCCTAGGAATCCTTTTTGGGAATCCTTCGGAATCCCTAGGGAACCCTTAGGGAATCTTTCGGGCACCCTCAGGGAATCCCGTAGGGAATCTTTCGGGTATCCTAGGAAATCCTGTGAGAATCCTTAAGGAATCCTTCAAGAATCCTGAGGAATCCTTTCTGGGAATCCGGAGGAATCCCTAGGGAATGCTAAAAAATCCACAGGAAGCGTTAGGAGATCTTAAGAAATCCGGAGCAATCCCGAGTGAATCCGATGGAATCCCTGGGCAATTCTTAGGACCCCATAAGGAATCCAGTGGAATCCCTTGGAATCCTTAGGGGATCCTCAGGCATCCGTAAGGAATCTTTAAGAATCCGCCAGGAATCCTTAGGAACCCCTAGGGAATCCTTTGCAAGCCTATAGGGAATCCTTAGGAATCCAAAGGGAAATCTTTAGGAATTCCTATAGGGAATCCTCAAGAATCCCTCGGACATCTTTTTAGGATTCCCTATAGGGAATCCGCAGGAATCCCCAGGGAATCCTTCAGCAAGCCTTCAGGAATACTTCGGGATCCCGAGTGAATCCCAAAGGAATCCCTAGTATTCCTGAAGGAATCCATAGGAATCCCTAGGGAACCACCCAATCTTTTAACCTCTGACGTTTCAGCGGAGTTTGGAGTGTCTATTTTTGGGCTCGGCCAAGGATTCGGCGCGCGCCAAATCTATCAGTATATATTTGTTCGAACCAGTTTCTTTTTGTTTTGATGAGTTTCTATTTTCAACCCAAGGAAATTGCAATGCGTATCTATTTTCAAATAAGAAACGTGTCTATCAGTCTCTATTTTCCATAAAAAGCTGATTCCGTATCTAGTTTTGGTAACAATATCTATTTTGCACGTGTCTATTTTCATTTGGCCACACGACTTGCAAATCAAAGCAACATAAAAGTAGACTCGCGTTTCGCGCGCTCCGACTCAGATGCGTTGCGGTTTCGCCATAGCGGGCGCGCACCAAAGATAGACACTACCAATATCTGTTTTTTGTCTACTAGGGGGGGGACCCCAGGGCGTTCGGGTTATGGTCCCAGGTCCCTAGCATCGAAAAACGCCACCTACCAGACGCAGTCACTTTGAGGACTGGCCCTGTGGCATTCCACCTCCGAGTGCAAATTCCAACTATTGACTAAGTTATGCAGGGGGAAATTCAAGCAGGGGCGGCCAGGCAATGGCGACAAGGGAAGGAGTGGAAGAGGAAGAGGGGGCGTCGGGCGGTCGTGCTGGACATAGTAGTGGTAGTAATGGGGTGCGCGGGCGCGCTGGTGTTCCTGGAGAGCGGTGTTGGAAGCTGGTGCCTGGCACAGACCCACGGGTGTGAGCAACCAGACCCCTGTGTCAGGCACCCTGGCCCGCCCCATGTCCCGAGCCTGTGGCAGGGTCATCAGCTCGTCGTTGTCGTTGTCGTCGTGGTAATGGTCGTCGTCGTCGTCCTTCTAGGTCGGCGGCTCCGGCCATAAGGCCTTCACAACAGAACGGCAACGCGTTCGTGGGCTTGTCCGGTCTAGCGAATCCTGTCCGCGGACGAGGCGCTAACCTCCAGGACATAGCCCGGCGGCAATGCCGGTGATCCTCCTTTCGCAATGAGCTTTCGCACGTGGTGTATACCTCCACAGGGCAACGTTTTGAAACTTCATACGCTGTTTGGGGGTCAGCCTTCCCCATCCTAGCATGTTGAATCAGTTTGATCATGGAACAGCAACTCTTTACTTCGCGAGCTCGTCCGTTCTTGTGATTCCGCATCTAGCAAAAGGCCTTAGCCTCCAGGACACAGCCCGGCATTCAGCGCACGCTGGCACAACAGATTTACCTCCGTAATTAGGGCATAGCCTTGACACGGCTGTATGACGGTGCGCCTTCCCCAGCCTAGCACATTCGAATGTTTGTTCATAGACCCTGAGCCCTGCAATTCGCGAGCTTGTCCGTTCTAGCCGATCCGTTCCCAGACGAGGCGTTGGCCTCCAGGACGCAGCCCGGCGGCAATGCTGGCGGTTGCATTACCTCCATCTGTGTTTGCCAAGTGTTGGGGAGATTGTAACAATGAGGTGAACATAGGCCGCTGTCATTAGGCGCTCGACATGCACATGCTTATCTCCTTGCGTGCTACAATACGAATACCATTATCAGCGAAAGGTGGGACTTCCCCAGTTTCACTGCACCGACGATTAAGAATGGGAGGGCCCAAATGCCCCACCCGACATACAAAGGGTTGTGCCTACGCTTGAGGGCATCAGCGCTACACTACAATCCTCTCCTCTTTCTCGCTCCTCCAGAAAAACCTTTGGGGACAGATAGGTTGCGCAGACCTGCCGTCGTGCTAACCCGTCTGGAAATTTTGACCCGGTGGTCATGTCAACTCGCCTGGGCGTGTTGACCCGCATCCAGCTCTATGTCGGCGATCGTGAAGCCCTATTTTGGGCAACACTAGACACACATTGGAGCCAAAAAGGCAACATCAAGATTATAACTCATTCGAAGACTCCGTTTTAGAGAGGATGTGTCTCGCAGCGATGACATTGTCGAAATACCGTCGAAGACGGCTGGGACATATTGGAGGTATCCTGGTGCCCAGATTGGGCTTTCTTGGGGCCCTCCGAAGCAGTAATAACCCCTTGTTGGAGCCGGAGGGGCAAGCTTTAAGAAACAACTCCTTCGAAGTCTCTATGTGGGGAGGATGTTTCACGCGAAGCGGCCGTTTGGGGACCATTTTGGAGCCCTCCGACCGCCCTACCTGGGCTCTCTTGGGGCCATGTCGAAGATCTATCGAGCCACTTTAGCGCCCTGCTGGAACCCAAGAGGCGAGCTTAGAAAAACATCCTTTTGAAGTTTCGATGTTGAGAGAATGTCTCACGCGACACGCCCGTCTTGGAACTACACTCAAGGGGTGTTGGCTCGGCAACCCCGAGCGCTTCACCCCCACAGTATCCCATTTTTGAAAGAGGAAGACGAGATGCGACATCTCAGCAACGCAGTGAGGCCAGTGGCCAGCGCGATGTGTTAAAGTCTTCCGACTGCGCGCGCAGCAGGCACATGACACAGGGGGCGGAAATGCGGGCGATTACAAACATAGTTATGCGAAACAACTACACCAGGCGACGCGTGCAATGCTACTCGGAGACCAAGTACGGACAACCACGGTGGCAATGCAAGCGGTCGTCAAAGTGAGTTGAGCTAGAGCTGCCAATGCACATAGTACTTTTCTCGAAATCAAACCACGGATAGGCCGGTATGACCAAACATGGCATGCAACCTGCTGCTGAGAAATCACTTCACAGATAGAGGAGGAGGACGAGAGCAAGAAACTTCAACGGGGACTGGCCTCAAATCGAGGACAGGCTGGGACAACCAAAACTGATATGTTGCCGACCGCAGGCGCCGATCAGTGCAAACAAATCCTGCCACTCTGCAAAAAAAAAACACAAGCAAGCAGAGCAGAGACGAGGAGCAAAAGTACGAGGAAGGAGAGACAAGGCATTCTAGACGATACGAACCACCCCAGACATCAGATCGGCTCCAAGCCGGCAGACTCGAAGCCCGAATGCACGAACAGTAGCGGCGTGCAGTCACAGACACAAAATGAACATTTTCGAAGGGTCAGTCAAGCCCACGAAACCCAACGACCAGAAAACGGGCAAAATGGAAAAAGAGGGGGTGGAGCGAGAAAAAGAAGAAAGAACGCTGATTGATGGAGCGGGGCCCCTCGAAGGCAATTTGGATGAGGCGATGGGCCCGAGGGGGGCCTATTACGACCGCCCCTCAAGATATCCTTCTATTAACTTGCTACTCAAAAGCGATGATCGTTTCGCGCTTCCCATCAAAAGGAACGGACCAACGATCCCGATGCTGCGATCCTTCGTAATCAACTATTGGCGCACGCCTTCGAGGCCACGATTCCTTGTGAAGCAATGTTCCTCGACGTAGAGGCCACGACTCATCGCACAACGAGCTAAGACCCCGCGAATTCGAAGCCACAACCCCTTGTTCGAAAATGTGGGCCCGCGCCTTTGAGGCCACGATCCCTGATAAAACTGTGGACCCGTACCTTTGAGGACATGACCATCCGTGGGGAGCACGTGACCCGCGCCTTCGAGGTTACGGCCTCTTGGGGAAAGCATTGGGTCCGCGCCCTCGAGGCAAAGACCCCTAGTAGAAAAACATGGCCCGCGCCTTCGAGACCACGATCCTTCGTAGATGACTATGGATCCACGCCTTCGGGGCCACGAACCTCCTAGAAGAACTAATGGCCCGAGCCTTCGAGGCTACGATCACGAGGGTAAAGCAATGGCTCCGCGCCTTCGAGGCCATGATCCCGAAGAACAAAACAATGTTTCGCGCCTTGGCGGCCAGGAGCCCCAACGAGAAACGCAGATTCCGCGCATTTGAGGCCATGATCCCTTGGAACACATGTGGCACCGCGCCTTCGAGGCCGCGAACACTTGTTGTAAAACACACTGGGTCCGCGACTTCGAGACCACGGTTCCTTGTACTAGAAAGAACTATTGGTACGCGCCTTCATGTTCACTAACTCTTAGAAAGTCTACGGCTGCGCGCTCGAACCCGCCAGCCACCCAGAAAGTCTTCGAACCAGGCGGCAAGCCTTAACCAGACCCTCAGCCAACCACCTAGGTAGCCAGCCAACTTGCCAGCAACCAGCCGAGAAGTCTGCCAACCAAACCGCCAATCAACAAACCAACCCGAATGCCCCATCCAGGCAGGCAGGCAGAGGTGGTGTGGGGGTGGGGGGGGGAAGCCAGCAGAAGGCAAAACCTTTCAGATAAACAACTGGTGGATGGAATCTCCAACAAATTCCTGGTCACACGTATCAGTGTCTCTCCACACTTGGAGCGCTACACCCTCTGGTCCAATCCCTCCGGCACAGCGAAGCTTTGAGAGCTCATCCAAGCCTCCCTCTACACCATCTTTCTGAAGGGCCGGGTACTTTGTCAGCAAGGCTGGCTCGCGTGTTCTTTTATCGATGCAAACCTTCCTGCGATCGTGTGACACTTCATCCAAATTGGCGAACTGCCGATTGCTATCCTCATAGATGAAGAGCTGTGCCGTGTTGGCTGTAAAATATGCCCCAACAATTTCGAGGCGCATTGATTGGCGGCGAGCACGGCGGGGAAGTGAGAAGGGACGGGCCTTCTCAGAAGGCTCGGAAGTCCCCAGGCCTTCTGATAAGTTTTCTGAGCCTTCCCCGAAGGCACAAAACACTTCTCAGAAGGCGCGAGGGCTTCTGAGAAGTCCCGACGCCTTCTGAGACGGCCTTCTCCTTCTCACTTCCCCCCCTCGCTCGCCGCCGAATTGAGATCCCCAACTCCATGACCTTGCCACCACGCGTTTGAGAATCAAATACGATGCCAAATGAACACACGCTCGAAAAAACAGTGATCTGCCTCAGCGAATTCGAAATGGTTCTTCCACCCGTACCGCTCCAACACGGCCATGACTAGGCTGGAGCAGATGATCGTTACGACAATCCAGGCCTACATGCCAACGCTGAAAGTTCCGAATGCTCTACCCAGTGAGTTCCAAGCTATATCACTGGTACGTCTCTGAGAGAAATCTTGCTCATGAATCATAGTCTTGAGTACACGTCGCACGTTCTCATGACAAACTGATACGAATGGAACGCCAAGTTTGGCACGCTCCTCGCTGAGCCACAAATCGGCCATACAAACGACAACGTTTCCCAAACCCACCTCGTGACTGCAAGCCTCGTAGCTTTCGTCAGTTCCAGTAAAGATGCTGGGAGACGCGTTCGAGAAGGCCCTGTAGAAAACTTCATCAGAAGACACAGTCAATGTCTCGAGCACGCGTTGGCCCATCATCAGCAGCACCGCCGCAGATTTTGTCGGCGCTTTGCCCGTCTGAGACAACACAGTTCAAAGAGCGTGTTCTGCAACGCTGATATCAGGGAGGTATGGAAGCGACGTAGAAAGAAACACTCCACGTGTTGAGGCTGCCGCAAGTGGTGCAAGAGGAATATAACCCCCCAATCGTGCGACACGATTCCTGGACGGCTTGGCGATCGCAGGCCTGTCGGCGATACTGCACCAACTCCCCCAACCGGTGCCCTTGCCTCAAGCTTGGCAACCCCCGGACGCACCGGGCCATCCATGATTCGAACGTCGGGCCGACTGCCGCCAATCAGAAAGGCTGTGATCTTCGCCGCCCAGGAGGCGTTCGTTGGCCACGTCGGCCGATGCATGGGCAGTCTGCGTAGGCGCCGTCTGCCCCGACTTCTGCGGGGGATGCCAAGTCCTCGTTCACGCCCGCTTTGTCCATGGGCTCCGAAGGAGCCTCACCCAAAGCCCCTCGCGCTACCGAGGTCCAGGCCGAGCGATGCGGCGGCCGCGATCAGCTCGGAGGTGGTGATGGAGCCGTCGCCATCGAGGTCCACGAGTGCAGCGGGGACCCCCGCGCCGTGCAGTGCCGACGGCTGCGCCACGCTCCCCTCCTCGGGGGCGGCCTGCGCAGGCCAGGGGAGGGCTGCAGCGCAGACCCGTGCTGATCGTGATGCAGCGATCCTCGCTTGCGTGGGCACCCCGCGCTGCCCACGCCCATGGCCTGAGATAAAATTGCCACGGAAGATCTTGCAATGCACATGAGCGGAGGAATGCCATATCCAACCGAAGACGAGCAAGAGCGAAGAGGTGGAGGCAGAGGTGGAGCGGCCAGCGCGGCCCAAGTTCGCACAATCGCCCTCCCTTCCCTGCCAGGCCACCGCATTGGCTGGAGCCACGCTGGCCAGGTCCCGAGGACAGACTCAATCGAAGGGCCTCTTGGCCACTATGCAAATCGCAGCCTTGCCGATGAGGTAGGCGCGATCGTCGGCTTCAATGAAGGTGCCGCCGCCCTCGAAGTCTGTGGGCTCGTTCAACAGGATGTTGAACGATATCACAGAGCCATCTCGGTGAAGAGCAAGACCGCTCTGGCCGCCTGCTGTCGTCTCCTCCACCTCCTCAACGAAACTGGCTCTTCATGCTACTGCTGCCTCCACGTCGAGTCCATCACGAGATCACTGGCATCGTCTCAGCTCCTCCTCCTCCTCCTTCTCCTCCTCTTCCTCCTCCTCCTTCTACTCCTCTTCCTGCGCGTCTGCGGCACCCTCCTTCTCCTTCAGTTCACGTTCCTGCTCCGCCTCCTGAGCCTCTGCTACGCGTTCCCCCCTCTCACTCAACCGCTCATGTTCCTGATTACCTCATGACGCCGAGCACTATTTATCCCCGCCCCAGCTCCACCCCGCCTCCCCGCTGCCCCAAACCTTTGGCCCCTACCTCTCCGCAAATCCGTGCTCGTTGCTTCGCATTCCTGCCATAGCGTCCGTTACCCCCATAGCGTCCCCCGCTAATTCTGGCACGCGCCTTACACTGATCATACCCCCGTAAGGACTCTCACCCACGGCCCCAGCGGGGATGGCCACACACTCAGTCTCTAACTCGGTGGCGCGCCAACGTCTGTGCCATCGACCATGCCGCAACGTGCGCGCGGAGACGCCATCGACCGTGCCGTGGCCGCTTCGCCAGCACTGTGTTTCAGCGAACCCACGGCAAGGTCTGACAGCGGGAAGCCGCGACGGGCTGAGAGCAGCCCCGCGCCCCCACTCAGACACCACACGCGACCTGCTATATGGCCGCACAGCGTCGCCTGCTGATTTGGGCACACCCCTAACGCGGATCGTGCCCCATAGGAGGTTCCAGTGACGGCCCCACAATGGGGGAGGCCGCATGGCGCCCCTCAGCTCGTTCCGGTACACGCCTCGCACGGATCGTGCCCCACAAGTGCCCCCACCGACGGCCCCAGCGGGCGCCCCTCGCTGATTTCGGCACACGCCGCAAAGAGATTGTGCCCCAGTGGGAGTTCCAAGTGAAGCTTTGGTGGGGGCAGCCACATAAGGTTTCCTCCGCTCATGCACCCCTCACAGAGAGCGGGCTCCTTAGAGAGGTACATCTACGGCCTCAGCGGGCGCGTTCGCATGCGACCCGCCCATCTCGGAACACCCCTCGCGCAGATTATGGCGCGCAGAGTTCAGTGCGCTTCTGCGAGCTTGCGCCGCAGCCCCTTATCTCCGCTGCGCGCTTCCCCGTGGTGCGAAGCATAAACTTGGCACGCCAACGCCCCGCCGCAGGCTATGGGGACGGCGGATATCAAATGGTCTTCGGCCACGCCCGCCACCGTGCCTTGGTCGTGGACAGATGCCTCTTGGGAGGTCTCTTGGGGGCCTCGTTGGGATCTCTTAGAGACATCTTCGGTGCTTCTTCAGGGCGTCTTGAGGGCCTCGTCGGGGCCTCCAGGCGTCTCTTGGGGGCCTGGCTGTCTCGGGGGCCACCTTGGGGTGGAGGGCTTCAGCGAGTCTTGGGGACGCCTTGGCCCGTCTTGGGCGCTCGTAGAACAAGGAATCCGAGTTTGCGGAAACCGTGCATGCACGTACACATCTTAATTTATTGGGGTCTCTTGGCCCGGCCCCGAAGGCCTCGAAGACGGCCCACGAGGCCCGCAAGAGATCTCCAGCACGGACCTCTGGGACCATCCATCTTCGGGCATGTTGGAGGTTGGCACGCACAGCTACGCCCCGATGCCTGTGAACAATCCAAGCAGGGGTCCCCAACGCCCAGAAGCGCATGGACATCGAATGTTTGGGGCTTGCAAACATGTTGTATCAACGCGTCACTTTGATAGCTCGAACTGACCTAAGGGCACTCCTCTCAGTACCACGCGACACACCTTGAGTACCGTCAGGCCGCGTGGGTCTGGGGCGCCCCAGGAGGGCCCAAGACTGCCCACACAAGGGTTCAACAAGACCCCGAGAGGTCCCGAAGAGATCCCCCAGACGGCCAAGACATGCCGAAGGCGCTCCAAGATTGCAGCAAGACGGAGCAGCAGGCTCTCTCGACGGCCCAAGGGGGCCTGGAGGACCTCCTGAAATGGCCCGACAAGGGATGAGACCGTGTATTTGCCTCTCGCTTGCTATACGATTTCGGCACCCTCGCCCTCTCGAGCGTCGTGGAACCCAAGACGGCCCAACAGGCCCACGCGCTTGCCCCCACTCGGCAAGGCGCCCCAAAGACCCAGGAGGGGCCCGAGGTGGCTCCGAACAGCCAACGAGAACCCCAAAACGGCCCAGTGGCGCCTCCAAACGGCCCCAAGAGACCCCCAAAGTACGGCCCACAGAGGCCCGAGACGGCCGAAGAGAGCCCTAAGACGGCTTCACAACGGCCTCAAAAGACCCCAGAACGGGCACACTCACATCACGGGGTCAGTACGGCCACAGTCAGAACGTTTGTCGTCTGTCTGTTTGTCTGTATGTCTGTCTGTCTGTGTGTCTGTCTGTCTGTCTGTCCGTCCGTCCGTAGGTACGTATGCACGCATGCATGTAAACATATAACTATGGATGCATGCATATGTGTATGTGTGTATGTATGTATGCATGTATGTATGTATGTAGGTGTGTGTATGGATGTGCGTGTACAAGTATGTACGCATGCATGTACGTACGGATGCATGTATGCATGCATGTAGGTATGCAGGTAGGTATGCCTGTATGCATGCATGCGTATATACATGTGTTTGTATATATGTATGGTTCCATGCATGTATGTCTGTATGTACGTACATATGCGCACAGCTTTGCTTAACCATGAATGTACACATGCACTTCGTTTGAGCGCTGGTTGCATGCTTGGTTAGGTCGGCAAGTACAAGCACCTATATATATATATATATGTGTGTACGTACGTGTCTATATATATAGAATATGGATACTGACGTACAGTACTATCGCTTGCACTCTTGCTCGCAATATACTTGCTGATCAGCATAGCATGGGGTAGTTAGCCAGGAACTTGAATCTCATATTCACTAGATCGTTGGTTTTCAAATGGATCGCTTGCTTGAAATGTAGCCATCGAATTCGAAACCATCACAAGCCGAAAACCGTCTCCCCCCTCCCCCCCGCCACAGAATCACACGCGGGATTGTCTTCTGTGTGCAGCAAGTGCTGACGCGTGGCGACTGGTGAAAGCCTCTTCATGAAGCGGAAGAGGTCATCCTCGAATGGAACACACCGTCAGCGTATTGACTTCCTGAATGAATGAACGAATTGCCATCGGGGACCTGAAGACGAAAGGAGAGGACGACGTCGACAAGCACATGGTACCTGGACAAGGAGAAGTAGAAGGATACGCAAGGGTGTCCATATGAGAAGTACGTAGGAGGTCGCCCAGGCGAAAGAGACAGATGACGAGGACGAGGAGGAGGAGGAGTATCATGAGGACAATGAGGGGGAAGAGGAATGGGAGGAGGAGGAGGCCTCGTGTATCAGGGGGATCAGGGGGCCGGTCAAGGGGCCGACACAATGACTTGCGCTGGGGCTCTACGGCCGACTGCGGCACATCGGACACAGGGCGTGGCTATCTCGAGTTGTGTTCGAGCAGAGAGAAGTACTGTGCGATCTGCTGCTCGGGAAAAAAAGGGAAGTGGTGGTGGCACGCGGTCCCTCTGCAATCCTTACTCAACTGCAAGTCTGACTGCCGTGCGCTTTCAGAATATGAGTCTTCCAGCGTAAGATCAGAATCGGCACCCCCTCGCCGCTGGTTCTCCAATCGTGGAACGCCATGGACAACACTGCGGTCGGAAGGGCAAACGAAATCATCCCACGAATTTGCAGTGCATTGTCGCACTACGTCGCAGAGTGAGAAGACAGGCGTCTGAGCTCACGCAAGACGACGGCGACCAGGAAGAAACACGAAAGCGAAGGAGGGACGAAACGACAGGACCACCAGCTGGCCCAAGAAGGTGGGTGGAGTCCCAGAAGGGGTGAAAGTCCACCCGCCGGCCCAAGATCGCCTGTCGCTAATCCCAAACCCCCAGCAAGAGGAGGAAAGAGACGGCAAAGGGAAGGCAAAGGTGCTTAAGGAAGGAAACGGGGGTCGGGTGCATGAATCATGTCGGACACTTACTTTCACTCTTGCCTCCTTTTGGAATGAGGATGAGGACGATGCACAAGAAACAAGAAAATAAGAAATACGCCTGCTGTGTACCGGACGAAGAACAGATCACGGAAAGCCAGCCTCGAGCCAGCGTGCTCCGGGCACGACCTGCCCGGACATTCCGTCTCTGCAGTGCGAGGGGAGTGAGGCTTCAGGCCCTGTGCACCCTGCCACTACTGGCCCTTCTTCCGCTCACCTGCTGCTGCTGCTGCTCCTCATCCTCTTCCTCCCCACGCTGTCGGTCCTCCTTGTCCTGCGCCTCATCATGCTTATCCTCCACCTCCGTCTCCTCCACCGCACCACCACTTCCCCCCTTCCCTCGCCACAAGCTTCTCCTGGTGCTGCCGCTGCCGCCACGGCTGCTGCTGCACCTCCTCTTTCTTCTTCCTCATCCTCCTCATCCTTATCCTCCTTATCCTCCTCCTCCTCCTCCTCCTCCTCCTCCTCCTCCTCCCCCGATCCTCCTCTTCTTCTTCTTCGTCTCCTTCTTCCACCTCCTTATCCTCTGCGTCAACCTCCGCAACGTCCTGGTCCACCTCCGTGTCATTATCCTCCTCCTCGGTGGTGTCCTTTTCCTTCTCGTTGTTTTTGTCTTCCTCGTCATCATCGTTGTCGTCGTTGTCGTCCCCTTTCGCCTCCCTCACCCCAGCGGGGACGGGAGACCATGAAGACGGTTGGGTCAACAATCCATGCCGCTGCTGCTGCCTCGCCCTGTTCGGTTTCCGCCTCCCTGCGAGCTCCCCTCCCCACATCCTTAAAATGCTGCGAGACTCCTGGAGACCGCCACGCTGCGAGATTCCCAGAGATCGCCCTGTGAACGCATTCGCCACGGTGCCGTAGGCACTGAGTGGAGTGTCGCTGGGTCTCTTGAGACGAGACGAGACGGCAAGAGGGGTGGGCCGGTGACAATACAACGAGACCAAACACCAACACACACACACACACACACACATCAGACAACACGCCAGACGCACCCATACAGAAATGCCAAATAACGGACGTGCGCACACATACACTGGGCGGGGGAGGCGGGGCATTTTCTCGACACCATAAGGGGGTGCGCAAGGGTGGTTGCCGAGCTCGTTGACCATCAGGGGGACGTGCACAGGGCGCTGCAGGCGTGGAACTCTCTCTCTCTCTCTCTCCACACCAGAGGGGGTGCGGAGGGGATAATTGCCGAGTTCGCTGGTTCACCGTCCGACGCAATGTGACGCTCGCACGGCGTGGCAGACGTGGCACTTTCTCTACAACAAGGAGGGTGCGGAGGGGGTGGGAGCCGAGCTCGTTGGCCCATCGTGCGGCCCAAGAGGACGCTCGCACGGCGAAGCGGACGTGGCACTTCTCGACACCAGAAGGGGTGCGCAGGGGGTGGTTGCCGAGCTCGCTGGTGTACCGTTTGACACAGCAGGACGCTCGCAGGGCGTGGCAGGCATGGCACTTGCCAAGATCGCTGACTCACCGTCCGACCCAACAGGACGCTCGCAGCGAGCTGCAAGCATGCAAGAAGGGTGCGCAGGGGGCGGTTGCCCAGTGCGGGCCATTGCGGGCCATGTCGCAGGGCGTGGCATGCGTGGCACATTCTCGACACCAAAGGGGGTGCGCAGGGGGTGGTTGCCCTATCGCACCCGCAGCGTAATCAACGTACACGAAGTATGAGAAGTTCCTCGGTAGCTCATTTTACTATGATGTTGGAGTGATTGTGGCATGCTCGCGCTTTCGAGCTTCAGGGCCCCACGACGGCCCAAGAGGCCCCCGACATGGCGCAAATACGGACCAAGAGGCTCCCAAAAGAGGGCCAACAAGAGGCCCCCAATACTGATGTCCGCTTCTTGCTGGTACCAATCCGTTGTGCTGCAGGTCCTGAAGCTGTTGCTCAAAAGCGTGATGCCCCATCGCATTGCTCGTCTCATCCGTGAAATTATGGGCCAGGTTGCGGCTCTCCATCGTGGTGCTAATCCCTGAGGCGCTGCTCAGAAATTTGATGCTCGTCACGCTGCTGGTTTCACTCGTAGATGTGTGGGCCAAGCGGTCGCTCTCCGCGAAGGACGCGTTGCACGTCTCAGTGCTTGTTTCACTCTTGGAAGGGAACAGGCTGGTACGCTCCATCGTTATGATGGTCCGTAGGGTACTGTTCAGAGATGTGATGCTCTTCACGCTGCTCGTGTCCCTCATGGATGTCTGGGTCAGGCGGCCGCTCCCCGTCAGGGCCGTGCTGCTCGTCTCACTGCTCGCTGCACTCGAAGCTGTGGGGGCTGGCTGGCACTGCCCGTCAATGACTTACCCGCGCACGTGCACGCACGCACACACGCACACACACACACATCGAAAGAAACTACAGGCCAATCTGCCCATCGCATGCAAAAGGGGAATGTGTCAAGGACGTTTGCCAGGAAAGGACATGGGCCCTATTCCCGAGGAGAAGAGCTCGTCAAGGGAGGCCCTGGCGCCCATGGTCCAAATAGTGGCCCGACCTCAGGCAACAGAAAACCAATTGGGGCAACAGAAAACGCTTTCGTGGGGGAGGGGGTATATCTGACACATCGATCATATTCGATAAGGCGTCCGTTGATGTCTGCTCTTGATGCCTGACGCTGGAACTTTCGAGAGCGGCGAGTGCGACCCAAGGTGAGAAGACCCCGTATGTGCATATCTGTCTGGCGAGTTCCCTGCGTTTGAGTTTGCGAGAGCGCGCGAGGCTGGGCGACTGAGTCTAAGTAGATCTGACTCCGGGAAGCGAGTCTGGGTATGGGTAGACCATGGGGCCCATGATACACCGCTGGCCTGTTCCCTCTTGGATGACCCAAGTGCTATGCCTGCTGCATCGCGGTGGTCATGGGACTCTGGAAGAAGAGGGGTTGGGGGGGTGGTTAACAAGCGCTTCGCTTGAGAAAATCCCACCAACTGTGCGCGAACGGGCAAATTCAATACCCCCATGGTGGTATCACCATTTGGTTGCCAGACCTTTTTGTAATTATGGGAAGCGCAATTCCGGACGACTGCCCGCCGCGCCGGGGGGTACCGTGAGGCTGGCCCCCGCCGCAGCCCCAACCTCGCGGTACCCCCCGCTCGGCGGGGGGCACCGTGAGGCTGGCCCCGCCCCTTGCCGTGGCCCCCGCCCGGGCCGGGCTGGGGCGGCGTAGGTGCAGGCGTGGCCTCGCCCCCCGCGGGTCCGGCTGCGGGCCCTGGCGGACTCCAGCCGAGGTTAAGCCAACCCTCCACCGCCCAAAGCACCCCGTCAGTACCGACCACGATCGTGTGCAACGCGACCAACGTCCATGGCGGCATGGTTACCCGTGGCGGGCGGGTGCACGGGAAGTTTTAAGCCGATGGCCCACCGGCGAGCATCATCCATGGCGGCATGGGCCGGCGCGCGCGCGGGGCCACTGTTGGCCGAAGGCCTACAGGTTCAACTCCAGCGGCTCGAGCCCTGTGGCTGCGAGCCAAAATGGCTACGCCTGCCTCCCCCCACTGAACCTACAGTCTCACGTTACAAGGGACAGACTAGTAAAAGAAGGCCCCAACGGACCCCCAAGACGGTTCCCCAGGAGCCCAGGACAGCCCAAGGACAGACCACATGAGGTCTATGTGTCCTTTGCAGGAGTGAAGACGATATGTGCCTCATGACGGTGTTATTATTACCGTCCCCCTTCTCCTCGCCACCATCAGCATCATCACCATTAGGTCACCACCATCAGCACCATCACCATCAGCACCATCATCACCATCATCATCATCATCACCATCATCGTCATCACCACCATCAACGTGGGCCTCCGCATCTTCGTTACCATCACCATCATCAGTCTGATCAGCATCATCATGCACATCATCGCCATCATCATCATCACCATCATAATCATCATCATCATCATCATCATCATCATCATCATCATCATCATCATCATCATCATCATCATCATCATCATCATCGTCATCGTCATCGTCATCATCATCATCATCATCATCATCATCATCATCATCAACATCGCCATCAGCATCATCACCATCATGATCCCCATCACCAGCACCCGCATCATTACCAAAATCGTCACCGCCACGTGCCAACAACATCGACAAAACCAACTCATTAGCAACACCACATCACATAATTGGCACTGGATTTTGAACACAAGCAAGGACATTCAAAGACATCCGAAGACATTCAGGACATTCCAAGACATTCAAAGACATTTCAAGACACGCATCACCTTCCTCACCTTCCGTGCAGGTCGGAAGGTCTGGAAGAATGAGGTGGCGGGCCCCTGCGCGCCAAGGGACACCATGAGGCTGGCCCCCGCCGCCGCCCCAACCTCACGGTACCCACCCGCCGCGCCGGGGGGCACCGCGAGGCTGGCCCCCGCCGCCGCCCCAACCTCACGGTACCCCCCGCGCGGCGGGGGGCACCGTGAGGCTGGCCCCCACCGCCGCCCCAACCTCACGGTGCCCCTGCGCGCCGGGAGGTACCGTGAGGCTGGCCCCCACCGCCGCCGCCCCGACCTCACGGCATCCCCCCGCCGCGCCGGGGGGGGGCCGTGAAGCTGGCCCCCGCCGCCGCCCCAACCTCACGGCCCCCCCCGCGCAGCGGCGGGCACCGTGAAGCTGGCCCCCGCCGCCGCCCCACTGAGATGCTCATAACTAGTTCTGGTAGTTGTGGGGAAGTTGTGGTAGATGATGTTAACTTGATGTTCCAGATCTTAACTAGATCTTCCAGATACTAACTTGATCTACCAAATCTTACATAACTTGAACGGTGCAAATTGTGGAAGATACGGAAGTTAGTTGCTTGTTTTTTGAAACGGTTTTTTTTTATAGCGTTTAGGTTACGGGACAATTCTGTTTTGGAGTGGTTCTAGTTGTGGAAGTTGCATTCTAGTTAGTGTTGGCTTTTTTGTTACTTGGCGTCAACTTTTGTAAAACAAAGACATGCGTTGCGAACATCTGTTTTCTCCACTTCCTTATTTTCTAAAAAAGAAAATGTGTTATGTCTGCCCCCATAGCATTGTATTGATGTTTTGTTTCTCGAGCGCTTTGCGATGCACTCAATCATGCGCTTCGCGCCCCTTTCGTCTCCTCCTCCTCCTCCTTCTCCTTCTTCGCCTTCTCCTCCTTCCAACGTACCAAGCTCCTTCTCCTCCTCCGTCTCCCCCTTCTCCTCCTCCTCCTCCTCCTCCTCATCCTGCTTTTCCTCCTCATCCTGGAGCCTGGAGCGTGAAGGTCTGTTTTTCCTCCAGGATGACGAGGAGGAGGAAGAGGAGGAGGAGGAGGAGGAGGAGGAGGAGCTCCCCCTCCCCCTCCCCCTCCTCCTCCTCCTCCTCCTCCTCCTCCCTCCTCCTCCTCCCCTCCTCCTCTCCTCCCCCCCTCCTCCCTCTCCTCCTCCTCCTCCTCCTCCTCCTCTTCCTCCTCCTCCTCCTCCTCCTCCTCCTCCTCCTCCTCCTCTCCTCTCCTCCTCCTCCTCCTCCTCCTCCCTCCTCCTCCTCCTCCTCCTCCTACGTCCCCCCTCATTCCCCAATGCGCCCTTAACGCCCCCCATTATCTTGCCAATCCTCCTCCTCCTGCTTCCTTCTCCCACCTCCTCTTCCTCCCTCCTCCTGCTCCTGCTCCTGCTCTTGCTCCTCTTCCTCCTCTCCTCCTCCTCCTCCCTCGTCTGTCTGTCTGCTTGTTCTTTCGACGACGACGTCGGCCTCATCTCCTCCGAAGGAGGACGAGGCAAAGATGAGCGCCGAGGAGAAGGGATGTGGAGGGAGGAGGAGGGAGGGGGGAGGAGCGAGAAGGGAGGGAGCCAGGAGGACGAAGGGCAGCAGGAGCAGGAGGAGGAGGAGGAGGAGGAGGAGGAGGAGGAGGGGGGGGAGAGGAGGAGGAGGAGGAGGAGAGGAGGGAGGAAGCGGAGGAGGAATGAACAGGATGCGGAGGAGGAAGAAGAGCAGCAGCAGGATGATTTTTTCCATTTCCACACTGGCCAGCAGGTGACCTGAGGGAACGCCGACGCCAACATACAACTGAGGGGGGGCGAATCCCTCAGAGGGCGCTCATTGGCGCAAAGCCTACACTGGACGGCGTTGCGTCCAGTGCGGCACCCTCCATCTTGCAATGAGCTGTGGAGGAGGGGGGCGGACAACGGTCAAGGCAGCTGGTACCCAGCAGCCCCCGTGGCAGTCGCCCCCCAGGTACCCTCGGGCGGCGGTCGCCTGGCAGCCCATGGCTACCAGGCCGTGCACACGGGGTCCCGAAGGAAAAGGTGGGGGGGGGAGGGGGCGTCGGTGGCAAGGGGAACCCCAAGGCGCGGGTTCTAGGGCAGGCTTCGTAACCTGCACCCCCCGCCGACCGCGCCCTGTACCCCCACAGGCAGCACCAACACAACGGAGACAAAGAGGCCCGCAAAGACCACCCCATCCATATGCGGGGGCTACCGTGTCCGCAAGAAACAAACGGCCAGCACAAGTGCTGAAAGCAGGCGGAACCCCAAGGCTCGGGTTCAAGGCAGGCTGCGTAACCTGCACCTCCGCAGATGGCACGAGACAGACAGAACCCGCGGCTCGGGTTCGGGCAGGCAGCGTAACTAGCAACACCCTGCACTCGTGCAATGCACCTTCCCCCGCAGTGGGGTGCCTGATACACGTGCAAGGGACACGCGCGCGACCACACGCATGCGCAGTGATAAACCGAGACCACTCTCACCCCTGGTGTAGCGAACGCCAGGGCGATGAACTGAAATTCCGACCAACCAAAGCACTGGTAGGCAGAAACCTGGGAAACGGCAACTGTCGGGGCACAGATGCCCCCGTGCGAGGCTCCCGTCAGAACGAAGCACGCGTGCCGCGCACCTTCCCCCACAACTGGGGTGCCTGATGCACGTGCAGACGCGCGCGCACCCGCGCGCGCACAAACCAAAGGCGACGCCAGGACGACTCGGCCGAACAACCCCTGGTGTAGCGAACGCCAGGGCGATAGCCAGCTCCATCCCTGGCGTGGGCCTAACTCAAACGAAGAGCCAATGCCCCCGTGGCGGGCCCTCCAGAGGCGGCCCTGTGGCCAATTGGGCAGAGCGATCAAGGACCCGCCGTCTTCCGCTCCAACGCAGGGGGGAGAGGCCACATACATATGAGTCTGTCAAGTGAAAGAAACACACGTCACTGCCCAACAGGTGAACAGCGGGAAAAGAGAGAAATAGAAAAGGCAATGATATTCACTCGTCTATATCGGACATAGGCTCGGCCGTAACCCCTTTGAGCTCAGGGTGGCACCCGCGCTTCATGAGCCGCGAGCGATCCTTATCGTTGCGGCCAGTTTTGGTCGGATCGCATGCACGGCTCAACCGCAGCACGCGCCCGGGGCAGGTGTAGGCTTTACAGCTGACGCAGACGAAGAGCGGCGATTCGTCACTGCACTGCAAGGCCAGCAGGCGGTGGCCTAAATGCGACATACTCTGCACAGCGGGCGGAGGCTCACCTCGGCACCCGCCTAAAAGCGGCCGTTCAGCGCAGCGACGAAAGCGTAGGCAGCACATGCATCGCCAGCAGTTGCGGCACCATTCCCACTGGTGATCGAAGCGAGGCCCGAGAGGAGGAGGAGGTGGCATGGGAATGGCACGCTTCACTCCATCGAGATCAAGCTTCGGCCAGCATGGAAGGACCGCGGCGGCAACTCTACAAACAGCTCGGGCAACTTTGACACAGCGCTCGGCTTGTGCCATCTCGTCCGCACTGGCCTGCGGGTGGAGGGCAGCACCTAACTTAGCAGCTCTATCGGCTGCATCGTTGCCCAGCATTAAAAACATGTCTTCGGCGGACATGTCGGCAGACTCGACAGTGTGGGCCTTCACCTTCCTAGCAGCTCTCAAGTGTGGTGAAGCGGCAAACACAGCACTGCCAGAATACTTCTTCTTATGACTGAAACGAAAAGCCTTGGGAGCATCATTGGCCCTGACGACCCCTATGCAGTCCGCATAGCCCGTAGCGGGCCCTTCCAGGCATTGAGCAGTGGCCGAGTAGGCGCTGTACTCACCCGCATGCGAGGTCTGGGGAAGTGGCCTCGACACCGCTCCTGAAACCGA
Organism: Prorocentrum cordatum; assembly: GCA_963575745.1. Taxonomy (NCBI): domain Eukaryota; class Dinophyceae; order Prorocentrales; family Prorocentraceae; genus Prorocentrum; species Prorocentrum cordatum. Next base: position 1,284,738 of record CAUYUJ010007668.1, read on the forward strand.
GACGATGACCTCTCCCTGGGCGTCCGCAGAGACAAACCCCCAGCCCGCCCGTGACAGCTCCTTGACGACGTGCTTGTAGGACGAACCGTCCCAGAAGACGTCACCCGAAACTCCTACGGCGCCAGGAACGGACTCTGGACCTCCAGCGAGAGGGTGGACGATTTTCCCAGCCTCCGCGGGCCTCGGCAACCAGCCCCCTGGATGGAGGAAACTACCAATGGAAAATTATCTTGGCGATGGACCCAACCACATGCAGTTACGAGTACCGCAAAGCAGGTTGAGCGAATGAGAGGGAACTCCCTAAGGGGCCACGAAACGTGTGAGAGGTGTGCCGAAATGGGTGCGGTGCCGCCATGCGAACGCAGCCACTGGGGCCCTCGGTGGAGCTCCCTATGGGGCCACGAAGCCTACGCGGAGCTTGCGCGGAACTTACGTTGCCGCCCGTTTCAGGCCCTGGTGTCAAGAACTGGTTACGTCACCACTCTCAGTTGGGATCCTTGGTCTTATCAATTTGTTTACGTCACTGCTCGCTCTTGGGAGCTGCGGTGTTCAGGGTTCGTTCACGGCCCGTTAACAAGGAACTAGTTTCCCTGGTAACGGTCCGCTAACAAAGAAAAAAGTCGTTCGTCACCCGATGTTCCCTGTTAAGTCCCTGGTAAGGGCTCCGTTAACAGGGACAAGTGTTTGTATTTGTTTGTTATATAAAAGCAAGGAAGGGTGCCCGAGCCTCCGCCACCTGATTTTCCTTGTTAAGCACCCGATTGTCCATGTTAAAGGCTCCGTTAACAAGGAAAAGGTGTGGATTTTCCTTGTTAAGCACCCGTTGTTCCATGTTAAGGGCTCCGTCAACAAGAAAAAAAGGTGCCCGAGCGGAAAAAAAAACAACTGTTAACGGTCCGTTAACAAGGAAACGGGCGGGCCAAACATTTCCCTGTCAACGGTCCGCTAGCAAAGAAACACACATTTTCCTGTCAACGATCCGTTAACAAGAAAACTGTTTTTTTATGTTAAGGGCTCCGTTTACAAGGAAAAGCAGGGGCAAAACAAGGCGGGCCATTAGACCTGCTTGGCACGGGGACGGAAAGCGCACTTAGTTTCAGAGCGCACGGGATCGCTGGCTCGTCCGATCTTACACCTCTTATTGACTCCCTTCCCCTCGCTCTTGTCCTATCTCAGCCTCGGAGAGTCGCGGAGCTTTCTTTGAGCGCGTTTCTTGTTTTGGAGGGGGCGGTCGGGTAGGGTTGCGTTTGCCGCGTTTGGGCTGCCAGCTTTCCAGAACCCCGCGTTGTCCTTGCGTGGACCGCTCGTTGTCCACGCGTTGCCGCCCGTCCCTGTGCCCTGGCTGCAAGAACTTATTACGCCGCAGCTCTCTGTTGGGAGCTTTGGTCTTATCAGCTCGATTACGTCACCGCTCGCTCTTGGGAGCCGCGGTGCTAAGAGCCTTTGGGAGTATTATGGGCCTCTTGGGGGGCTCTTGGGGAGCCTCTTGGGTGCCTCTTGGGGACCTTTTGGGGCTTCCGGGGGCCTCTTGGGGCCTCCTGGGAGCTTCTGGGTGGCGGGGGTGAAGGGACTAGGCTGCCTTTGGCCGTCTTTGGGCTCTCTTGGGGGCCTCTTGGGGCCTTCTTGGGGCCGTCCTGGGGCTGTCTTGGGCCGTCTTGGCGCCTCTTGGGCCGTCTTGGCGCCCTCTTGGGCCGTTTTTGGGCCCTCTTGGGGGCCTCTTGGGCCTTCTTGGGGCGCTCTTGGGGGCCTCTTGGACAGTCTTGGGCGCCTCTTGGCCCGTCTTGGCGCCCTCTTGGGCTATTTTGGGGGCCTCTTGGGAACATCTTGGGCCGTCTTGGGGCGGTCCTGGGGGCCTCTTGGACCGTCTGCAACGCCATGAAAGGCGAAAAGCCGTATATGCTAAAAACGCACGTTTTCCTTCAGAAAATCAATGAATTTGGCCTCGTGGGGCCCTCTTGGGACGCCTCGTGGGCGCCTCCTGGGGCGTCGTGGAGGCCTCTTGGGACGTCTTGGGGCCGCCTTGGGCGGTCTTGGGCTCTCTTGGAGCGCTCTTGGGCCGTCTTGGGCGCTGCTTGGGCCGTCTTGGGCCGTCTTGGGCGCCGTCTTGGCCGCTTCTTGGGCTGTCCTAGGCGCCTGAGACGGCCCAAGAAGCGCCCAAGAAGCGTTTTCCGATGATGTCTCGAGCGAAACGCTGTTTTTAAGCCCCGAAGGCCGTCCTACTCGATAAAAAACGAAGCGGGAGGGCAATTAGATCCGGGTCCGGTGATGCCAACCCCCTCGAACTCCCCCAAGTCCAATTTCTTCCGACTAACGGACCGCACGCTAACGCGCGCTTTCCGTCATCCCGCAGTGCAGAATGCAGAGGCCACCCCCTCACACTCCCCCTAATTAATTCCTTCCGACTAACAGATCGCACGCTACGCGCGCTTTCCGTCATCTGATCCCGGGTTTGCCACCCCCCCCTTGCTATTTCTCCCAACTGCCGGATCGCGACGCTACGCGCACTTTTTGTTATGAACTGTCCAGCCGACCTGCATTCTGACGTCATAGTCGTTTTTTGGCGAGAGCAGAACTGTTGACCCGAACTTTCCGGGGCGTCCTACTGGATTGTATCTCCTGCAACCGTGCTACACAAGAATACGACATGTTGCCCCTTAATGCTTCTGGCCACTCGATGCTCCCAGCCCTCTCCCGTCCGATTGTCGCCGAGTGCCGGGAGCCAGCCATGCCGCTGTGCTAGCTTCGGGAACACGCGGCTCCGCACTGAGGAGCGAACCCACGCGCTGATGGCAGGGACCTTGCGTCGGAACACCCATCCTGGCCCTTGAGCTTCCCTCCCCGCTACCCAGGGACAACAAGCGGCATCAGGGTGTGGAGCCACCCGCGTATCGAAGCTGACGCCGCTCGCTCTGTTCTGCGGCCGTGAGAGGCTGCGGCGGGTCTCGGTTTCTCGTGCCCGCCCCGATGGCGGGGAACGCATCCACCGCCTGTCGCACCAATGGCCCCACTTGGGAAGCATCAGGTTTCACAGCCCTGGCCCAGACAGACTATGAATACTACCGGCTGTCGGGCGATGCGCAAGTGTGGGCAGCATAGTTCTGAGAGAGTAGCGCACCCTGCGGGGTTGCACGTGACTGTCAGGGTCCTCCAATCTGATACATCGTGCCGCGTTTCCTGTCCAGAATCCCTCCTCCAGAACATGTCTCAGTGATTTTGATGAAGCAGTGTTGCCCCGGTCCCACACATCAGACCTAGATTCATCAACGTTCCCAGGAGCCCCTCACTGAACAGCACGACCTCGGCACGCGCTCAAACAGACTGTTCCTGTCCTCGGCGACAGCCGACCCTCGCCCTCCACACGACGCAGAGGTTGTATGCGCTCTTGTCCCGCTCTGAGCCCGCTGCCGCCCAATATAAGCAAGGCGTTGTGCAGAAAATGGTAAGCACGCGCAAAGCGCCATCTCGATGCGGAAATATCGCAGCGTTAACAACACAACTTCTTTAATCTAAGTAGGCCAACGTCCTTCCAGAAAGCTCAATGCGTCCATGCAGTGCGCGCTCGTCCTCAAAAAACTGAAACTCCCGAAGCCTCCGAAAAGCTCCAGAACCTCTGGGGAGAATGCGCTTCAACCTAGCCCCCCCCCACACACACCCTCACCTAGAACAAGGCGAGACGAGACACGTATGAACTTGGAGCGCGAATCTGGCCCAACCTATCTGACTGGCTCTACCGCTCTGAGCTTCTCCTGGACAAGACCCATCTCAACGGCGAGCCTGGATTATACTCGGTACCTGAAGTCTGCTGCAGGCCACGACGTGACCACCGCAGAAGGATCCCCTGCACGTAATGTTGAGCGTCTCGAAGTCTGCTGGACTTTCACCGCATGATCAGAACGGGGTCGGCGCATCACAAATGAACGAGTTAACTCAAACAAGCGTTTCTCGTGTTCTGAAGCCGCCGAGCCAGCGACCGCGCTGCAGGGGAGGTCAGTCGTCGCGTACGCTGCATGGCGCTCCGTCGTCCAGCCGTCCGACAAGGCCTGCCGGCTCGCATTGCTTGGGAATGAGACCGCGCTGACAATTTTGCAAGTAAGCTCCATAAGGTCGCACGAAGACTCGTTGCAGGCCTCAGAAAGGCGAACAAATGAGGATGATGATGCACGGGTACCGGAGCTATGAAGCCACCATTGCTCGGAGGGAGGATATAAGGAGGGATGAGGGAGATATGGAGGGGGAGAGATATGCGGAATGACAGGGAGAGAGGAGTGGGAAGCTAAAGCAATAATACAAGTTCTGGCTCCAAATGTTCAAAGGTGATCGAAATTAGGCCTTGACTGTGAACTGCGACGGCAGGGGCACACATAGACATAATAAACATTTGCCGGCGTGGACTCCGAACAAAAAGTTCTTGCACTTTCAACGGGGTGCGGTGCAATCCCTGTGGGACACACTCTGCTATACGTAAACGTATACATGTAAATGTTCATCTACAGTGCAGCTATGAGTTAAAGGCTACGTGGTGCAAGACATGAGATGCACGATATGTGGTGCCACGTGTGAGGTTCAATATGTGTGGAGCAAAGTTCGAGACGCAATCGATGGTTTGCATCCACTTTGGTGTAATCTAGGCGGTGGAATTTCCGATCTGAAAAACTTGAAACTGCCAGCTCCAATGTTCAAGCAAACATACCCTCCACCAGCCCGCACCTTGTTGGCAATACTGGGGAGTCCGTAAGTGAAGTTACCTGTCGGCACAGGTTAGAATAACAAACCCCAACAAACGCAATGCCGCGCAGACGCTTCTCGTTTAGGTCAATCACACGGGCGGGCGGACTGATGTGTTTGATCTGATTTCGACATGTGCGCGCGCGTGTGGAATCCCACCAGCGCTCTGGGTGTAGGTGGTCTAACGATATCTTTCCTCCCTCTTCCAAAAACCCTCTTCCCCTTCGGAGAAGGGTTTTACACTGTTCCCGGTTACTATACACCCACACCCTCCCCCCACCAGGCTGGCGGGCAACCCAGAACCATGCCGACCCCATGCGGGCCAACCCCCCCGCCATCCCTGCCAAAAAATTGTCCTGGCGAAGGACCCAATGATATGCAATTGTGAGTACCTCAGTTGTGAATATCTTCTTCGGCGGAGCTCCCTATGGGGCCACGAACCTTGCGAGGAGCGCGCCGAAGAGGTCTGAGTGCGAGAGACTGAGCGCGGGCGAGTCTGAGCGCGAACGAGTCTGATTGTAAGCGAGTCTGCGAGCGAGCGAGTCTATGTGCTTGAATGCGAGCATGGCTAAGCCTAGTGTAAGTGTAGATGTCTGTGGGTGTTCGAGTATGACTAACTCTGGGTACTCGCGACACTGATCGATCGATTACCCCAGATCGATTTCCGACGGCCCCAAAGCCCGAGAAGGGACTCCAGGGGCCAAATCTAAACAAAAACTTCTCGAACCTCCGCAGTGCGGCGTGCCCCAAGAAGTCCGCGCGGACCTGCGAACCCCCCGAGCTTCGGAGCCCGCTCTCCCCTCCTGCTCCTCTTCGTCCCCCTCCTCCTCTTCCTCTTCCTCCCCTGCTTTAGAAGTCCGAAACCGGCCTCAGGAAGCCTCCGACAAACCCCAAGAGGCCGCGAAACGGTTCCGAAGAGGCCTCCAGGAAGCTCCCGAGATGCCACGAATTCATGAAACTTGGCGGATACGTACTACAAGGGCGCGCGAGGCCGCCCCCCCCCCCCCCCCAAGGCCACCACCAGAATACCCTTCCCCTCGAGACCTCCCCCTCCGAGACTGGACACCTCAGAATACCAAAGCAACGAAAACACACGGAGGCCGCCGAGAAGGCGACTTGAAACTTCATCCGTTCACGTTCCCTCAATAATCTTGTGTACAGGGTCTCGGGGAGAGATCTCGGGGGGCGGGATCGCGGCCTGCTGGCCACCCGATCCTCTTCGTTCCCCTCCTCATCCCCATATGGTAATCATCGTCGTCATCATCATCACCATCATCATCATCACCACCACCACCACCATCACCACCACCACCACCACCATCATCATCATCATCACCATCACCATCATCATCACCATCACCATCATCATCATCATCATCATCATCATCATCATCATCATCATCATCATCATCTTCATCATCATCATCATCAACATCATCAACGTCATCCAATGGAGGCGACGACGCCGCCAAGCGAACCCGCTGGGGCCTTCAGTGGAGTCCACCATGGGGCCACGAAGCGTGAGAGGGGCGTACCGAAATGGAGGCGGCGACGCCGGCGAACCTTGCCACCGGGCCTTCAGTGGACTCCTCGGCTCCTCCCCTATCCATCGCACTACGCGGCTCTTCTCCGAATTCCACCAGAATCCTCCCCACTTCATCCCTCTTCTCGGTACTCCTCCCGCTCCCTTCAGATGCCTCCACACTTCATCGTACTCCTCGGCCCAACTCGGCACTCCTCCTGTTTCCACACTTCATCGCTCTCCTCGGCCCTCCTCCAACTCCTCCCGGCTCCTCCCCACTCCATCGCACTCTTCCCAACTCCTCCAAACTCCTCCCCACTCCATCGCACCCCTCAGCCCTCCTCGGCACTCCTCGGTCGGTGGACCTTCGGTGGAGATCCCTACAGTGCCACGGGACGTGTTTGGTGGGTGTGCCAAAATGGGTGCGGTGGGCGCATGCGAGTGCGGCCACTCGGGCCTTCGGTGGAGCTGCCCATGGGGCCACGAAGCGTGCAAGTGGTGTGCCGACATGGGTACTGTGGCCGCATGCGAACACAGCCAGTGGAGCCTTCGGTGGAGCTTCCTAGTGGGCCACGAAACGTGTGAGGGGTGTGCCGACATGGGTGCGATGGCCGCATGCGAACGCTGGCATCTGGGCCTTCGGTGGGGCTCCCTATGAAGCAACGAAACGTGTGAGGTGTGTGCCAACATGGGTGCGGTAGCCGCATGCGAACGCTGGCATTTGGGCCTTCGATAGGGGCTCCCTATGGGGCATTTGGGCATTCGGTGGGGCTCCCTCTGGGGCCACGAAGCGTGTGAGGTGTGTGCCAATATGGGTGCGGTGGCCGCATGCGAACGCTGTCATTGGGCCTTCGGTGGGGCTCCCTATGGGGAGACGAAGCGTGTGAGGGGTGTGCCAAAATGGGCGTGGTGGCCGCATGCGAACGCTGGCATCTGGGCCTTCGATAGGGGCTCCCTCTGGGGCCACGAAGCGTGTGAGGTGCGTGCCAAAATGGGTACGGTGGCCGCATGCGAACGCTGGCATTTCGGCATTCGGTGGGGCTCCCTATGGAGACACGAAACGTGTGAGGGGTGTGTCAAAATGAGTGCGGTGGCCGCATGCGAACGCTGGCATTCGGGCCTTCGGTGGGACCCCCCATCGGGCCACGAAGCATGTAAGGGGTTTGCCAAAATGAGTGCGGTTTGGTTGCGAGCGAGGGGGGGACATGAGAAAGAGAAGGCCTTCTCAGAAGGCCCGGAAACCCCCAGGCCTTCTGAGAAGTTTTGTAAGCTTTCCCCGAAGACATGGAAAACTTCTCAGAAGGCCGGAGGGCTTCTGAGAGATCCCGCCGCCTTCTGAGATGGCATTCTCCTTCTTACTTCCCCCCGCGCTCTCCGCCGAGCGGTGGCCGCATGCGAACGCTGGCATTTCGGCCTTCGGTGGAGCTCCCCGTGGGGCCACGAAACGTGTGACGAGTGCCAAAATGGGGGCGGTGGCCGCATTCTAACACTGGCATTTGGGACTTCGGGGGGGCTCCCTCAGGGGCCACGAAGCGTGTGAGGGGTGTGCCAACATGGGTGCGGTGGCCGCATGCGAGCGCTGACATCTGGGCCTTCGGTGGGGCTCCCTGTGGGGCCACGAAGCGTGCGAGGGGTGAGCCAAAATGGATGGCTGGTTCGGAGGGCAGAGGCAGTGATTGGAGGAGGAAGGAGGGCGAGGAGGAGAGGAGGAGAGGAGACGCGGAGCGCTGTCTCTTCAAAACGAAGACCCAACACCACAGGTTGCTTGGGAACAGTGCGAAACACAGTCTGCCCCCACGTTAAGGACATGCGCGGCCAACCCGATGCGCCCCCCCCAACCATCCCTGCCAAATTATCAAGGCGAAGGACCCAACCATATGCAGTTGTGGCAGTTGTGGGTACCGCAATTGTGAATATCTTCTTCGGTGAACCTCCCTATGAAGCCACGAAGCGCTGCACTGGGTGGGGGGGAACGCATGCGGGCGGTATCACTGGGGCCGTACTGGGTGGGTGAACGCGCCAAATTGGGTGTGTGGGACGCATGCGGCGGTCCCACTGGGGGCTTCGGTGGAGCTCCCTATGGGGCTATGGGGCCACGAAGCACTGTACTCGGTGGGTGAAACAACAATTGAAATTGGGTGTGGGACGCATGCGGGCAGTCCCCCTGGGGGCTTCGGTGGAGCTCCCTATGGGGCCACGAACGCTGCAGCGGGTGGGTGAAAATACTACATTGGGCATTCGGGACGCATGCGGATGGACCCACTGGGGACTTCAGTGGGGCTCCCTATGGGGCCACGAAACGCTGCACTGGGTGGGCGAAAACAATGCCAAACCGGGTTTTCGGGACGAATGCGGACGGTGGCAAGGGGGCCTTCGGAGGAGCTCCCTATGAGGCCACGAAGCGCTGTACTCTGTGGGTGAAAACGCCAAATTAAGTTTTCAGGACGCATGCGGACGGTCCCACTGGGGCCGTCGGTGGGGCCCCCTCTGGGGCCACGAAACGATGTACTGGGTGTGCGGGACGCATGCAGACGGTAGCACTGGTACCTACGGTGGGGCTCCCTATGGGGCCACGAAGCGCTGTACTGCGGGGGGGTCGCATGCGGACGGTAGCACTGGGACCTTCGGTGGAGCTCCCTATGGGGCCACGAAGCGCTGGACTGAGTGGGTGAGGGAAGGGGGCCATGAAACGCTATACTGGGTGTGGGGGGCGCATGCGGACGGTAGCACTGAAACCTTCGGTGGGGCTCCTTATGGGACCACGAAACGCTGTACGAGGTAGGTGAAGCGCATGCGGACGGTAGCACTGGGACCTTCGGTGGGGCTCCCTATGGGGCCACGCAGCGCTGGACTAGGTGGGTGAAACACAAGGCGGAGGGAGGAAGGGGCCACGAAACGCTGTACTGGGTGGGGTGGGGTGGGGGGAGGGCACATGCGGATTGTGGTGCTGGGACCTTCGGTGGGGCTCCCCATGGGGCCACGAAGCGCTGGACTGGGTGGGTGCAACGCAGGGAGGAGGCAGGAGGGGGCCACGAAACGCTGTACTGGGTGGGAGGGACGCATGCGGACGGTAGCACTGGGACCTTCGGTGGGGACCCCTATGGGGCCACGAAGCGCTGAACTGGGTGGACGAAGCGCAAGGAGGAGGGAGGAGGTGGCCACGAAACGCTGTACCGGGTGGGGCGGAAGAGGGGGACGCATGCGGACGGTAGCACTGGGACCTTCGGTGGGGACCCCTATGGGGCCACGGAGCGCTGTACGGGGTGGGTGAAACGCAGGGGGGAGGGAGGAGGGGGCCACGAAACGCTGTACTGTGTGGGGGGGACGCATGCGGATTCTAGTACTGGGACCTTCGGTGGGGCTCCCTGTGGAACCACTAAGCGCTGGACTGGGTGGGTGAAACGCAGGGAGGAGGCAGGAGGGGACCACCAAACGCTGTACTGGGAGGGGAGGACGCATGCGGACGGTAGCAGTGGGGTGGGGTTCCCTATGGGGCCACGGAGCGCTGTACGGGGTGGGTGAAACGCAGGGAGGGGGGAGGAGGGGGCCACGAAACGTTGTACTGGGTGGGGGGGGCGCATGCGGACGGTAGCACTGGGACCTTCGGTGGGGCTCCTTATGGGGCCACGCAGCGCTGTACTGGGTGGGTGAAACGCAGGGAGGAGGGAGAAAGGGGCCGCGAAACGCTATACCGGGTGGGGTGGGGTGGGAGGGGGGGCGCATGCGGATTGTAGTGCTGGAGCCTTCGGTGGGGCTCCCTGTGGGGCCACGAAGCGCTGGACTGAGTGGGTGAAACGCAGGGGGGAGGGATGAGGGGGCCACGAAACGCTGTACTGAGTGTGGGGGGGGGGGGGCGCGTGCGGACGGTGCACTGGGACCTTCGGTCACGAAGCGCTGGGCTGGATGGGTGAAACGTAGGGGGGAGGGAGGAGGTGGCCACGAAACGCTGTACTGGGTGGGTGGGTGGGTGGGGGGGGACGAATGCGGACGGTAGCACTGGGACCTTCGGTGGGGCTCCCTATGGGGCCACGGAGCGCTGTACGGGGTGGGTGAAACGCAGGGGGGAGGGAGGAGGGGGCCACGAAACGCTGTAGTGGGGGGTGGACGCATGCGGACTGTAGCGCTGGGACCGTCGGTGAGGTTCCCTATGGGGCCACGAAACGCTGTACTGGGTGAAACGCAGGGAGGGAGGTTAACACCACAGGATGGTATGGAAACCGCTACAAGTTACACTTTGGGGCAAAGTCTTGAATTATGTTCGTGAGGCCCGCGAGCACTTTGTATTGTGTTTGAAAAGGACGGCGGGGGTGTCAGCATATTCCCTGCTGCGCACAGGGCTACCATCCCTGACAACAAACAGTGCAACATGCACCTCGCAATAAAATCTGGATCATGCGCGGCCACGCGGCGATCACTGTCAAGCGGTTTTTGACAGGGGCGGCGGGGGTGGTGGCGCGTGGCCTGCTGTGCGCAGGCCCGCCAGACGCAATGATGGGCATTAGTGTTCGACAAGAACGGTGGGGGCCGATCTGTTTCCCGATGTGTGCTGTCACGTGCGCAGGCGCACTCTGCACGTGCCCCGAACGTGGCGCACCTGGCGCGGCTGAAGTGTGTGTGGCACACCTGGCGCACTCGGAGCACGTGGCGCGTCTGGCGCACCAGGCGTGCCTGGCACGCACGGGCCCCAGGGGTGCCTGCCGCGCGTGGCGCCCCTGGCACGCGTGGCGCACCTCGCCCAAGCGTCGCGCACCGGGGGTCGGCTTTGGTTCCCAGTAGCTGTCCATCCAAAGACGACCGCTGAACATGCTCAAGCTCGGGTGTTACTTATGCGGAGGGCGGGTGGGAGTGAGCTAGACTGTTTGCGGGCGGGCGGGTAGCTTGACACCTCCCCCTACCCCCTCCCCTGGACCTGGACGGGGAGGGGACGGAGGTGTCAGATAGCTCAAAAGAGGGCCTCCGATGCTCCAAGATGACCTCCAATATGCCTCACGATACCGCAAGATCGGTCGAAATGGGTTCCGACATGCTCCAAGAGGCCTCAAATACCGATCCAAGACGGCTCCGAGTGCTCTCGGAGCTCCCTCTGGACCCCCCCAAGAAGCCCAAATCCTTCAAACACCTAAGAACATCAAAGATGTTTGCCTTCTTGCCTTTTCGCTTCCGATGCGCTTGTGAGGCCTCAAGATGGCCCCAAGATGGCCCAAAAGCGCGCCAATAGGGGCCCAAGAGGGCCCCAAGACAGCCCCAAGACCGCCCAGGAGCACCCCAAGAGGGGCCCAAGGGCGCCCCGAAAGGCTGTTTTGATGGTCGCGGGGAGGCAAATCGAGGATCCACCCTCCTCTGACCGATGGCCTCCAAGATTGCCCCAGGAGGTCTTCGAAGCTCCCATGAGAGCCCCAAGAGAGCCTCAAGAGGGCCCCATGAGAGCCCCAACGCACCCCAAAAGAGCCCCAAGAGGACCCCAAGACCCCCCAAAGAGCCCCAAGAGGGCCCCAAGATGCCTCAAAAGAGCTCCAAGAGGACCCCAATATCCCCCAATACAGGCCCGTAGCTCCAAGAAGGCATCCGATGCTCCAAGATAGCCTCCAAGATGGCTCAACACCCTCCTTCCTCTCCTCTCCTTGCACGCTCTGTTTCACTATATGTGTCTCTTCGTCCCTTTGCCCGTCAGCTCGCATTGGCAGGGCTCCCGAATGGGCGGATGGGAATTCGCGAGGCGTAAACAATTTGCTGTGTTGCTTGCAAGGTTCTGCTGGATGGTGATAATTTGAAATAAACGAATACGAATGCGCGCGCATGGTCTTCTTTGATAAGGACGAGGGGCGGGCGCGGCAATACCGATTGGGCTGGGACGTTAGATGTCTTATAGGACATGACAAAATAGGGCAGAATCACACGTACATTGCAAAGGCGGCCCGATCACTCCGGGATCGGGAGGGAGGTAGAGGTGTCAGTTGGATTGCAAGGAAAACCTACGTGGTGCAAAAGCAATGCGGTGCGAGCTCTGGGATGCACTCTATGCGGCCGCCAACGGGACGCCCACGGGCGCCCGCCAAGCGAAACTTCAAATCACAACCCGCGCACCGGTCGCCATCGAAGCGCCCACGGGACACCCACGGGCGGCTACCAGGCGAAGCCTCGGCAAACCCATCGACGCACTGAAGAACCGAAGCAACCACCACACGTGCAAGCAGTGCATGGGAAGAAACACGTATGGTTCTTCGCACGATCATGCGCGCTGTTTGGGCATTCATGTAGACTGTCTTCTTCTCACCAGTCACGTATTAACGATTTTGTCCATGTTACAGCCTTGCTTCCAGTGTTGCTGTAACTGACATGCTCTTGGTAATCGTATCACGGTTCAAACACTTACTGGTAGCAATACTCTTAGCGTTGTCATGCCCAACGGAACACCATCGGGATATAACTGGGACACCCGCGGGACACCGCGCACACAACCAGCCCAAACAGCAGGATGGAAGACTGCGCCTAGCCATCCACCTTAGCGCGAACGGCACGGCTGGCATGCACGTCAAGCACGACACGAACACGGACAACGATCTCCCAGTGGGGGTGGCTTCACAAAAACCTTCACACACAACTTCCAAATACTATCGAGACGACATGCTCGCCGCAGAACAGCATATGCTGTCGGCTTTCAATAAGCTGATGAAGCATCATCGAATAGGGTACACTCGGGGTCGCGCGATCGATGAGCGGCCAACCGAGCAGGAGTCGTGGCCATATACACTGCCTAGTCTCTGAACAAGACACTCATTGCCAAAAGCGAAAAACCTCCACCTCATCGCTCCCGAGTCGGCCCCGCCTGGGTGCCAGTCGCCGCCGCAGAGGCGGCGTTGGCGGCCGCCGCCGCGCGCACAGCCGCCAGGACCTCTTAAACTACCCGCCAGGAGGAGGAGGAGGAGGAGGACGAGGAGGAGGAAGAGGAGGAGGGGGATGAGGAGGAGGAGGAGGAGGAGGAGGAGGAGGAGGAGGAGGAGGAGCGGCGCTGTCATCCCTGGATGGTGCCCTGAACGTGCATTATCCAACACCGCCCTGCTGTCTCTCGACTGGCCCGCCGAGCCACATCGTTCACTGAAGCCGCTGGCCCTGCTGCGATCTGGCATGTTCCGCCCTCACCGTGCCTCTGCGGCTGCCCTCCTCGTTCCCACCCCATGCATTCGGACGCACGGGGATATGGATTACGGATCCGTTAATCTGGCGCGTGGGCGCCACAACTACATACAAAGGCGGAGCATGAAGCCCACACCGCCTGATTTGGAGACGGAGTTTGTCGCATTTGCATAAGAAGCAGGACCGTCACTAATCCACGCGTCTTAATCCATGTCCGCGTTTCCTCGGTGCGTGGGGGGCAATGAACGTTCGTTGCGTTCCCCGGTCGCCGCCTGGGACGCTGTTATCGCCTGCGCCCCCTGGCCAACAGCACATGTACGTTCGCGCGTGCTGCTGAGTGACGAGGGTGAAGGTTCAAATCCGCTGCCAAGCTGTGTTGACTTGATCGTGAATGAATTGCTCCACAAGAGAAATCCCCTGAAGGTTCGCTCGCTTAGTCAATATCGGCCCGAATACCGCGGAAGCAGTGCAAAGGACATGCTTGATGGCTGAAAAACACAAGAAACCAGCTGGAGCGGCAATGCTGCCAGCCCGATGCTCTCGTCGATTTCCAACTGTTGACGTGGGTCTCCGCTGTCACTGGGCCACTTTACCTGTAGCGACCAGAGGGGGAGGCTGACGGACGGCGGCCGTCCTCATGTGCTGCCAGCCGCGAGGCAGGGGGCGCGGTCCCGCGGAAAGCGCGGGCTGGACGGGCCGCGCGGGGCGATGGCAGGACGAATGCCAATTCGGGTAGTAGCCAAGGCCGCGCGCGGGTGGCGGCAGGACCTCGTCACACTCCTGGCCAGAGGGGACGACGAGGAAGTGGCGGGGGGAAGGGACGAGCAAGAGGACCAGGATGAGCAAGACAAGGAGGAGGAAGGACACGAGGAGATGGAGCAAGAAAAGGACTGAGGTGGAAAAGCTGAGCAGACGAGGCATGAGCTGGAACGGGGGTTTGTGACCGCCTGTGACGGCGCCACGCTGTCGAGCCACGGCCAGACGCGCGGCGATCTCCTCGCACGCGCGGTGCGCACTGGGCGCACAGCGCTCAGCCAAGCCACGCCGGTGTCTGACTCCTCCGCAAGTCGAGATTGAGCTCGGGCTGGGGGCACCGCGTGACACGGAGGGGGGTATAAAATAGCCCCGAACCTGCCGCCACCTGCTACCCAGGCCTCACCAGCGGACCTCCTCGCTGGGCCCCTTCACGCCCACCAGCCCTCTCCGAGCTCGTCGTCCATCTCCTCGATGTTTGGCGTTCTGCCCAGCCTGCTCGCCAAGCGGAGCGTCGCCGCACGATACTCCTTCTCCTCGCTGCCACCGTTAAACCTGCACCCACGATCCCATGGTCGCCTACTCGCGCAGGCCCTCGCTCAGCTTATTCTGTCCTCGTCTTAGCCACCTTCGCCACCTGCGCCACCGCCAGACGGCACACGCCCACGTCCATGCCCTCCGACTCCCACGTATCGCCCATCGACGTGGCGTCCAGCTCGTCGCCATGCGGATCGCCCTCGGACGAGACCGCCCGCAGCTCGCCCCCTCGACCCCCCCGTCCCCGCCGCCGTCGTCGGCGTTGAACTGATCCCACCCTGTTGCCACATCCTCCGTCAGCATCTCCACGGTTTCATGGACCTCCTGTTCCTGAACCTCCAGCTCCTCGACGCCTTCGGAGCCGCCCGCCATCTGCTTGAAGCCGACCCCCATCGAGGGGGTCCCTCGCACACTGCTCCTCCAAGCTGTCGCCCAGGGCTTGCCCATACCCATCCTCCAGGTCGGTGCCGTCCTGCTCCTCGCCCTCGTCGGCCATCGGCGCGTCGATGGTGCCGTCGCCACGCGGCACGCCGCTGACACCCAGGGCGAGCATGAGCTCCTCCACCTGCGACCGCCCGCCGCAGAGCTGGCCCCTGAAGTCCTCTAGCACCTCCCCCTTGACCGCAGGTTCCTGCACTGGCCCAGGAGAGGCGGCGACCTTCAGGAGGAGGCGCGTGCCGCCCCCAATTGCCGTGCCCGCAAAGTCCCTCGGCCGCCTCGACCACCTGCGCGGGGAGCTTGAGGAGCCTCGCCGCGCTGAGCCTCGCCCATGGCGGCCCGGTGCCAGCCAAGGGCGTCGCCGAGCTCCCAGTGGGCGGCGAGCGCCGCGGGCATCGCCTTGGTGCGCACCGCCAGTGCTGCGGAGCCGCTCAGGCCTCGCTCCCCGCGGGCCTGCCGTCGAAGCCGCCGCGCCAGTGTGCGGGCGCTGGCTGCCGCCCATCGCCGTGCCTCCATCGCGGCCTCTGGCGCGCGCCCACGGGCTCGCAGCGGGCGCGCGTCCGCGAGGGCCTCCCGTATGTCGACTCGCTTGAGCCGAAATGGCTAAGGAGCAGGAGCGGGGGAGGAAGAAGGGGACGACGACGAGGAAGACCAGGCGCGGGAGGAGGACGATGAGAAGGCAATCGAGTAGGCGCAAGAGGGAAGGGGGTGGAGTTCTGGGCGCAGCGCCCAGCGCAACGAGTGCCCCCCAAAAAACCTGACATGCTCACCTGTACCGCACCTGCACTTACATAATCAACACTGTCTGCGAGAAGGACCTCCAATCAACAGCTGCCAACTCGGTGGAATGGACCTGCGTTTGTCAGTGCTCCTAGTTGATTATTGATCTTGACGGGGCGACGCTCACTTCGTATTTCAACCCATCGCTCGGAGTCTGCACTGTAGACGCGCAGCGCGTTTTGATGATGGATAGACATGTGAAACATCAGCAGCACCAGCCGAAGGGGAGGAGGAGGAGGACGAGGAGGAGGAGGAAGACGAGGGCGAGGGCGAGAGGATGACGAGGAGTACGAAAGGAGGAAGATATTACTTTGAGCAAAAGAGCGAGGAATAGGGGGAGGAGAACGACGAGGAGTAAGAGGAAGATGAGGAACAGTAGTATAAACGGGGTAAATGTAAGGATGGTGGCGTGGAGGGAGAGGAGGCGGAGGAAGACAAACAACCCCAACCTTTACTCATTTGGGGCACGTATATAAAAATACATACCCTGCCAGTCTGCCACACACTCCTAAGATAGGGGTTCAAAGCTGAGCTGCTATCCCACATATCCAAGACACGACAACGTCTACGCCGTCCCTTTCAACAAGACGCGTGCCCCAGATACTGCAACTTGTTACTGGGAAGCGCCAAGGAAAATAAATACACTAACCCTTAAGGAGGGTCATCCTGTTCGCTCACTTCGCGGACAAACATGCGCGGACAACAAAGTAACTGCTGTCATTGCCACTCTGGGCAAGGACCTGCAAAACTGCAACACGTGGCATGCTAGTGACGCATTTGTTCGCCAGCGCTTAAGCGAACAACTTAAATAGCTGATGGGGTGGACGAATCCTACAATGAAGTTGAGGCGGAGGGGGAGGAGGGAAAGACGAGTAGCGGAAAGTGGTAATTGGCAGCCGTGCAGTTGCGCGTGCGCAGTCCAGACCAATCGGACGGCGCCCGCACTCGGGACCTCGCGAGCAGATGCGTACACCAACGAGGCGGAAATAAAGATAGCGAGGGAAACGATGGCGAGGAGGAAGGGGCAGGGGACGAAACACCACGGACTTATTACCTGTACAACGCCTCCTGTTGAAGCAGAAAGGAGCCAGGCCCAAAGCGGCGGGCAAAACCGCATCATATTGCCAGTCAGTAGGTCGACGAAACACTGGAACTGTGAAATTTAATCGGCTGGGCCTGTACGAGCGCGATGGGGCGACAACTCGAGCCCGCCCGGAAGCCAATCGCGAATACGTATCCGGGCAACACGGGGCGAAGCGCACGGCAAGTGCACTTGGCGGATCGACAGCGCCGCCCGCGCGGAAGCGACAGGCCCGCAAGCAGATGGCGCCCGCAATCAGGAGAACCGCGCTCCGTCTACGCAACGCCACCTGGGAGCCACCTGGGAGAGGCAACAAGACATGATGCGAAACACAATGCAAACTACAACTGCACATAATCCGAGCTCAGAAAAAGGAGACGTGCACGTAACAAAGAAACGACGATGATGCCGATCGGTGGCGTCGAGGGAGGGAGGGAGGGAGGGAGGGAGGGAGGGTAAACCCAGAGGAAGGGGAATACGGTGCAGCTGCACGCGCAAAACGAACGTCCTGGGCTATCACAACCTCGAGCTGCTCAGCCGGCGATTCCGAGGAGGGGGGGCGGAGGAGGGAGGAGGACCCAAGGAGGGGAGAGGGGCAATGCAAGCCCACACCGGACGCTCTTGGCCATGGTGCCTGCGAATTGCAGAGCCAACCTGGATCAGCAAACCGGCACCGCGAATGAGGGGCGGAGGCCAGAGGCGGAGCCGAGGGGAGGGAGACAAGTGCACGCTCAAACCGAGCGTCCTGGGCCATCATGCCCTGGAATCGCCCAAGTGGCCTGGAGGAACAAATCGGCACCGTGATTTCGCGGAAGAGCAAGGGACGAAAAAGATAGCAGGAGCTGGAGGGAGGAGAGGGGAGCCAGAGGAGAGGGCAAGAAGACGGGGACAACAGCACGCTCAAACCGAGCGCTATGGGACTACACGGCCTCGTCTGTCCAGCCGAACTGGACCAATAAGTCGACACCGCGCTTCCGAAGAGGAGGAGGGGGGAAGCGGAAGAAGGTGGAGGCACGGGAAAGCGCGAAACCGTGCTCCGCCATGGGCCGCGAGGCGTTCGGACTGGCCGCGCCCCGCACCTATGTGGACGCAGACACCGCTGGCCACACCGCAGCAGGCAACGACGACGAGAGGAGAACGACGGGAGGGGAGAACGACGGGCGAACGGGGCGAGAGAAGCCGCGGAGAGGCAAGCAGGCAGCGAAGAGTGCCGGAAGGGGGCGGCCGACGACGGGCGGGCAACTTGAGCTAGCCGCGCGGCCCGAAGCCTTCAGCGGGCTGAGCAATCACAGCGGCCCGCACCGTCGCCGGGCGGACGCCAGCGCGTCGCGCCGAACCCGTCACTCGCGCCCAAACGCTGGCGAGGCGCCGCTCCGCTTCCGCATGGCTGGCCGCTGCTTCGTGCATCACCTGGAGCAGGGCCCAGGTCGCCGCATCAGCGTAGAAGCCGCCGCGGGCCCTGGCTGCGTTTGTGGCTCGGTACGCGGCACGGGTGCCGAGCCCCCCAACACCGCCCTCATCCTCCTACTTCGTCCTGCAGCGGCTGTGGCGCTCAACGCTGTCCTGCGCCTGCCCCCCGCGCCCTAGCCGACAGAAACGTGGATGTCCATCGTGTTCTGGAATCGTCTGGCTGCGTGCCAGCGGTCCGAGTCCGCGCTGCAGACTGCGGCGGCAATGCGCGTTGGCAGAAGGTGCCAGAGCCGCTGCAAATTCAGCTCGAATCGCGTTGCTGTGCTCCTCAGCGTGCCCCGCATGGACCACCTGGCAAATTGTGCCAGATTCGGTGATGCGGCGGGGCCCCTCTGGATCGCGCGATCCACCAGCTCCCGGGCAGTCGCCTGGACGGGCAGCGAGCCTCTCCACATAGTTGCGGTGACAGTATTCGCGTTCGCGGTGAGCTGCGCCACTGTGCCCGACAGGACCTGGGGCATCGCCGAATCAAGCCATCCCGCCCAGGACGCCGCCCGAAGGAGGGAGGTGGGCGCAGCCCTGGCTGTTCTGAGTTGGATCACCTTGCCGTCCAGCTGCAGCCCCGCTCATCTGAGCAATGCGCGCCACGACATCCGGCGGCCCGCAAGAGCACGACATGCCGAGTTCCTTGAGGTTCCGCAAATCGCCCAGCACACACCAGAAATCAGGTCCAGGCGGAGCCTGTCGCATCCCCCACTCTGCTGCGCGAAGCGCCTCCTGGCGGGGGAAGGCGACCTCGGAGACGAGGGTTAACACTGGCAAGGTGTAATTGCTGCGCTCAATTGATGCGACGTGTAATCCTATCTCGCTCCACCTCCACCGTTCCACGCGCTCCTGCAAGCGTTGCAAGGCTATCTCACAAAGTCACTCCGATCTGCCAGGCCCAACGGCGCAGCCCGGGTAAGCCGCAGTGCGCTTCAGGAGTAGGCCCCCCGCGCAGGGCAAGCGTCCGAGACGACGGCAAAAGCGGCCTCCAGAGTTCTCTCCGCCGCGGGATGCCTACCGTCTCGAGGAGGTTGGCCACAATGCCACAGTTAGCCAAATTCAGGAACTTGCCTGAAGAACGGTAATTGCCTCCGCACGTCCGTGAGCACGATGCCGGAATCGTCCTCGAATGCCAAGATCAACGCTTGGGGCCCCAGCGACTGCCATCCCGCACACGCAGCAACAAATCCATAGCTGCTGCGAAACAACATCAACGGCGAGAGGGGGCAACCCTGCCCAATCCCAGAAGGCAGAACGAAGTCGGGCCATCGCGACCCGCCAACCGTGACGGCGCACTGGCCCCCATCGTAGGCACATCACGTCGAGCACTCGCAGCGCCGCCTTCGGCAGGCCGAAGCCCTCCAACCATCTGCGCATAAGCTGGTGCGAGCAGTGTGCGAGACGCTCTACTACGCATCCCTGAAGTCTAGTAGGGCCATGACTTTGTCTGATTTCATCGGCGCTGTGAGCATTGCGCGGTGCCGATGGCCCGTTTCGCCTGCAAAACCGTTGCGCCTGCGACGCCCATTCGCCGACGTTGCAAAATGCGTGGGGGAGCGGAACGCGGTGAGCATAGCGCGCGTGAGAGAGAATGTCGGTCTCGTTAAGGCGCCGTGCACGTGTTTCTGATAGTTTCTCTGCCGCTTGAACGCGACCGGCAGGCGAAATGTAGTTTTCGCCCCGTCGCCGCGCAACTTTCGCTTGAAAGTGGCGCTCCCGCTTGGGACGGGCGCGTATCCTGTACTCGTCAATTCGTCGGCAACGGGGTTGCGCGCGAGCGGGCAAAATGTCCCAGAAACGCCGCGCAAATGCACACTGGAAACGGAGCTCCCGCTGGGGCCCGGCGCACAGTTTCGCCTCCGCCGGTTCCTGGGAAACGCTGCTGTGCGCAAAAACGCTGAACAGTGCTCTCGCCGAAACACCGCGCAATGAATCTCTGCTGGTCTCGTCTCCGCTTCTGCGCGGCGGGGGCGGGGCCGCGCGGGCGCGAGCGCTATCCTTCCGCAAGGGGGGAGCGCGCGCCAGTCCCAGAACCCAGTTGTGCCAGCATTGGTCCTTCTGTGTTCTGGGAGGGAGGGTTGAATTGGGGCGGGGCCCGCAGAATAGTTCGAGCTGCCTGGCTTGACTCCTGCGACTCCTGCTCATGCTCATGCTCCTCCCCCAACTCCTACACTCATCTGGTCATCCCGTCGAGAACTGGCAGGTGAGAACGAAGTGGACCACATGGGGAGTAAGTTTCGTCTTCGGTTCGGCGTGCCACGCGGCGGACGAGGCGAAGACGCGTGTGCGCGCGAGAGCGGATCACAGCCATACCGCTAGTGAGGTCGTCAACCATTCGACATGTACGCAGATAGATCACAATGTAGCCGCCAAGTCATTTGCAGGATCGTGCGGTCGTTATTTCATGGTTTGACCCATTCGTCGTACATGGTTAAACACAAATTATAAGTCCGACACCGTGCCTGCACGGAGTGGGCGTGTTAGTACCTGGGCCATCACGGAACGGACCGAGCGGACTGAGGAATTGCCACGAAATGGCTCATGGTACCGTTCGCTCTTCGGAGCCTTAGTTTTCAGAGCTTTTTGCGTCATCGCTTGCTCTCGGGAGCCTTGGTGTCCAGAACTTGTTACGTCATCCCCAGAACAGTTCAAGGAGGCCCGAATGAACCAGGCCAATTCCCGCGTTCATCCTGCGGGGCAGCCCAATCCCTGTACCCATGGCGGCAGGCAGCCCAGTGCCGACACCCGGACAGCCCAGTCCCTACACCCAAGGGCTGTCCTGTGCCCTCCGCCCACCTCCTGCTATCTGACGAGGTCTACAACGACGACGCCCATCATCACCATCACCATCATCACAATCAGCATCATCATCATCATCATCATCATCATCATCATCATCATCATCATCATCACCGCCAGGAGCATCATCATCACCATCAGCACCATCAACGTCATCAACATCATCATCACCCTCATCATCACAAACACCACCAGTATTATCGTCATCCTCATCTTCCTCATCAACGTCATCAGCATCATCACCACCACCACCATCATCATCAGCATCACCATCATCATCATCATCAGCATCATCATCATCATCATCATCATCATCATCATCATCATCATCATCACAATCGTCGTCATCATCATCATCATCATTTGCGTCATAATCCTCCTCCTCATCATCATCACTAACATCATCATCACCATCATCATCAGCAGCATCATCATCAGTATCTATCGTCATCATCATCATCAACATCATCACCACTAGCATCATGAGCACCATCATCAATGTCATCAGCATCGTCACCATCATCGTCATTACCATCCGCATCAACATCATCATCACCACCACCATCGTCATCAACATCACCTTCATCATCACCACCGCCGTCAACATCATCATCATCATCATCATCATCATCATCATCATCATCACCGCCAGGAGCATCATCATCACCATCAGCACCATCAACGTCATCAACATCATCATCACCCTCATCATCACAAACACCACCAGTATTATCGTCATCCTCATCTTCCTCATCAACGTCATCAGCATCATCACCACCACCACCATCATCATCAGCATCACCATCATCATCATCATCATCATCATCATCAGCATCATCATCATCATCATCATCATCATCATCATCATCATCATCACAATCGTCGTCATCATCATCATCATCATCATTTGCGTCATAATCCTCCTCCTCATCATCATCACTAACATCATCATCACCATCATCATCAGCAGCATCATCATCAGTATCTATCGTCATCATCATCATCAACATCATCACCACTAGCATCATGAGCACCATCATCAATGTCATCAGCATCGTCACCATCATCGTCATTACCATCCGCATCAACATCATCATCACCACCACCATCGTCATCAACATCACCTTCATCATCACCACCGCCGTCATCATCACAATCAGCATCATCATCATCATCATCATCATCATCATCATCACCGCCAGGAGCATCATCATCACCATCAGCACCATCAACGTCATCAACATCATCATCACCCTCATCATCACAAACACCACCAGTATTATCGTCATCCTCATCTTCCTCATCAACGTCATCAGCATCATCACCACCACCACCATCATCATCAGCATCACCATCATCATCATCATCATCATCAGCATCATCATCATCATCATCATCATCATCATCATCATCATCATCATCATCACAATCGTCGTCATCATCATCATCATCATTTGCGTCATAATCCTCCTCCTCATCATCATCACTAACATCATCATCACCATCATCATCAGCAGCATCATCAGTATCTATCGTCATCATCATCATCAACATCATCACCACTAGCATCATGAGCACCATCATCAATGTCATCAGCATCGTCACCATCATCGTCATTACCATCCGCATCAACATCATCATCACCACCACCATCGTCATCAACATCACCTTCATCATCACCACCGCCGTCAACATCATCATCATCATCATCATCATCATCACCGCCAGGAGCATCATCATCACCATCAGCACCATCAACGTCATCAACATCATCATCACCCTCATCATCACAAACACCACCAGTATTATCGTCATCCTCATCTTCCTCATCAACGTCATCAGCATCATCACCACCACCACCATCATCATCAGCATCACCATCATCATCATCATCATCATCAGCATCATCATCATCATCATCATCATCATCATCACAATCGTCGTCATCATCATCATCATCATTTGCGTCATAATCCTCCTCCTCATCATCATCACTAACATCATCATCACCATCATCATCAGCAGCATCATCATCAGTATCTATCGTCATCATCATCATCAACATCATCACCACTAGCATCATGAGCACCATCATCAATGTCATCAGCATCGTCACCATCATCGTCATTACCATCCGCATCAACATCATCATCACCACCACCATCGTCATCAACATCACCTTCATCATCACCACCGCCGTCAACATCATCATCATCATCATCATCATCATCATCATCATGACAACCACCATCACCATCACCATCACCACCGAGCAGACTCCCTCTCAATCACCTTGTCTCGACACCTTTGCATTCGGCGCTGGTTTAGGAAGGAGCCCAGCTCGAACTCGCTCGATAATCTTGAGCCTGTGATTCAACCCCCGCTGAGTCTCTGGGAGCTGACAAGCGGACGATCAACCCCTGTGCTTATCTCCGACCACCCGAGCAAAGCAATGACACCTCGAGCCCCATATGGGACCACGAGAAGCGTGAGGAGTGTGTGGGCGGGGCGGCCACATGCGAACATGGCCACTGGGGCCATAGGTGGAGCGCCCTATGTGGCCACGAAACGTGTGAGGGGTGTGCCGAAATGCGCGGGCAGCCACATGCGAACACAGCAACTGGGGCCAACGGTGGAGCTCCTTATGGGGCCACGCAAGGTTGAGGGGTGTGATGAAATTGTGGGGCGGCCACGTGCGAACATAGTCACTGGGGTCTTCGGTGGAGCTCCCTATGGACCACGAAACGCGTGAAGGGTGTGCCGACATGCGTGGGGCGGCCACGTGCGAACATTGCCAGTTGGGGCGCTCTTAGGCCGTCTTCGGGCCCTGCTTGGAGCCTCTTTGGAGCCTCCTGGGCCGTCGTCTTGGTGCAATCTCGGAGGCCCTCAGAGCCGTCTTCGGCCGATCTGGGCCCGCAAATGCGAAAACCCACACATCCATGAGCAACATCAAGAACATGAATGTTCATTGTCTCCTGAAGTCATCTGGGGGGTTCTCTTGGGAGGCTCTTGGGCCGTCCTGGGGGCCTCTGTGGCTGTCTCGTGGGGCTTGGGCCGTAGTGGGGCCCTCTCGGCGCCCTGGTCGGCCCTCGTGAGGCTTGTGGGGCCCCTCTTTGGCCGTCTTGGGGCTCTCTTGGGGACCTCATGGGCCGCCTTGGGGCGATATGTCGGGTCTGTTGGGCCGTCTTGGGCCCCCGAAGCCCGAACAGGCGAAAACCAATACAACCTTCAAAGCATGATGACAAATAGCCTGGCGAAGAACCCAACCATGTGCAGTTGTGAATACCACAATTGAGAATACAGTCTGAGGTGGAACTCCCTATTGGGGCAACGCCCGCATGCGAGCTGTGTCGACGGGGCCTTCGGTAGAACTCCCTGTGGAACCACGAAGCGTGTGAGGGATGTGCCGAAACGGGAAGTCGCCCACATGCGGGCTGCGCCAATGGGACCTTAGACGGAGCTCCCCGTGGGGCCACGAAACGCATGACTGGTGTGCCGAAACACGGGTCTCGCCCACATGCGGGCTGCGCCACGGATCTCCCCGTGGGGAGACGAAACGTGTGAGGGGTGTGCCGAAACACGGGTGTCGTCCACATGCGGGCTGCGCCAAGGAACTCCCCGTGGGGCCACGAAAC
This sequence comes from Prorocentrum cordatum, assembly GCA_963575745.1. Lineage (NCBI taxonomy): Eukaryota > Dinophyceae > Prorocentrales > Prorocentraceae > Prorocentrum > Prorocentrum cordatum. Next base: position 1,309,597 of record CAUYUJ010007668.1, read on the forward strand.
GTGTGACGGGTGTGCCGAAACACGGGCGTCGCTCACATGCGGGCTGCGCCAATGGAACCCTAGGCGGAGCTCCCCGTGGAACTACGAAGCGTGTGAGGGATGTGCCGAAGCGGGAAGTCGCCCACATGCGGGCTGCGCCGATGGGACCTTAGACGGAGCTCCCCGTGGGGCCACGAAACGTATGACTGGTGTGCCGAAACACGGGTGTCGCCCACATGCGGGCTGCGCCAATGGGGCCTTAGACGGAGCTCCCTGTGGGGTCACGAAACGTATGACAGGTGTGCCGAAACGGGGGTGGCGCCCACATGCGGGCTGCGCTACTGGGGCCTTAGGTGGAGCTCCCTGTGGAGCCACGGAACGTGTGAGGGGTGTGCCGAAACACGGGTGTCGCCCACATGCGGGCTGTGCAATGGGTCCTTAGGTGGAGCTCCCTATGGGGTCACGAAAGGTGTGAGGGTGTGCCGAAATGGGGGTGGCGCCCACATGCGGGCTGCGCCAATTGGACGGGCCACGAAACGTGTGAGGGGTGTGCCGAAACGGGCGGGGGTGTCGCCCACATGCGGGCTGCTGCGCCACTGGGGCCTCAGCTGGAGCTCCCTACGGGGCCACGAAGCGTGTGAGGATGCGGGTGGCGACCACATGCGGGCTGCGCCATTGGGACCTTAGGTGGAACCCCCCATTTGGGCACGAAACTTGTGATGTGCGTGCCGAAACGGGAAGGATGACAACGGGTGGGGAGGAGGGGCGAGGAGGAAAATGAGAAGTGACGCGGGGCGCTGTCTCTTGAAAACGAGGACCCAACACCACAGGATAATTGGGAACAAATGTGTGTTGGCCTCCTGAGGCCCTCTGGTGGGTCCTCTTGAGGGCTTCTTGGGCCGTCTTCTTGGGCGCCCTTGGACCGTCTTGGTGCCATATGAGGCTACCTTCGACCGCTCTTGGCTGGTCTTAGGCTCTCTTGCAGCGCTCTTGGGCCGCCTCTGAGCTCTCTTGGACCTCTCTTCGGCCGTCTTGGGGACCTCTTGGTCGTGTTGGGGGGCCTCTTGGGTCGTCTGTGGGGAGGGGGGCGTGTTACGCCGGCCCAGGTGCGCCTTACCCTTCCCCTGGAACCCATTCCTAGAGCCCTCCGCCCCACCAGAACGTCGTCACTCGTAGCTCGCTCTCTCCGTCGTGCTCCTGTTTTGTCTGGAAAGTATCATGTTTTCTAGGGCCGCCCCCGCCCTCATCGCACACGTCCCTCTGATAACTCTCCCCTGAATTTGCCCTGCGGCGCTCTTTTCGGCATCCAGACGGCCAAGATGGCCTCCAAGACGATTTTCAAGATAGCAAAGATGACACCAAGACGGCCCAAGATGGCCCAAGACAGCATAAGAGGCTCCCAAACGGCTTCAAGACTGCTCGAGAGGCTTCCAAGACGGCTCGAGAGGGCTCCAAGAGGCCCTCCAGCAGAGACCGAGGCGAATCACATTGATCTTCCATTGGGTAGGTTCTCGCCTGTTTGCGTTTCCGACCGCCCCAGACGGCCCAATAGGCCTCAAATATAGCTCTAAGACAGCCCATGAGGCCCCCAAAGAAGGCTACAAGACGGCCCAAGAGGACCCCAAGATCGCCTAAGATCCTCCCAAGAGGGCCCCAAGAGGGACCTAAAACGCTCCACGAGGGCCCCCAAAACGGCCTCCGCAGGCGTCAGACGGGCCCAGAGCCCCCAAAGACGTTAAGAGGCCCCAAGAGGTGCCCAAGAGGCCCCCAGGAGGCTCCGAGGAGGCCCCAAGAGAGCTCCTAAAAGGCCCTGTCATCCTTGTCTTCATTTCCTCCCTCCCTCCCTCCCTCCCTCCCTTCCTTCCGTCCTCCCTCCTCTCTCCTTCCCTCCCTCCCTCCCTCCCTCCCTCCCCCCCTCCCCCCTCCTCCTCTTCCTCCTCCTCCTCCTCCTCCTCCTCTTCCTACTCCTCCTCCTCCTCCTCCTCCTCCTCCTCCTCCTCCTCCTCCTCTCCTCCTCCTCCTCCCCCTCCCCTCCCCCTCCCCCCTCCCCCTCCCTACCGCGCGGACCAAGGTGAGGTCGAGTTCACGACCCGCCTCAGGTCAGACCGCTCGGTGAACTGCGGCGGGGCAACAACTCGCCCCCCCCCTAACGCGCGGACGAAGACGAGGTCGAGTTCACGACCCATCCCAGTTCAGACCAGTCGTCTGAATTGCGCCGATAAACACTGAGACGGATTTTCATGGCGCTTGATTGTAGGCCGATCTCTCGCCTGAAGTTTACATCATCCGCCAAATAAGCATCGCCTCCTGACGCGAATGCCATCGGAAACCGAGAACTGACACTACCCAGCCGCCCGAGTGTCCTTCTCACCCGAAGGGGAGCCATATAGTCTCACAGGTATGCTCATTATGCAATTCGCCCACGCCGCTCCTTTCGACCCGCCATGGATTTCAAGCGGGCACTTCAACTCTGCCAGGCAACAAACGCTCTCACGTCTTCCGTTCGACATGGACGTGTAGTTGCCCACGTGGCACAATGCGTTGCAACTGCGGGGCGCGGCACACATCGCGCGCGAAAGGCAAGATGTCGACATCCCCATCAGCGTCGTGCGCTCTTCTCCTGGAAGTTGCTCCCCCGCTTGGGCGCCTGATGCGGTCCAACTTGGATGCGGCTTACGCCGTGCGATCGCCAAGTCGTCGGAGGCGGGGCCGCGCTGGCGAGGTAGCGAGCTGCTACACTCGCCCCAGCAACGCGCACGTTTCCCTGGAAATGTCCTCTCCGCGTGGGCGCGCCGCAGGTCTTTGCTGTCAAGTCCAGCGAAAGCAGAGCCCCGCGGCGTGCGGGACCCTGCGCCCGAAAGGGACGGCGTGGCAAGCGCACGATCACCTCAGCATTCAAAAGCACGTGCGCTGTGAACCCACGTTCGCCCACCGGTGCGTTTACAGGCCAAAGAAACCAAGGCCTGCCGATATCCCCGCCGTCTACAGAGAAGACGGGAACAGCGGAACTTGGAAACTCAGTGAAAGTGGAAGTGGCCAGTAGCAGGGGCTGCAGGGAGCCCGAAACAGTTGGGATGAGTTTGCCAGAGCTTGAAAAACTGGAGTGGCTGGGCCCGCCACGTTTTCCAGCGTCCCTGTGCAAGTCATTCCCGTGCTGGATCAACGTCAGGATGGCTTCGGATGGAAGACCACAGATTCCGGGCGCGGCGGGAGTCTGGCCAATCCCACTCGAGCAAGCGCGTCCAACTCCATGCCATGTCCGCTCCGCGACAGAGTTTGCGCATCGAGGGTCGAGGTGGCGGAGCCCTATGGAAATTGTCCACGGTTGCGTTGCGTCGACGTTAGATCCTATGTCATGGGCGGGAGGGTGGGAGTGGATTGGGGCCTACTGGCTCGTTCGAGCGCCTAGTTTGCTTCCCACTCATCCTCCCGTTCAATATGCGTCACACGGCCCGCGTCCCTCGTTCCTCATCTCTCTCAACTCGCCTCTCTGCGCACACTCCTCCCCCCTCCTCCCCCTCTCCTCCTACCTCGCTCCATGCTGCCCCGTCTGCCGCCCCCATCACCTACTTCCCTCGGTCATCATCATCTGCCCCCCCCCCGCTCGCCCGTCCCTGGTCCTCGTGCTCTTCCTGCTAATCCCATCCTCCTCCTGGCTCCCCCTCCTTCTCCTCCTCCTCCTCCTCCTCCTCATCATCATCATCATCATCATCATCATCATCACCACCATTAGCAGTTGTCATCATCACCATCATCATCATCATCATCATCATCATCATCGCCACCATCATCGTCAGCAGCGTCATCATCAGCATCGTCATCATCATCATCATCATCAGCATCATCATCATCATCATCATCATCATCATCATCGTCATCATCATCATCAGCAGCATCATCATCATCCGCATCAGCATCAACATCATCACCATCAGCATCACCATCATCACCATCATCATAACTATACGTCGCCATCATCATAAGCATCATCGTCACCATCATTATCATCATCATCGTCATCGTCATCATCGGCATCAACATCGACATCAACATCATCACCATCACCATCAGCGTCATCAACATCGGCAGCCGTGTCATCATCATCGTCACCACCACCATCACCAACACCATCGTCATCACCATCACCAACACCATTACCATCACAATCATCAGCAGCATCAGCATCATCATCAGTATCAGTATCAGTATCAGTACCAGTACCAGTATCAGTATCAGTATCATCATCATCATCATCATCATCATCATCATCATCATCGTCATCAGCATCATCAGCATCCCCATCCTCATCCTCATCCGTATCCTCAGCTTTGATGTTCCTGCTATCCTGATCATGCCTCCTCCTCCTTATTGCAACTACCACGCTCATCACCACCAGCATCATCATCACCAGCATCATCATAATAAACACTATTAACATCATCATGATCATGATCAGCATCTTTATCGTCCCCATCCTCATCCTCATCCCCGACCCGTCTCATCATCATCCTCATCCTCGTCCTCACCCTCTTCCTCATGGTCATTCTCACCAGCATCCTCATCAACATCATCATCATCATCATCATCACCATCAAAGCAGCATCAGATCATCATCATTCGCATCAGCATCCTCATCCTCATCACCACCAGCAAGATCATCAGCCCCATCCTCATCCTCACCATCATCCTCATCGTCACCCTCATCATCATGATCATGAGCATCATCGTTCTGCTCAGAATCATCATCCTCATCATCGTCATTGTCACCATCACCAACATCATCGTACTCCTCCGTCTCCTTCTCGTCATCATCCTCATCCTCATCAACATCATCATCATCATCGTCCTTCCTCTCCTCCTCATCATCCTCCTCATCAACATCATACTCCGCTTCATCCTCATCATCATTTGCATCATCATCCACATCTGCAGCACCAGCATCACCATCACCATCACCATCATCATCATCATCATCATCATCCTCATCATAACCATTATCAGGAGCATCCTCATCCTCGTCATTATCGCCACCAGCATGATCATCGTCAACATCAACATCTTCATTACATCGGCATCACAATAATTGTCGTCATAACTATGCTCATCCGCATCCTCCTCATCCTCATTCTCATCACCACCACCATCATCATCATCATCACCATCATCACCACCACCACCAGCATCATCATAGTCACAAACACCAACAGCATCATCAGCAACGTCATGATTGTCATCATCATCGTCACCGTCGTCATCACCTTCGACGACAACATCATCAACGTCATGATCCACATCATCATAATCATTATCACCCTTATCATCATCACCATCATCATCCTCATCATCTTCCTCATCATACATCAGCATCATCATCCTCATCCTCATCATCGTCCTCACCCACATCCTCCTCATCATCATGCTGATCATCATCATCAGTACCACCATCAACATCATCATCACCATGATCGTCGTCATTATCACCATCACCATCCTCACAATGATAAGCATCATCATCATCAAAACCACCATCATCATCATCGTCGTCGTCAGTATTGTCATCACCGTGAGCATCATCACATCACCATCATCACCATCACCATCGGCGTCATCAGCATAATCAACATCATCGTCAGCATCATCATCATCATCATCATCATCATCATCATCATCGTCAACACCACCATTATCATCATCATCGTCGTCATCATCGTCGTCAGCAGTATCATCACCATGAGCATCATCATCATCCTCACCAGCACCCTCATCATCACCAGCACCATTACTATCACCATCGCCATCATCATCAGCACGATCAGCATCAGCATCACCAACATCATCATCATCATCATCATCATCATCATCATCATCATCATCACCAACATCATCATCATCATCATCATCATCATCATCATCATCACCATCGCCAACACCATCATCATCTCACCATCACTATCACCATCGCCAACACCATCATCATCAGCAGCATCATCATCATCATCAGCATCATCATCGTCATCATCATCACCACTATCATCATTCCTCTCCGAATCACCCTCCTACCTCCTCCTTTTCCTGCCTCCTCCTCCAACTCGTCATTCTCCGTCTGCTGTCCGTTGACAATCATCGTTCCCCTCCGAATCACCCTCCCTCCTCATTTTCCTGCCTCCTCCTCCCACTCGTCGTCCTCCTCCTCCTGCCGCCGCCCCGCTGGCCGCCGCCGGGCTCCTGGGGCGTCCACACCTGCTCCAAAGTGTAGACCTGTGGCGCCCCGCCCCGGGGGCCCTGCTGGCCACGCCTGGGCCCGTGCTGCCCCTGCCCCACCGAGGTCCAGGGGCACCGACCACACATGCCGCACCAGGCCCTGGCCAGGTCGCAGCAGGAGGACCTGAAGGTGTTGGTCGCGGTTCGTCGCATCTCGGATCCATGGCCCCCAGAGAAATCTGGACAGCGTGAGCCCCGCTGCCCCTCTTCACCCTCCTTCATCGTATCCTCTCCCTCGTCGTCCTGCGTGTCCTCTCTGCTGCTGCTGCTTGTCCTCCTCCTGCTCCTCCTGCTCCCACTGCTCCTCCTGCTCCTCCTGCTCCCCCCCCCTCCTCCTCCTCCTCCTCCTCCTCCTCCTCCTCCTCCTCCTCCTCCTCCTCCTCCTCCTCCTCGCCCCGAGGGGGCCCCTCCCGGTGGTCGGCACCCAGGGTCCTCCTGGCGCAGGCGGGGAGCGCTGGGCCCGAGGGGCGACAAGCTCCTGCTCCTGTGGTGGATGGCCGCCAACAGCGCGGTCCCCTTCCCCCCAAGGGGTCGCTGGGTGCGCCGTCCATGCACGGTCAGGGGTCTCGTCCATCTGACTCGCTGTGCGATGGGTCGTGCCTGGCGGCTCGTCCTCCCCTGTCGTCCGCGGTGTCGTGTCGTGTCGTCCGTCGTGTCGTGTCCTTCGTCGTCGCAGTCTATTCTCTGTCGTGTCGTGTCGTGTCGTGTCGTTTCGGGGCCCTGGGTCCTGGGGTTTTGAAAACAACGCCCCCTCGGCGGCGCAGTCTCCCGTGGGCTCCCCTCAACCTCCCTGGCTGGGGCCTCCCCCTCTGGGAGTCGCTGCTGGGGGGGCTCTCTCCCCGCCTCTAAGGTGTCGCCCAGGGCCGAGGCCCGTGCATGGCGGACCGCCACGCGGCGCCCTGACCGCTCGGCGCACCGTCGGGCGGGAGCGGCTGGGCGGGGCCGGCCGCCGCGGCGGCGCGGATTCGCCCGATGCTCTTTCGGCCTTTCAGCTTCCTCCTCCTCCTCCTCCTCGTCCTCCGTCTCCTTTCTCTCATCATCATAGTCATCACCATCATCACCATCACCACCATCATCATCATCATCATCATCATCATCATCATCATCATCATCATCATCCTCATCATCATCATCATCATCATCATCGTCATCATCATCACCACTATCGTCATCATCATCATCATCGACATCATCACCACCAGCACCATCATCATCACCAACATCATCATCATCATCATCATCATCATCATCATCATCGTCATCACCATCACCACCATCGTCATCATCATCATCATCGTCATCATCACCACCAGCACCATCATCATTCTCATCATCATCAACATCATCATCATCATCACTCACCATCGTCACCACCATCGTCAACATCATCCCGGTCTCGCGAACGGAGAAACAAGACGGGCAGCTATTCTGAATATCTGCCTCTCCACGGGATCCTGGCTGATCTACGCAGCGCGGAAGGTCCCGCGCAGAAGTTGGGCACGTCGCTCCAGACCCACTACAGCGTGGTTTGTCTTGTGACCATCTACAGAAATATACGCAGTCTTCCCTCTGGCTACAATGGCAACCCAAGCAACTGGCACGTGTGCACTGGCTCTGGCACGGGGGGCGGCGAGGGACAGGAGAAGCAGGGTGCGGAGGGGGGTCTCATGGGACCATCCCTGGGCACAGTTGATCATTCAGTGTGGGCCCTCCACGCATTTATCAAAGCGGTAGGACCCTTTCCACGTACTGAGTAACACTATGGGCCACACATGTTGAATCAATACGTGAGCCCGCACACTAAATGAACAGATGGGCCCTCCGCCACACTTGAAATCGGTGCCTGGCCCCCCAACCAAGGGCAGTATCAATGGATGGACCCTCCTCCACATAGCAGGACAATGTGACAATGCGGATGCCCTCTTCGGCATAGTAAGTAGATACGTGGGCCCAACTCGGCACATTAAGACAATGCGTAAGCCCTTCTTCACATGTGCAATCAACATGTGGGCCCTCCATCAGGCATTAGATCAGTTGTGAGAGATGGGGGGCGAGCGACAACGACGACGACGACGACGACGAGCGACAATACACATAAACTAGAACCACGCGCGCGCTGCGCGCGCGCTTTGGTTCTAGCAAGATGCGGCGACGGTCTAGGGTTCGCAGCATCGGAGAGCAGAAAGACTTCTATCAATCATGATGAATCAGCAAACCGCACCATCCCTCTATGCCCCCACGGATGCACGCCATGAGCCCCAGTCGACCTTAATCCTGCATTCTCCTCTCAGCAAACCCTTTCAATCCCTTTCCTTTCCACACCCTTTTTGGCGGAACAATGGAATCACATTCCACGCGGCAGAGGAGCTGTTGCGGGCGCGGTGGACGAATTCCACTCGGCATGCAACGCGAAAAAGTATGTTCGTTGTCGACGCGGTGGACGTGTTCCACTCGGCGTGCAACCATGAAACATACAGACGGCCGCAGGTCTAAATAGGATTCCGCATGATCCCACTTCAGCTGCCTACATACCACATACCCTTTGTTTCATTCCCAGGGGGGCGCCTCGAGAAAACAACTCACACACGTACAGCAGCAGCTCGTGTGTCCACCCGGGGGAGGAGGGGGGCGGGCCCCAATGCTTGATCAACCCGGTTGAAGCAACCGCTTTAAGCAGCCAAGATCTGGTCTTTGGGGAGGAGGGAGCGGGGGCCCGCGCCGATCGGCGAAACAAGACATAAGAAACAGCTACGTACCTCTCAAGACGGCTCAATGGGCCCGATTTCGGCACACCCCTCACGCACTCTACGCCTATCCAAGGCCTAGACGACCCAGAGCGTCCAAGGCTCCGCGACGAAAATCTTTACAACGATGGGCTGTCGTGAAGGGTTCTATGGTGCGCCCACCTTCGTCGTGCAACCACCGCGCAAAATTTGCCAACACTGGGCCACCCTGAAGGTTTGAACAGTACGCGCCAAAAAAAATCGGCAACGAAATGATCGATCCGACGGTCTTCCCAGTACCGCGGCGACTGCCGGGACTGATCCGAGTATTCGCTTCCTTCGTGGCGGCCCTGAAAAAAAGTACACCCACCTCAAAAAGCCAACGTCTCGCGTGAGATATCCCCGAATGCTGACCGCAAGTGGGCAAATGTCCCACCCCGTGGTCGCTCCCCATTGTGGCGCCCAGCAACGTTTGTAGCGACATCGCGAACACCACGCGGCCCTGAAAAAGACGCGCCTACATCCGTGAAACAAGCGAACCGCTGGAGACATCCCCACAATCTGGGCACGAACCGGTAAGTGTCCTAATTATCCCCTGGCGGCACCCCCTTGTGTTGCCCAAGTGCGAGGCCTGTCACATCGCGATAATTCTGATCGTGATATGGAAAAGGAGGGAGGAGGAGGAGGAGGAGGAGAGTGAGTAGACGGAGGCGCGACACGGATAACAAGAATTCACGACGCAAAACACGGAAATAAACGCCGCAACATATTCCACGAGACGTGCAACTGCCTGCACAATGATCCGTTATCACCGTCGCACCCTTGATCCGCACGCGTTCGACGGAAACTGGCGGCAATCAAACTGGCCCAATCTGCCAGGGCATCGCTCGTGGGGGGAGGGCCTCCTCGCCTCGGGCTGCTCTCCCGCAGCCGCGCCCCGCCGTCGACGGCGAGCGCGCGCCTTGTGGGTGCCCTGACCGTCCCGGGCGGCCGCCGCAGGCCCGAACGTGCGTTTGATTCGCCCATGTCGCCCAGCCCGCCCATCTGAACCAAGAAAGCCGGTTTCTGCTGAGACATCCTCACGATTCGCTCTTAAACTTAAGCTGGCCACGGCGTGCAGGTGACGCTGGCGGTGTGCTGCCCGCGCCGAGGCGAGAGCGCCGTTTGGACGGACTTTCGGCCATTGTACGGTTCGGCCCGCATAGTACGCTATGTTATCAATGCGAGGCTAAGCTATGCGGTGTGATGCGATGCGATACTATGCTGTGCGATGCGATGCTATGCTATGCTATGCTACGCCATACTGTGCCATGCGATGATCTGCTAGTATATGCGACGCGATGCGATGCGATGCTATGACATGCTATGCGATGCTATGCTATGCTATGCTACGCGATGCTCGTCTATGCTGTTTTGTGCGATGCTATGCGATGTTATGCTATGCTCTGCTGTGCGATGCAATGCTATGTTGTAGCTCCAGTTGGTTCCCCTTCCTCACCCCCACCACCACACGCACAACCTCTTTATCACCCGAAGGGTGGTCGTACATGTAGGTATACACTGGCAGGATCTCGCGGCCAGCGATACAACCGCCTCGCGCACACTTGCCTGGAGCGGGGAGGGATGGGGAGGAATCTGGGAGGAGCGGGGAGGGGTGCAGAGTGAGGTGTCTTGTGGGCCTCTTGGACTGTCTCAGGGATCCACAGGCGCCTACGGAGGTCGTCTTGGAGGGCTCTGTGGGACGTTTTGGGGCGATCCTGGGAGCTTCTTGGACCGTCTTCCGTCTTGGAGGCCTTGTTGGGATGTCTTGCGGCGCTCTTGGGGTTCTCTGAGGCCGTCGTGGACGCTATTAATACAAAGCGCATATGCCCAAAATAGACTCTTCCCAAAGGAATTAGGGCGATGTGTGTTCCTTGCGGCCCTCATAAGTGTCCTCTTGAAGCCCTCTTCAAGCGCTTGGGGGGCCTCTCGGGCCGTCTTGAAGCCATCATGGGCGTCTTGACGAACTCTGGACCGTCTCGGAAGCCTCCTGGACCGTCTGGGGAGCGCCTTCGGGCCCTCCGAAAGCCCCCCGAAGGACCCCGAGGGACACAGTGGGCACCGCGGGGGGAGGGGGGAGTTTGGGAAAAGTGGGCAGCCTCGGGCCCCAGGGGTCTGGTCGCGGGGTCCGCATGGTGATGGGCAACTATGATGAGCGCTTGCGCGCTGCAGTCAGATCCACCTTGAGCCAAAATGGCTACGGATGCTCGTGGGGCGTCTTTGGGGGCTCCTGTGGGGCCTCGTGGAGCCTCTAGGAGGCCTCTAGGGGGCCTCTTGGGCTCTCTTGGGGTCTCTTGGGGCCTCCTGGAGGCCTACTGGGGCGGAAGGCTCGAATTGTCGGTTCGTGTTCCCCCTCTTGAGCCCCTCTTGGGGCCCTCTTGAGGCGATCTTGGGCGCCTCTAGGGCCGCCTTGGGGCACTTTTTGGGCCATCTTGGGGGCTCTCTCTATTGCGCCGTCGTGGCGCCCTCTTTGGGTGCCTCTTGGGCCGTCTTGAGCTGGTTTCTGGGGCCTCATGGGCTGTCTTGAACCGTTGGAAGCACGAAACAGCGAGAACACGAACAACCTTCAAAAACCATTGAGGAAACCTACTTGCTTCGCCTCCTGAGTGCCTCGTGGGAGCACTTTTGAGGGCATCTTGGCCATCTTGAAGCTCTCTTGGGCTGTCTTCAAAGCCATGTTGGACCAATTTTGGAACGCTCTTTTGCGGTCTTGGGCTCTCTCGGACCGGTCGTGGGCCATCAAGGCGCCCTCTTGGACGTCTCTCGGCCCCTTTTGACGTTTTTTGGCGCCCCCCGCTGGGCCCGAAACGGTCAGACGAAAAATCAGTGCACTTCGGAGGGCCCGGGACCCCCTACCCATTATACGTATATGTATATATACTATATATTATGCATACATAAACCAACACAGCATATATACATATATTTATGTATATATGTGTATGTGTATGTATGTGTATATGTATGTAAAAATGTGTATATAGATGTTCATATGTACATAGATGCATACACACATACATACATACATACATACATACATACATACATACATACATACATACATACATACATACATACATGCATGCATGCATGCATGCATGCATGCATGCATGCATGCATACACACATACATACATACATACATACATACATACATACATACATACATACATACATACATACATACATACATACACACATATACATACATACATACATACATACATACACACAAACATACATACATACATACATACATACATACATACATACAGACAGACAGACAGACAGACAGACAGACAGACATACATACATACATACAAACATACATACATACATACATACTAGAACCACGCGCGCGCTTCGCGCGCGCTTAGGTTCTAGTCCAGCCCTTGGCGCTGTGATGAAACGGAGGTCGGGGTTTCCAGGCGACTCGCAATCGGAGAGGAGTTGTGTCCGTCGTGGGCCGGTTATGGGATGTCGCAGGGCTCCCTTGGCTTTTGGGCTTCTCAGGCGCTCTTGTGGGGGGGGCAGGTGTTTGTGGCCCCGATGGCGCCGTCCAGGGTTGCCTCTTCGTTGTCACGACGCGCAGGTCTTGGTTTGTGGGTTCGTCGAGGAGATCGCTGAACAGGCTTGGGGCATTGACTGGCTTTATGATGAAATGTCGAGGCCGTAGGTTGCTGGTCTTTGGATGTCGTCACATGTCCTTGGCTTGTCTTGCCGAACATGTGCGGGAGGGACGAGGAATGACGGAAGACGAGACGAAAACTGCCCGCTTTTCTTTGTCGGCCCGCCCTGTGGTCCGAATGAGAGTTGCGGCGGCCCGCACTGCCACGCTGACGGACCCCCCCTCCCTCTGGCTTTTGGCCGGGGCGGTGGGGCAGGACAGGCGACGGGTACTTAGTACACGCTGTCGCCACACTGCTCAGGTCGGGGCCTCCTAGGCAGGACGACGCCATCTGCGCGAACTCGCTTGAGGTACTTGCCAGCAGTCCACTGGGGGATCTCCTGAAGGCAGATGATGGCACTCTCCATGCCTGAGCGTCGCGAACTGCGAACAATGCGGACTGCTTCGCAATGACGCCCTGAAATCCGCCGACCCCAGAGGCGTGTGCGATATCCTTCTGAGCTGGATACCACACCCGACAATTTTTCGCCCCAAACCGCCCCGCCGTCGACCTGATCCGACACCCCCACCTCCACGCCCCCCACCCGGCCCCTGCCTCGTCTGGCATTCTCACCCCGAGAGAACTACCTTCTTGGGACCCCCCACTCGACAAATTCTGGCCCAGAACCTGCCCACGCCCCCCACCTGGCCTCCTCCTGCTCTGGCATTCCCACCCCGTGAGAACTCTGTTCTTGGGACCCCCCACTCGACAAATTCTGGCCCAAAACCTACCCACGCGCCCCACCTGGCCCCTCCTCGTCTGGCATTCTCACCCCGGGAGCACTCTGTTCTTGGGCCCCCCCGCTCGACAACTTCTGGCCCAAAACCTACCCACGCCCCCCACCTGCCCCTCCCTCGTCTGGCATTCTCACCCCGAGAGCACTCTGTTCTTGGGGCACCCCGCTCGACAAATTCTGGCCCAAAACCTACCCACGCCCCCCACCTGGCCCCTCCCTCGTCTGGCATTCTCACCCCGAGAGCACTCTGTTCTTGGTGCCCCCGCTCGACAAATTCTGGCCCAAAACCTACCCACGCCCCCCACCTGGCCCCTCCCTCGTCTGGCATTCTCACCCCGAGAGCACTCTGTTCTTGGGGCCCCCCACTCGACAAATTCTGGCCCAAAACCTACCCACGCCCCCCACCTGGCCCCTCCCTCGTCTGGCATTCTCACCCCGAGAGCACTCTGTTCTTGGAGCCCCCCACTCGACAAATTCTGGCCCAAAACCTACCCACGCCCCCCACCTGGCCCCTCCCTCGTCTGGCATTCTCACCCC
>CAUYUJ010007669.1:0-163166 GCA_963575745.1 Prorocentrum cordatum
GAGGTGGCAGGTCGCGCAGCCGAGTGAGGTGGTACTCATGGCTGGCCTCGTTTGCCAGGGCGAACATGCGTTCCACATCGTCGCGTGTGTCGGCCTGCACCATGCGGTCCTGGTATCGCCCTGCGATAAGGGTCCCTAATGCCTGAAGTTCGTGGTCCTCATGGGCTCCATCGTTAAGAGGGTAGGGCGTGGGGGCTAGAAGGCGTCGGGCCGTATGGTCGAGGCGGCCAAGGTCAAGCGTGACCTGTAGGCCAACGTGGGACTTCGCTGGCAAGTCACGCAGATAGCAGAAGTCGGTGACAAGGGATCGCGCCGCTTGGTTGGCGATGATGTAATCGATGCGCATAGTGCGGGGACACTTGGTGACGCGGTCCCAGTCAGGGATATTGCCATATGTGTGCATGGTGTGGTCAGGTGTGCCTTCAGCGACGTTAAACCATCCGTGTTGCATCATGTGCAGCAGGTGTGGATTGCCGTCGATGTTCGTGTTGGCGTCCATGCAAATGAAATACGGGTCTGTGCCGACCCTCGCGGCGGCGCAGTCGGCTAGCCGAAACAAGTCGGTGCTGTCTCCTCCAGCGACCCCATAGAGGCTCGCTGTGTAGATCCCAGCGGGCCCGTGGTTGTTTCTTCGCCGCCTGCGGCGGTGCTGGGTGCAGAGCGGGAGGAAGGCCTCGTGCCATCTTTTCTTGGCCTTGAGTGTGGCGATACAGGACGCAGTATCGTCGACGGTGGAGTCGACGATGGCGTCCTTAGAGAGGATGGCGACCCCTCCCGATGCGCCAGTGTTGCCCTCGACTGTGTGGTCTGTGCCGCCGTGGGCGGCTTTGCGCTGGGCTCGCGCCAGATCCAGGTCAGGTCCCAGACTGGCATGATATCCCCCGTGGTGTGGATTGGCGGCGTTGGTAACGATGGCTTGTCTGGTAGGCTTGGCATGTCGGGTCTCCTGCAGTGCTATGACTGCGGCGTTGTGGTCGACACCTAGAGCAGTGATAGTTGGCCAATTTGCTGAGAGACTCGTGATGTTGAGGCTGACGAGATGGATGGAGCGACCTGGCCCGTCTCCATCGGTGGAGCTGGGGTTGGCTCGTCCCGCACGGTGGAGGGCCGCCTGGCCCTTATCCAGGTAGGAGGCTTGGCCACAGTAGGAGCTCATGGCGTCCCTGCAGATTGGCTTGAACGGGGCTGAAGCCGCCGTCAGGCCAGAAGTATAGGCGAGGCATGGTCGACACTGCGCCAGGGGGGGTTCAGAAACATCGGCAAAACTGCCTCGAAAAATCCTCCTCACTCCTGTACCGTGGGGGACGGGGGGAGGGGAGGTGAGACGGCAGCAGAGGGAGAGGGAGGCGACTCCTCGATCCGTCCTGCCGAACACAAGAGCAAAAGCAAACCAGCGGCGGCAGCTCGGCGCGGCAGCGGCGCAACGCGCGCGCATATACTGCGCACGCGACACCGCTGGTCCGTCCTGCGGCGGCGCGCCCGCCCCGTCAGTACCGTGATGAGCAGCATCAGGTGGAACAGCACGAGCAGCGCGGTCGGTGGCCTGGCGCTGGGCCTCGTCCACGCCCGCTGCCGCGAGGCACGCGTTGCGGACAGGGCTGACTCCACGCGGGGCCGCCGCTGCCGCGGCAGCGGCTGAGGTGGCGAGGGCGCCGCCACGACTCTGTGGAGAGAGCGGTGAGCCGCCGCCGAAACCCGCCGCGAGGTCCTTGACGCGGTACTTGTTCTTGAACGGGTCGAAGGTCGGCGCCTCGTCGATGGGAATGACCACGCGGGTGGGCGGCGGCAGCTCCTGGTCCGTGGACGGCGTCGGCTCGAGGTCGACCTGGCCAGGTTCGATGGCGCTGGCACCTAAGCGTGGCACCGCCTCGGGGGCTTGGCGATCAGCCTGAGTCTCGCGGGGCGGCGAGCTCGTGGAGCTCCCAGGGGCCTTGCGCGAGCTGTGGCGACTGCAGGACCTGCTGCGCGGGACGCGCCCGCCCGTATGGCGGTCGCGTGGCGAGGTCGCCTGGGCGTTAGCGCGCGCAGAGTCCGCCCTGCTCGGGGGGCGGATCGGCGCTGCGCAGGGTGTTGGACTGGGCTGGCGGGGGCCGCCTGCGCCGCCCGCCGCCGAGGCAGCAGCCTGGTCAGGGTCGACAGCGTCAGGGCGGGGGCTGATGTGATGGGCACTTCCGTCGCTGTGCCGCGGGGAGGCGCTGTGGTGCGCCTGGGTGTACGTGAGGACGAGCGGGACGAGCGGCTGCCTCACTCGCTCAGGTGGGGCAGGTTTTGCCTGGGCAGGGCGCAGCGATGCGGCCACGTTTGGCGGGGGCGTGTGATGGCGCGGTTGCCAAGCGCGCACGTTCGCATCGCGCCATCCTTCAGGGCGCCCTGTCCTGCCACGGCTTGGTGCAGCCCCCTGGGCTGAAGCCGCAGGGGTTAGCACTGCGGGCTGGTTGCTGGGTGTGCTGTCATGGCGGCCTGGGTAGTGGCCCCAGGCACGCGTGGACCCTGGCACGGGCGAGGTGGCCCGTGGGGGAGACTGCACGAGTGCCCGCGGGTAACCGATGACCGCTGGATGCACCCTGGCGTGGGGGGCATGGCCGTAGCTGGAGGCGGCTGCTCCAGCCGCCGCGGGCCTGGCGCCAATGGGGCCACGGTGGTAGGCGGCACCCCCGCCGTACACCGTGTTGCCGCCTGTCGGGACGCGCGCGGGGGAGCGGTTGCGTGGAGTGCTCGGCTGACCTGCGTCACGTTGGTCGCGCTGCTGAATGCGCTGCTGGTGCTGTTGGTAGCGCTGCTGGTCGGCTCTCGAGAGCGGGCGGGTGTCGGGGAGGACAGTGGGCACGACGGGCCGCCGCCAGCCCTGGTAGACGTGCTCGAAGGCGTGGTCTGGGTTAGTCTCCCCGACGGGTGAATATCGCCGCACATGCTCCATGTAGTCAATGTTCTGCGGCTCGGGGAGCGCCGTGATGTTTACAGCGCGCTGGTGCGCTGGTCCATAGAGACAGAAACTACCACGGTTGCTGCGGTCGTGATTCAGCTCGGCTTCGGTCGTGGCTCGGCTCACCATGGCGTCGCAGAGGCGCATGTCGTAGTCGAGAGCTTGAGGTCCAGGGCCGCCCTCGGCGTCCCAGTACAGTACCACATCTCGCCAGCGGGTGCGGGTAGTGTGGATGCGCTCGGCGATGGACTCGCAGACGGTCCTGACTGTGACACGATCCCTGTGCATGTTGGTGATGGTTAGGGAGTAAGGTCGGCGGACCGTTTTGTTGAAGGTGAAGTCCTCCTTGAGGGCCTGGTGGGGGCCGAAGAGCACGTAACCTTCCCTCCACAGCGGTTGGTCGGGGACGGGTCTTCAGGCATCCCCGTTCCTGTGAACCCAGGTGGCCGCCGTGTGCCGTCGGGCAATCCCTGCCTGGGGACCCGCCGCGGCCTCGGTGGAAGGTACCATTGACCCTGGTAACCAGCTTGGCCTGGTTGTGGAGGCTCCCCCCCGTGGCCTGAAGGCGCTCGGGGGGGCTCCTTGAGGTCGTGGTGGGCTGGCGCGTTGCCATATTGGCGGGCAAGGGTGTGCGGCGGCATCCCTGTGGCGCGGACGTCGAACAGGCTGTGTGGATTGGGCGGGTGGGGGCACCTGCTGGAGAGGCAGCATGTGTCGGAGTCCCTGTTGTCGGTGCTGTATGCACACGTCCAGCTGTTGCAAGAGTAGTCCGTGGACCAGTCCATAGGTGCACGTAGTCCGCTGAGGGCGCAGTCTGGGCACGTTGGTTGGCCCGAGGTGCCGAGCTGCGTGTTGCGGCGGGCCGCACAGTACTGACAGCATTGGAATCGGCACTGTAGGCATGACCAGCGTCCTGGTAAGGGCGGGAGCGCTTGCTCGTTTGTGCCTGGGTCGTCTGGGTGGGGTCGAGGTCGATCCCACAAGGGCCAGACGTCGGCAAACCAGGACTGGCCTGTAGTGCGGACGACCTCGGCGGGGAGTCGAGCGTCGTCGGCATGGCGCTCGATCCACTGGGGCCCCATGTCCGCTGGTACCATGACCGTGCGCCAAGTGTCGTCCGCCTTGACGTGGACTTGGGTCGGTGCCCAGAGCTTGGTAGTGGTATCGCCATGGTCGTGGTGGAGGATGACCCAGCCGTCGCGACCCACCACCTCAGGGTCGATAACGCGATGGCCCATGACGGTCGTCCCCCACGGTAAGTAGGCGCCGTCGTGGTGATCGCCAGGGCCGAGCCAGACCTCGATGCCAGGGGCGTTGACACGGGCCCGCACATCGC
This sequence comes from Prorocentrum cordatum, assembly GCA_963575745.1. Classification (NCBI taxonomy): domain Eukaryota; class Dinophyceae; order Prorocentrales; family Prorocentraceae; genus Prorocentrum; species Prorocentrum cordatum. Next base: position 4,260 of record CAUYUJ010007669.1, read on the forward strand.
GGACGTGGAAGGCGAGGACGTGGTAAGCGGTCGGCTCCACTTCCGTCACGATGTGCTCCCACGTCTCGATGTCGCTGTAGTCCGAGGTGGAGTTTCCGCCGCCCTGCCTTGACGCACGGGAGGCGGATCGCCGTGGGCGGGCGTGGCCTCGGGCGAGGGCTGCGGCCGCACTGATGAGGGACGGCATACGGCGGTCGTCGTCTCCTGATGTCGTCGATGAGCGGTCTGGACTGTGTGCCAGGGCGGCACCTGACTGGTAGGTGCGCGGTGGACCAGGCTCGGCCCCAGGGCTGGAGCCGCTGGGGCGCGACTCGCGTGCGTCGGGGTGCCCCCGCACGGGGGCGGCTTGCAAGCCAGTGTACACAAGGTCGATCAGTGGCTGCGGGTCCAGCTGGAGCTTGCGAAGCGAGACGCGTGGCCGAGGCTGGTTGGGGTCGGCCCTGGTGGCTGCTTCAGTGTCGTAATGCTGTTGGGCCCATGCTCGCGCTGCCTCTGGCGAGTATAGTGCCTGCGGCGGTGGCCACGCTGCCGCGATGCCCAGCTTGCGCCGAGTGCTGGCTTCCTGGTCGTGGGCTTCAGCGGCCTCACGGAGATCTGGATGATCGTAGCCAGCGATGTGGAGGGCGTGCGCACAGTCTCCCATGCCAAATGCTTGTGGTAAGGCACGGCACCTGGAGGCAGCTTCCGTGGGGGCACACCAGTCCATGCGGATGAGGAGGCCCAGGACCCGAGGGTATATGAGGCGCGCTCCGTGGGCCTCCCCTTTCACGAAGTTGTGCCAGTTTTCACCGCTCGGTGGTTGGGTGGCCTCGCACATCCAGAGCGCGATGGGTCCCCACGCGAGGGTATCGTCTTCGAGGCTGTAGGGCGGGTGGGGCGGCACTGCGTACCACGCGGCCAGCGAAGGGTGCACGCTCACGTACGTGCGGCCAACGTTGGTGCCAGATCGACCCTTCGCTTCACGGCGGGGGCCTGGCAGGAGGTGCCCTCCGCTGGCAGCGAGACGGGCCGCAAGGTCGCCGCGGGTCCCATGCCAGAAGACAGTGGGCGCGTCGGTGGTGGGTTGGCGGAGGTCCCACGTGAGGTAGGGGGAAATCGTCTCGCCTGAGTTCCCGCCCGAGTCTCCGAGCACCCAAGTGAGGCGGTTCGGGGGCCTCTGCATGATGTCAGTCCACGGCCCCAGCGCTTGGAGTGTTAGATCATGGGTGAATCGAGGATGGTCGTGGAGTCGCAGAGCGTCTTTGATGTCCTCTGTAGACACGCCACTGTTACCAATCGCAAAGCCGTTTTGGTACAGGGCGTTGAGGATGCTCGTCGGCGGCACGGGGACCGCTGGGTCGCGCTGGATAGTGTTGCGTAAGTTGCGCGTCGGTGGCTTGAGGGCTAGATGGGGCGTACCAGGGCCTGAAGGCGCCTGGGGCCTGGCGGGTGATGCATAGCGTGCTCGCCGACGTGGTGGGTGGGTGTCCGTGTCGGAAGAGGAACCACGAGCATCTGCATGTCGGAAGATGGACCACGGGCTGTCGCGGGTGCGCTCACGTGGTTCCCTTGCCTCGGCGTCGCTGGCGTGGGCTGTGGCGTCTTCGTGAGTCGGTGGGTTACCATAGACCGCGCCGCTCTTGGAGCCGTATCGCGGAGACGGGCTGGTCGATCGTGGTGTGACAGAAGAGGCTCGCGATACGGCGGCAGTGACTTCGACGATGGCGGCGGTGGTGGCGGTGGTGACATCGGCGACTGCGGCGGCAACTGCTGCGGCGTAGTGTTCCTGTAGCAGCGGATGTCGGAGTGAGTGCACGTGCTGGTCCTCGTGTTCGTCGGCAAGCGTGCGCGGCATTGTGTATGTGGCCTCAACACGCGGCCTCCTGCTCGGTTGGCAACAGCGGAGGCACCACTGGGCCGTGGATGAGTCCAGGGCACGCGCACAGATGCGGGCTCCTACGTGTCCGACGGCTCCTTGAGCGAGGAGTTTGGCGCCGACAAGAAGAAGACCGCACACCACTCCGCCAGTGCGATAGCTCCGAGTTTGCCGCTGGCCCATTTCAGGACACCCCCGAGGCCGACCCCGACTGCGCTGGCTCCGCCCGAGACGATATCTCTGAGTTTGGCGCTGGTCCACTTGAGAGTACCCCACAATGCGGACGTGACGTTGTATGCCGTTGTGCGTCGGGGTGTAGTGGGCACAGATGGGCCTGGTGCCGCCGCTTCACGTCGTCGTCGTTGTCGGTAGCTGGGGTCTCGGCTCGGTGTCGGCAAGTACCCATCGATCTGTCCTTGTACGGCATTGCTATCACGATGGCGTACGTGGCCACAAAGAGGCAGATGAGGCAGCCACAGTGTCGTGATGCCGCTGCGCTGTGCTGGGCCTCGTAGGAACCGCTGGCATCTGGGTTCGCGTCGTCGATGGGGTCGTTATCGATGTCGGCTTGCCAGTGGTCGATGGCGCTGGGATTGGAGTCAGTCACGTTAACACGGCAGACAAGGGTGCGGGGCGTGGTGCTGCCACCTGCGGTCTGGAGATGTCCAGGTCCAGCCAGTGCTGCAGCGGGGCTGAAGCCGCCACTGCGCGGGCTGGTTTGAGCTGGCGATGCTGTGGCATGGCTTGTCGCGTCGGCGGCAGTGGCGCCTTCAGCGTCGTTGAGCTGTGCGCAGGGGTCGGTCTGGGCCGAGTCGTTGGGCGGACTGCTGTGCGACGGGGTGTGCCCTGAGTGGGGTTCGCTGTCACGGTCACGCTGGGCCGTTTCGCCTGGTGGTGTCATGCCGTCACGATCCTGAGTTTCCATGTCGTCCTGGCTATCGCCCGACGCGTGGAACGAGCCCAGGGAAATGTTGCTGATATCGTCCGACGCGTGGAACGAGTCCAGGGGTATGTTGCTGATATCGCTGGCCGCGATGTGCTGGAGCAGCCATGATATGGGGTCGACTGCGGCCTGCTCACCCGTGGCGTGCTGGGCGAGGCCAGCTGGCGGTGGTGGGTTTAGCGGTTCCGTCGGTGCCACGGCGAGCTCCGCCTCGACAAGCGTCTGCATGTCTGTCGGGTGGTGCAGGATCGCATCCGCGAGGTACGCCAGGGCGTCTTGGTCGGGTGGAGGGAGGCCTCTTGGTAGTAAGGCGTGGGCCCGTGAGAGGTATGACGGCAAAGGTGCCGTAAAAGCCTCAGGGCCGACGAGCTGAGCACGAGCGCCCTGGTATTCCAGAAGGAGGCCAAAGTAGCGGGTGGAGTACTCGCGGCTGCCCAGGATACGAGTGAGGTTGCGGTTGGTGCGCTGTCTGTCAGGGCCCGCTCTATGCCAGATGTCCTCGCACATGTCGATCGCGGTGCGCTGGCGCAGGGCGTCGTTTTTCTCCTCGGAGTCCTCCTGGAAAAATTGGTCGTACTGTGGCAGATGGAGCGTCGCCAGGATGTACGGGACGCAGTCCTCGAGCCATGCCCAGAACACGTCCTGGTGGTCCTCACCTGGTGCCCACGCCGCAGCGCACGGTATGAGCCGGGCTCGGATCATCATCAGGTGCCAGGAAGCGGGGTCCTCCTCGGGTTCGCCCCTGGCGCACAGGGGGGTAATGAGACCCGTGGGGCTATAGCGGGGCACGACAGCGGGGCTGAAGCCGCCACTGTGTGCATGGCCTTGGTCAGCGGCCCCGTCGAGGGTGTGCTGCACGACGGTCGAGGCCACGCTGAGGGTGGACTGCGATGCATGTGTCGTAGTTGACGAGGGCGTACATGCACTCGCGATGGCGCCCAACGGTCCCTTGCCGCACGGACCCGCGGCGGCGGTGCTGTTCACGATCGGGTCCAAAATGGTGCAATGATCGCACTTGTAGATGCTGCTGTCATCGTAAAGAAAAACGTGCTGGGAAAAAAAAAAAAAAAAAAAAAAAAAAATAAAAAAAAAAAAAAAAAAAAAAAAAAAAAAAAAAAAAAAAAAAAAAAAAAATAAAAAAAAAAAAGAAAAAAAAAAAAAAAAAATAAATAAAGAAAAAAAATAAAAAAAAAAAAATTAAAAAAAAAAAAAAAAAAAAAAAAAAAAAAAAAAAAAAAAAAAAAAAGAAAAAAAAAAAAAAAAAAAAAAAAAAAAAAAAAAAAAAAAAAAAAAAAAAAAAAAAAAAATAAGAAAAAAAATAAAAAAAAAAAAATAAAAAAAAAAAATAATAAAAAATAAAAAAAAAAAAAAAAAAAAAAAAAAACAAAAAAAAAATAAAATAAAAAAAAAAAAAAAAAAAGGAAAACGTGCTGCGAGCATCTGCCTGAAGACGGTGAGCTCCAGCTTGCGACGGAGGGCCATGCTGCAGGCTAGCCCGCAGATGTAATAATAATATAGGGCGAGGCCAGGTGGGCGGCGCGAGCGATGAGCCAAAAGCTGCATGTCGGCACACGTCCTCAAATACCCCTGAATGCTCATGTACATTGCAACAATCACGCCCCCTGCAAGACTGCGGGTGTCCCAACACCAGATAGCTTGCGCGTGCTGCTGCCAAAACAGACATGAGGCGACAAGAAAGAGATACAACGCGAAGAGGGAAGAGATGCCTCTGGGGGCGCTTCCTCGGAGGGCTGAGGCGGGCTCTCTGAGGCACCTTCAATAGGGTTCCTGGGTGGCCCGACCCTTGTCTTTGCCTTTGTCAGCCCCTGGGGGCCCCGTCCCTGGGGTGACCTGGCCTGGCTGGTCGATCCACCCGCAGACAGCCACGGGATCAGCGGCCGCTGCAGCTTCCTCCTTCTTAGTTTCCAGAGTGGCCACTTGTGGCAGGTGGATGGTACCCCCCGCGAGGTGCCCGAGGAGGGCCTGGATGTCGCCGCGCAGTGCAGCAGCTTCGGCGGTTGCCGTCTGTTGCTGGGTGACGACGGTGGCAAGCCCCCGTTCCAACCCCGAGACGTGCTCCGTGAGTGTGGCCTGGGAGGAGAGAACGCCCGCAAGCTGAACCTGCATGTTATCCACCGTGTTGGCTAGCCGCTCGTGCTGTTGTTCCATGTGCTGGATGCGGGTCGTGGCAGCATCTGGCGGTTGAGAGGCCGATGCGAAACGCTCACCGAAGGTGTTGAGTTCGTGGGAGGCCTCGCTGTATTCATCGCCTGATGAGAGGATCTCGACGTCCTCGGCGTCGCCTGGTACTTCGGCGGCTGTGGCAGCGTCGCCTTCGGTGTGGCCCCCTCCTTCTGCCGCCACCGTGCCAAGCCGAGAGTCATGACCACCTGCTCCTGGGGCGGCCGTTTGTTCAGCGGCTCCGTCCGTGCCGTGCGGGGGTGCAGAGGAGCTGCGGCCTGGGGCGCAGTGTGACCTTGCGTGCGGCGGGACGTCACGTTTCCCACTGGAGGATCGGTGGCGCTTGGCTGAAGGCTCCTCCTTGGGGATCAGGAGCGGTGCGACGCCTTTGCCTTTGGGCGTGGCAGTCATGAGGTCGTGGAGATAGGGGCTCTGGGCCGCTTTGGCGAGGAGTGTGCCGGTGGCGGGGCTAAAGCCGCCACCACGAGCTGGCGGCGTCACAGGCTCTGTAATGGTGGTAGGCGTGACGATGGTGACGTTGTCCCGCTTTGGCACCACCTCAGCCAACGGGGCCTCGGTGATGCTCCACGGGATGGGGCACCCCGCAACTTGTACCGTGAATGTGAGTGGGGGCCGATGGGCACGCACTAAGGCAAACTGGGCCGCAGTGGCTGGGTCCCAGGCGGTGTGGTAGACCTCACAGTCCCATTTAACGGACGGGCCCGTGAGAGTCTTGGCGAGCTGGGTCAGCGTGGCGCGGCGTGCCGCAATGCCAGTGATGCGGTAGCGCGTCTTGGCGAGGGAAGCCTCGCAGCCACGGATGCTGACGGCAGCAGCCCTGGCGGCGTCTGACCCCCGTGGAACACGGATCCCCAGTAAGCCTGATTTGCCGTGCCTGACGACTCCCAGGGCCTTGAACTCCACCGACTTCTGGAACGCATCTGCCATCGTGATGGGATGGTCCTCAGGGAACCACACGGTCTGATACTTGTCAGCGGTGGGCTCGTCAGCACCTACGTTGCTGAGGTCGTAGGTGGCACCGAGTTGCCCTGATCCCGCCAAGACCTTGTCGACCGCTTGGAGACTGACGCCGAAGGTGGCAGCCAGGGACCTCTTTCCGACGCCCGATCCAAACTTGCCTAGGCTTTTGCAGGGTTCGAGGATGGTGACGGCTTTAAAGTTGCCGTGGAAGAGGGCCTTGAAGGTGTCCTGGAGCTGACTATCGAGCTCCTGGCGGCGAGCGTCTTTCTTGGACTCCCTGTGCTTTTGGTTTTGGCGCGCCTGGTCCTGTGGAGCGGAGTCCCCTCGAAAAGGGCCCTTGGTGCGTGGACCACCGTTCACGGGGGCACCTCCCGAGAACTGGTCCTCGAAGGCCTGATGCATGAGGGGACTGCGGCGATGGCCTCGGTTTCATGCATGGTCGCCCGAATCCAGCATACGTGGTCGGCAGGGTCGATGGTGGCGACGGCTACTTTTTCCGTGCAGGCGACCTCCTTGGTGCCCAGCTGGTACACGGTCACGGGGACGTGCGTGTGGACCACTTTGGGCGCCTTGGGGTGACGCTTCATGACGGGGACGGCGAGCTCGGTACCGACGTAGTTGTCGTTTTTTGGGCCCATGACAGCAATCGCGAGCTGGCCCGTGGTTCGCTTGCCCTGCTCGAGGTGGTGTTGGAGCAGCCGCTCACCGCTCTCGTAGTCGTGGAGGCTGATACTGGGCTTGTACGTCTTGCCGTCGTCGGGGGATGTGGGTTCAGCGAGGACGGGGACCTTCCAAAAGGCCGGGTCCAAGGCGATGAATTGGGTGTCCGCAGTCTGAAGACGTGCGGAACCCGCTGATGGGTGTGATGTGTCACCGCCAATGCGCTTAGGCTTGCTGCGCTGGTGATGATCAAGCGTGTAGCTGATCTGGTTGGTGGCGCACATGCGGATCAGGGCGCTGCCGAGCTTCTTCGTGTTGGACTTGTGCATGTCGTACGTTGCCTGGAGCTCGTCCGCGCTCAGTTCGGCAAGCCCGTTGTATGCGGCCGTGGGGCGGTCAGACCCCGCTTGCTTGAACGCTGCGATGCAGTCCTGCTTGCGTTGGAGGAGAGATCCTTCAGCAGCAGGACGGGAGCTCGGAGGCTGCTTGGAAGAGCGACGGCGGTCCGGCTTCTTGGGGGCCATTGCTGCGGGCGCTCTGGTGAAGAGAGGTGACGCGAATCAGTAGGGTCCTGCTGGGACCCCTCCGGCCCCGCGAGGCCTGGGAGTCTGGCTCCGAGGCGGGGCGCTTCGCGTCGCGGCTGCGGTCTGAGTGCTGGGCACTCTCGAGCCGAGACTAGAGAGAGAGAGAGAGAAAACAAAAGAGGGAAAGGATAGAGAGAGATGGAGAGAGAGAGAGAGAGAGAGAGAGAGAGAGAGAGAGAGAGAGAGAGAGAGAGAGAGAGAGAGAGACCGGACAAGTAGGCGGACCAGGGTCCGTCCGCGAGGCGCACTGCGGTGCGACAACCCGCAAAACACTATTAGCGGCGGTGCAGCCTTAGGATACGAGGGCGGGCAAAAGACCCCCTCCCCCGGCGCATTGCGTCTGAAGCTACGGACGGCGGACAGACTGTGAAGATCTCACCTGTCAGACCGCGTGAAGAAGAAGTCCCCAACGCAAGTGGCGACGTGAAGAACGTGGCTAAGGCGGCTTGGCGGACCGCCGGTTGGGCGCTTGGCCGCTGCGCGGCGCGCAGAGACGGGGCACCCCCCGCCCCCGCGCCCAGGCCCCGTGGACGCGGTGCCTCGCGGGCGCACGGGCTGGCGAAAAGAGAAAAGGGGCACCAGCTGGGAGCCGTATGGCCCAGCACAGTGCGCACAGGCCGAGAACCCCAACAGGAGCGGCAAAAGCTAGCCGACAGCACAACGGCACCAGCCGCTGCCAGCTACCTTTAGCCCCCATTGGCGGACCTCGAAAGTGACAGAGTCCGCGGCCAGGCGGCGGACGGCAGAGGGGCGCCAGACGCGCTGAGGAAAAGGTGCACATGCTGGGAGCCGAATGGCCCAGCATGCGCACAGGCAAAGACAGTGCAAGGGTGCAGAGGAGGCCCTCACGGCGGATGCACCCGCAACGGCATGGCGAACATGACATGACGTGATGGCACGGGTGCGCGGGGCGGGGCTGAAGCCGCCTCCCCCGCCAGCAGGCACGGCTCACCAGGGAACAGCGCCCGAGTGAGCAAGGACGGCAGTGGCCGTAACACGCAGGTCAGGATGAGGGCAAAGTGAATGAGAAGCCCCAGCGTTCTTCAAAAGCGTCGGACCACGAAAGAAACTGAAGAAGGAAAACAGTATCAGTGCGCAGACGCTTGAGAGTGGCGCGGTGGATGAGGCCTGCTGTGCGGCCGTGCGGGAGGCCGAGGGCCGAGTCCACGCAGGTTAGGAGCATGTCCGAACTGCGGGCCAGAGTCGGGCGGGGGCCAGGAGCTCTCAGACTCCATAGGCGGAGCTCGATGCATCGGTGGGCAGTCGGCTGCGCGTCGGCCTTTCTCGGTCCGTCGTACTGTGGTCCAGCTTCGCGGAACCTGTGGGTGTGCCTAGCGGGGCGGCGGTCGGGGACCGCCACAAGAGGCGGCAGGTACGCGGCCAACACCCATGACAAGAGGATCCGCTTGGCCCGGCGGAGCGCAGGAGCCGGAGCATGTTGGTAGGGTGGCTCCTCCTGGGCCTGCGCGGCGTCCCCGCCGCCCCCCTCGGCGGCTGCTGCGGCCTTGCGTTTGGCCCTCAGCCTCCTCAGCCTCCTCCTGTCGGAGCGCTCCTCAGCCTCCAGTCGTTGGAGCAGGTCCAGCTCCTTCAGGTGCGACAGCATCTCCGCGACCTCTCGCAGCGTGTCCGCACCCTGGAAAATGCGGCCGCTAGGGTCGGCGTCCTGCCTCCCAGCGGCGACGCTGCTGCTCACGGGCTTCGCCGCAGAGGGGCCGGCCGTAGGGGGGCCGTAGCTGGGGCCGTCGGCTGTGTACCCGATCGGGCCCCAGAAGCCCACGGGCGCTTGCACCCCGAGGTCGTGGTGGAGGTAGTGGTCGTCGGCGCCGTCGTCGCGTGAGTCTCGGAGTCCGACTTCACAGTCAGCTGTGCGTTCAGTCTGGGCGCGGCTGCCTGGTGGGACGGTCAGCGCAGGTGGCCTGCAGGGTTCTGCTGCCGTGACGTCAGGGCGCTGTGCTGCTGAGGTACGGTGGCGTGGGTCCACTGCTGGGCCGGGCTGGGGTCCCTGAGTTTGGGCCTTGGTCTGTGCGCCCGTACTGGGGGGCGGCATCTCGGCGCGGAGCGCAGGTGCAGGGACGGTCAGACTGGAGCAGCTCAGGTGGGCGGTGTCCCCAGACGACAGCGTGACGGTCCAGTGGCCGGGGTGCTCGCTGGACTGCCCCCGTACGATACCTCGGAGGCCGTTGAAGGGGTTGTGGACTTGACCCTGGACGATGACCGCTGTGCCCGCGTGGAGCCGTGGTGGGATCCAAGCGGCCAAACGGCAGTTTACGGCTCGGAGGTGACCGATGGTGGCTGGTTGCGGTCCGAGGAAGCGCTCGAAGTGCTCCCGTACAGTCGCAGTGCTAGTGCTGGCAGTGCTGGTGCTAACACGCGAGGTTGCGAGGGAGCCAGGACCCAGGGCAGGCGTGTGAGCATGCGAGACTGCCAAGGCTGGCCCCGCTGCCGTGCTACCAGGTTGTGGCGGGGAGGTCACCCCAGGGCTCGAGGCAGCGTGGGGACCGATGACAGGAATGGCAGGCGTGGTGCCATGCGGGGGGGCTGAAGCCGCCCCCGCTGGCGTGCTACCAGGTTTTGGCCGGGGGGTCGACTCGAGGCTTGAGGCAGTGTGGGGGCCGATGACAGGAATGGCAGGCGTGGTGCCATGCGGGGGGGCTGAAGCCGCCCCCGCTGGCGCGCTACCAGGTTTTGGCAGAGAGGTCGGCTCGAGGCTCGAGGCAGTGTGGGGGCTGATGCCAGGGCGGCCCTGGGCGGCCGTCTGGTGGCCTAGAGGGCGTCTGCGGTCGACGTCGCCCCCGCGCTGTCGGCGTCGCCGCCGCGCTGTAGCTGCGCTCCGTCGCCGCCACTCGTCGCGGAAGCCGATGAAGAAAGAGTACATGACGTACGTGGCGCACAGGGTGGCCCACGTGGACGGTGTCACCACGTTGTACCACTCGATGACCTCCAACCACACACGCTCCACGAACGCTGGCGTGGGTACCGGCGTAGGCGCGGGCGTGGGTGGTGACGCTGGCGGTGCTGGCGTCGGAGCTGTCGTCGGTGCTGGCCTCACTGTTGACGTCGGGGTGGGTGTCGGGTCTGACGTCGCTGCTGCCTGTGACTCTGGCTTTGGTGCCGGCGTGGTGGGGCGGCCGCTGGCGCTGGAGGTGCTGGTGTCAGAGCTGTCGTCAGTGCTGGCGTCGGTGCGGGCGTCGACAGGGACGTTGGTGCTGCCTTCGGCTCTGACGTCGCCGTCCAGGGGGCAGGCGTGGATGCTGACACTGCCGATGCTGGCGTCGGAGCTGCTGTCATTGGTGCTGACGCCTCGGCTGCACTCGGGGCCGGCGCTGTCGCTGGTGTCGGAGCTGCGTGCGGGTCTGGTGGTGGTGGCGCCGTAGTCGTGGGCGTAGGTGTTACTTGTGAGGCTGTTTTCGCTGGTCTGTAGTTGTTGCCCCACGGGGTGTCGCAGTGGGTGCCCATGGGGTACTGTGCACAGCACTGCCCTGACACGCTCTTGAAAAGTACAACGCATTTTGTGCCACCTGTTTGCTCTGATACGTTCAGTAATACACATGTTACCGTAGACGATGCCGCCGGCGAGTCTGACATGCTGCCGCCGTGGGCGGCCGCCCGAAAACTGGCACTTCCGATGCGGCCGTCACAGCTGCCGTCCGTGCTGTCGTCGATGACTGTGGAGGGATCGGGAATTTAAGGGGGTACAGGTGCGATCGGGAATTTAAGCGGGTACAGCCCCACTCGGACTGAGTGGCCCGCCCGCCCCACCAGGCCTTGAGCCAGCCTTGAGCAGACTGTGCCGATGCTGTCGTCGATGTTGTCGTCGATGCAGACTGTGCCGCAGACGATGAAATCGACGAGGCAGACGTGTCATGACATGACATGGCGGTCCCACTAGCGTAGGGTGCGCCTGAAGACGGCACCCGCGCCAGCGGCCCTGGGCGAGGCGTCAGGACAGTGAATGGCTGAGGGCTCGTCGAGGCAGGCGTCGATGCGGTCGTCGGTGCTGACGTCGCTGTTGGGGTCGATGCGGGCCGTGGCGCAGGCGTAGGTGTCGACGTGGCGGACATGATACGGCGTGGCATGGCGGTCCCAATAGCCGCGGGTGTGCCTGACGGCGTCGATCTCGTCGTCGATGCCGCCGTCGGTGCCGACGATACTGAGGCCGACCCTGTCGTCAATGCTGGCGTCGGTGCGGACGTGAGCGCGGGAGCCACGGCCGTGTATGCCGCCGTGGATGCAGTCATGGGTGCTGTCGTGGATACCGCTGTGGAGGCCATTTGGGGTGCTGCCGTAGATGCCGACGTGGGTGCCAACGTTGGTGCCGCCGCCGGCGAGTCTACCACTGCTGACGTCGAAGGCGGTCGCCCGAAAGCTGTCGCTGCCGATGTGGACGTCCCAGCTGCCGTCCGTGGTGGCGTCGACGACTGTGGAGGGATCGGGAATTTAAGGGGGTACAGGTGCGATCGGGAATTTAAGGGGGTACAGCCCCACTCGGCCTGAGTGGCCCGCCCGCCCCGCCAGGCCTTGAGCCAGCCTTGAACAGCCTGTGCCGATGGTGTCGTCGATGTTGTCGTCGATGCAGACTGTGCCGCAGACGATGAAATCGACGAGGCAGACGTGTCATGACATGACATGGCGGCCCCACTAGCGGAGAGTGCGCCTGAAGGCTGCACTCCCGCCCGCGGCCCTGGACGAGGCGTCAGAGCAATGACTGGCTGAGGACTCATCGAGGCTGGCCTCGATGCGGCCGTCGGTGCTGACGTTGATGTGGACGTGGGCGCCTCAATCGATGCGGTGGTCGGCGGTGCTGGCCTAGGGACACCCAGGGTCGTCGGCGGGGTGGGATAAATAGTGGGTGGTGCCGCTGGCGGTGCTGTCGCAGGAGCTGTCGTCGGTGCTGGCCTCGATGCAGACGTCGGAGCTGGCGTCGACGCGGGCTGCAACTCTGGCGTGGGTACGGGCGTAGGCGCAGGCGTAGGTGCTGACGCTGGCGGTGCTGGCGTAGGAGCTGTCATCGGTGCTGGTCTCGATGGAGACGCCGGAGCTGGCGTCGATGCGGCCTGCAACTCTGGCGTAGGTACCGGCGTAGGCGCAGGCGTGGGTGTTGACGCTGGTGGTGCTGTCGTAGGGGCGGGCATCGGTGCTGGCCTCGATACGGACGTCGGAGCTGGCGTCGAAGCTGGCTGCAACTCTGAGAGACGATGATGCCGAGGAGAGGTCTGTAGGTCACCAGGCTTCGGCGGGCCTGAAGGCGCCGCCGAGCGAGTGGCCATACAAGGAGCGCAAGAGTGGCTGATTGTGGTGCTGGCGTCTCTTGCGTCCGTCGGGGCTGTCGCTGGCAGTACTGGCGTCGCCGCCGTCGATGCTGACGTCGGAGCCGCCGCTGGCAGTGGTGGCATCGCTGCCGTCGATGCTACCGTCGGAGCCGGCGATGCTATCGATGCCGCCGTCGGAGTCTGTGAAACTGCGGGCGGAGCCGTCGTCGCTGCCGTCGATGCGGCCGTCGGAGCCGACGATGCTATCGATACTGACGTCGGAGCCGGCGGTGCTAACGATGCTGCCATCGTAGCTGCCATCTCTGCTAACGATGCTAACGGTGCTGCCGTCGGAGCCGTCATCGCTGCCGTTGATGCTGCCGTCGGAGTCGGCGAAGCTGTGGCCGTTGCTGCCGTCGATGCGAGCGTCGATGCTGACATCGGAGCCGGCGTCGGTGCAGCGTCGTCATGGTCGTCGTGGTCGTCGTCGTCGTCTCCTCCTCCTCCAGCGGGGCTGGGCGAGGGAGGGGGCGGGGATGGTGTCGAATCTGTGCCCCCCGCTGGCGTCGCGGCTGACTGCAGTGCCGTCGTTAGAGCTGGCTTCGGTGCTGTCTGCGGTGCTGGGGTGTGGTCCGTCATGGGCGTGGGCGTGGGTGCTGCCGAGGACGATGCTGGCGTCAATATTGACGTCGATGCGGGCATTGGCACGGGCGCTGATGTCGACAAGGCGGACGGGTCATGGCATGGCAGGGCAGCCCCACTGACGTCAGGTGCGCCTGAAGACTGCACCCTCGCCAGCGGCCCTGGGCGAGGCGTCAGGACAGAGGATGTTGAAAGGCTCATCTCTGCAGGTGCCGAGGACATGACATATCGTGGCATGGCGGCCCCCGCAGCCGAAGGTGCGCCTGAAGACTGCACCCTCGCTGGCGGGCACGGGCGAGGGGACAGGGCAGGTGATGGCGGTGGGCTCGTCGGGGCTGGCGTCAATGCGGTCGGCAGTGCTGGTGTCGATGCTGGGGTCGATGCGACGACAAGCATGACGGCGGCGAAAATGGTGGCACGTTTGGGGCGGGCCAGCCCCGCCGTGCCCTTGGAGCCGCAGGCGGTGCTGATGGCGCCGAAGATCATGCTGCCGACCTTGACGGCCCTTTTAGGGTGGGCTGGGCCCGCCGTGCTGGTGGAGTCGACGATGTTGTTGACGACACTCCTGGTGCCCGTGCCAATGGTGCGCAGGACCGCGTCGACGATGCCAAGAACGATGCCGAAAGTGGGGCCGAGGACGTACCCGAAGTTCAGCGGGATAATGCCGGTGAAGGTGAGGGCGGTGCTGGCGAGGCCGCGGAAGCGCTCCCGGGGGGGGTCGGGGTCCGGCTGCTTGTCGCGCACGGCGCGACGACGGCAGGCGTGGGACCAGCCCGACCGCTCTCAGCACCGTCTCCCTCAGCAGTCGGGAGCCCGACCCCCCCCGATTACCTGGCCGTAGCGGGGTGGGCAAGTGCTGGACGAAGTCGTCGGTGTCGGCGTTAGTGCCGTGTGGGTGAGCGTGGTGGTCAGCTCGGTGCGCGCGCAGCTCAGCGCGCAGGTGGTACACGTCGTGCTCTAGAATGCGGAGATCTTTGTGAAGATTCGCTCGAAGCACGCGTGGGGCGTGGCCAGGTGGTTCAGGAAGGTCGCGCCCGTGCAGGACGGGCACGTAGATGACAAGGTCCTGGTGCCTATGCTCGATGAAATGGCAGTGGCATTCTCGAAGCGGGCCAGGCAGTAGCTGAGGGTGAAACGAACTGCATGTGCGGGCATTGCGGCGCTGGGCTGGTGGCTCCATGGCGGCAGTACCTGCGTAGACTTGGGATGGGGTAGGAGGCATCAGCATGACAGTCTCGCCGCGCGAAGGCTGCCTCCTGGGGCTCGCTCTGAGTGGATACTCTCGAGCCGAGACTAGAGAGAGGGAGAGAGAGAGAGAGAGAGAGAGAGAGAGAGATAGAGAAAGAGAGAGAGAAAGAGAGAGAGCCACGCGGAGAGAGAGAGAGAGAGAGAGAGAGAGAGAGAGAGAGAGAGAGAGAGAGAGAGAGAGAGAGAGAGAGAGAGAGAGATATCGGACAAGTAGGCGGACCAGGGTCCGTCCGCGAGGCGCACTGCGGTGCGACAACTCGCCAAACACTATTTGCGGCGGTGCAGCCTTAAGATACGAGGGCGGGCAACAAAACCCCCTCCCCCGGCGCAATGAGACAGACGCTACAGACGGCGGACAGACGGTGAAGATCTCACGTGTCAGACCGCGTGAAGAAAGAGGCCCCAACAAGGAAGGCGACGTGCTGACACGTGGCTAGGCGGCTTGGCAGACCGCCAGTTGGGCGCTTGGCCGCAAAGCGGCGCGCAGGGACGGGGCACCCCCCGCCCCCACGCCCTGACACCGTGGACGCGGAGCCACGCGTACACACGGGCAGGCAGAAAGGAGGAAATTAGCGTGGGGCACCAGGTGGAGCGCCGCGGAGCGATGACAGCATAGCTTGGAGGGTGAGTGGCGGCGCAGCAACATCGGGCGAGGGCGTAAGCAGCTCGGCGAAGGCACGCCCGGCGCGGTGGAGGCGCTGGAGCAGAGGGCCTTGACGGGCTTGAGCGGCGGCATGGTCGGCGGCGAGAGCAGCGCACCTCTGCTGAAGAGCGGCCATAGACTGGGACAGCTCGGTTTCGCGGTCGGTGAGGGGCGGCTGCTCAGTGCCAGCGGCAGCGGGCTCGTGGCAGGGACGGAGGTATCGGTTGCGCATCCTCCAGGTGGTGGCACTTGCGCGCGTACGGCGACTCGTGTGGCTGACCGGCCGTCAAACTTGAAGAGGCGAACATGGGAACAGGGTAACACCGAGGCCACTGGATGGAGCCGCTAGGGCAAAGCCCCATGAGGTCGAAAAGAGGCCGCATCATCACGCCCAGCAACAGGGGAAGCGTGGACGGGCGTGGCGGGCGTGCGACGGCCTGACTGGATCGGTGCCCGGACGGGGGCGGCTGGAGCAGCACCCGCGTGCCTGGCGATGGTGGGGGACGGTTTAACCACTCTGTGGGTGGCACGGTTAGGACCCAATCATGGAAGGCAGTGCGATGGGTACGGAGGTCGGCAGCGTAAGTCGGGAGACGGTGGCTTCCGTAAAGCGGCGGGCGGCATCGTCGGCAGCGTGGGGTGTCGGCGGAGCGTCGTCTATGCTGCCACTTAGTCCGAGGGGATCAACCAGGTCATCGTCGGCGTCTTGACGGTGAGCGACATCATCATGTGGGTGCGATGTCGCTCTCGGTGGCGG
The DNA here is from genome assembly GCA_963575745.1 of Prorocentrum cordatum. Classification (NCBI taxonomy): domain Eukaryota; class Dinophyceae; order Prorocentrales; family Prorocentraceae; genus Prorocentrum; species Prorocentrum cordatum. The sequence continues at coordinate 20,003 of CAUYUJ010007669.1, forward strand.
ATTCGCGGTGGGCGTCGAGAGGTTGCCCGACGGGGCAGGGTTGGCGCTGGCTGGGCCGTCGTCCAAGAAGTCCAATCCCCCGCCGAAGCCGAACGGGTCGTCCTCCTGATCATCGAGCATCGCCCGTTGGGCCTCGGCCCAGAGCTCATCCGGGTCTTGCGGGATGAATGGTCCAGCCGCGGGTGGTGCCTGGTCCGACAGCAGGGGGTTTGGTTCCTTTTTGCTGAGTTCCGCAGCTGTAAACCCAGCCCTGCGGTGTGGGAGCGGCAGAGTGCGGTGTCTGCGCTCGTAGATAGCGACAGCGACCCCATGGAGCACGGTCGCTTGGCGATGTCGTGTTTTGGCAGCTTCAACAATGTCGTCAGGAAGGTTGTGAGTGCGTGCCGCCGTTGTGGCAAGGACGTCGGCCTGACGGTTGAACTCCTCCGCAATGGGCCCGATGAGCCCAAGGTCGATGCCCAGGTCTCCCAGGTGGCTGGCGATTTTTTCGACGCGAAACATGTTGGGCTTGGCCATAACACAGCGGTGGATCTTTTCCCAGAGCTCCGCGTGCGTGCCCTGCGGCGCTGGATGTCCGTCGATGATGCTTTGGAACCCATCGACCACCGCCTGGTTGTCCACGAAAACGTGCACGGGCCGTTCGGCACATGCAGTAAGGTGGACAATGGCGAGGGTCTCCGCAACCTGGGCGTTCTGCGTTAGGCCGTGAACGCGTGCACTGTAGTTCATGCGGTGGTCGATGCCGTAGTAGACGCCGTAGCCCGCTCGTGCTAGCAATGGGATGGCTTGATTGGTGCATGCACCGTCCGTGGCAGCGTAGACCCATGTCCAACAGTGTCGTGGTCAAGGTAGGTGGTGTAGGTGTCCTGGGCTGAAGCCGCAGGATCTCCCTCAGGTGGGGGCCGCGGTATGGGCTGAGGTAGCGGGTCCCTCGCGAGGTCGGCCTGCAGGTCGAGGAGGGCTGGGTCTTCATCGAAGAGCCCGCAGTGTCTTGTGTGCGGCGGAAGACGGGCCCACTGCTCGTCACTGATGGGGGTGGTGAGAGGGAGTCTTTCTCGGGCCCAGCACTTGCAGTCGCGGACAGTGTGCTCCTGAGTTTCCTCTTCCTCGTCGCAGTATCGGCAGATGGGGCTGGGGTCTGCCGACGTGTTTGATCGGGATCGTCGCTGTTGAGTGTGATCCCCGCCCGACAGGTAGTTGAGGAGGAGCGCCAGCTGCCAGGCAGTGCATTTGGCTGCTCCTTTAGTTCGGGCGAGCCACGTGCTGGCGAAGAGGTCGAGGCCCTGTCTGACAGAGGCTAGGTAGCCAAGGTCGTGTCGCCGTGGCTTGATCCTCCGCAGAAAAGCCCTGCGTTGTGAGGCCCGCAGCATGTGCAGGAAGGCGTTTTGGGGTAAATTCAGCCAGCTGATCTGGCAGCCCCAGTCGTCGTACATTATGCCAAATGTGGGCCAGGTCCATCGGAGCTGCTGGAGCGACTGGACGAGTCGTCCGACGGGTCCTCCACCAAACAAGGTCTGGACGTGGTGTTGGAGGTCTCTGGCGAGCCCGCAGAGTGTAACGTCGCGGTTAACCTGTCGCCGCAGGCACAGGAATGCTTCACGCTGCGTGATGGCGTCGATCTCCAGGGCGTGTCCTGGGACGCACACGGCCATGAGAGTCCAGAACTCGACCCACTTGTTCCCCTTTGGGCGGATAGCCGCCTTGAGGGCGTGGTTGTAGGCAGTTTTGGCTGGGCCTGATGGTGCTTGAATGTCGGTGCCCGTGGTGCAGACGCTGGCAGCCAGGGAACGGGCGTGCCGCGCCTTGATAAGCATCGGCGATGGGAGCTTGCCAATGCGCGGCAGGCGGATAGTCGCCCTCCGTACACGGGCGTCTGCGGTGGCCGTGAGGTTAAGCGCTGCTGGAGCCGGCGCTGCCTCTGCGTTGATGTAACTCCCGACGAGCTTGAAGGAATCGACCACACGTAGGGGGCGATCCGCCAGTGTGAGCTGGGTAACGGCGGCGTGTAGCTCGTCGGTGAGCGCCCACCCTGCCACTTTACCAGGGTGAATGCGTTGACCTGAGAATCGATCAAACTTGGCGGTTTCGTCAAGAGATTTCTGCAGCTCAGACGCGGTGTGGGTAGTGGAGTTGCTGTCGTCAACAAAGGTAGTGCTGAGTGATCGTGGAACGTATCGATGCTGCCTCTTTGTCCACACGCACATGAGCAGCTTGATGTCGTCCAGGGACCGCGAACTTCCCTGGAGGTGACCGTTAGTCCTGGCCAAGTCCTTAGAGTACGCTCCGTTCATGCGGATGTAGCGTTTGTGGTGTCTGTAGAAATTTCGGCGGACAGTAACGATTTCTTGAGGGCACCCCGCGTGCAGCGCAAGGTTAAGGCAGATGTCCGTGATGAGGTAGTCGAAGCACTTCTGTCGGTCAAGGGCAGCTCCAGCTAAGGGGAGGAGTAAAGCCCTGGCGTGTTCGATGCGCAGGGCGAGAGAGGTGCTGACATCCCCAATGGTGGCTTTGGGGACAGCGCCGAAGCTCGTGGCATGGGTCCATCCTTGCCGCCAGGTCGTGAGGCTACGGTAGGCCGGCGCTTCCCGCGCATACATCCACACGGAAAGAACCGAGAGAAGTCGTTGGTCCGTCGGGAGTTCCCCTCGGCCTTTTCGGAGGCACGGGTTTGGCACGTGAAGGAGGGGTTCTGGGATGGTGCCAGTGCGTTGCATAGCACGTAAGACGCTGGCGAAGAGGCGAAGGATGTCGTCGGGTAACTCCTTAGCCTCATTAGTTGTCCAGCCGTCAAGTCCCCCCGCGCGGCGCGGTGAACGGGTGCGAATGAAGTGGATGAGTTGGTCGTCGGTGAGGTGCGAAACGGGGTTATGAGCTTCTTTAACCTTCCCTATGCTTTTTCTCTTGCTCTTCCTGCCTTGTCTGCTTTTTCCCTGCTGGTCCCCTTGCTATGCGCGCGGGGGGCGTAGGCAGCTCTTGTCGGTACTCGTCGTAGTCGTAGAAGTCTGCCCACGTCGGCATAGCTTCGGCATCATGGCCTGCGCGAGCGCGGTACCTGCCCAAGATGGGCTCCCAGGTGTCGACCATGAGCTTAAGCATGTCTTTGGTATTGGCAACAATGGCGTTGGCGGGGAGGGCGTCGGGAACCTGGGCAGGTGGTGGGTCACGAGTGTGGCCTTCGTCGTTGTCCGCGTCGAGCAAACTACCGTCGCTGGGGCTGGAGCCGCCGGCGTCGGTGTCGGCATCACTATCGTCCGTGCAAGCTTGGTCAGGGTTGAAGGCGGTGGTGTCGCAGTGGAGCTGTGCATCGTCGGGAGTGGTAGGCGTGCGGAGATACGCCGTGGGCGAGCAGTCGGCAGCCCGCGCGTATATGGCCGCCTTTCGCCCGCTTGGCTCGCGGACACCCTCGGCCCAGATCTTGATGCGTTCAGCTTTGGCTCGGTTTGCACGTCGCGCCAGCTCTGAGTCAAGGTTTTGGATCAGACGGTCTAGGTGCTCTCCGCGTGGTGCTGGCACGTCGGGGGTCCAGGCATCGGGAAAGGCCAGGAGGGCCGTGGGGCGCAGCTTGTGGCAGAGAAGGCGGGCCGCGGTCCACGTGCAGTCGATGCGCTGCGCCAGGTACGGAGGGATAGCACGGCAGTCGATATGATGGTGCTGTCCGATGAAGCGAAGCTCGCAAAGTTGCCGATGGAGCTTGCGAAGGCGGTTCATGTGAATCGTGGAAGCTCCGTAGGTGGGAAAGGCGCGGGGGACGGCGGGTCGCTCCTCGAACGTGGGTGTGAGCCCGTGCATGGTAGGGGCCTTCTTTTTTGGGTGGTCTGGCGGGGGGGGCGGCAGGTCCCGCAGCCGGGTGAGATGGTACTCATGGCTGGCCTCGTTTGCCAGGGCGAACATGCGTTCCACATCGTCGCGTGTGTCAGCCTGCTCCATGCGGTCGTGGTATCGTCCTGCGATGAGGGTCCCTAATGCCTGGAGTTCGTGGTCCTCATGAGCTCCGTCGTTTGGAGGGTAAGGCGCGGGGGCCAGAAGGCGTGGGGCCGTGTGATCGAGGCGGCTAAGGTCGAGTGTGACCTGCAGGCCAACATGGGACTTCGCTGGCAAGTCACGCAGATAGCAGAAGTTGGTGACAAGGGATCGCGCAGCTTGGTTGGCGATGACATAGTCGATGCGCGAAGTGCGGGGGCACTTGGTGACGCGGTCCCAGTCAGGGATATTGCCACATGTGTGCATGGTGTGGTCTGGTGTGCCTTCAGCGACGTTGGACCATCCGTGCTGCATCATGTGCAGCAGGTGTGGATTGTCGTCGATGTTCGTGTTGGCGTCGATACAAATGAAATACGGGGCTGAGCCGACCCTCGCGGCGGCGCAATCAGCAAGCCGAAATATATCGGCGCTGTCCCTTCCAGCGACCCCGTAGAGGCTCGCAATGTAGATCCCAGCGGGACCGTGGTTGTTTCGTCGCCGCCTGCGGCGGTGCTGGGTGCAGAGCGGGAGGAAGACCTCGTGCCATCGTTTCTTGGCCTTGAGGGTGGCGATACAGGTCGCAATGTCGTCGACGGTGAGTCGACGATGGCGTCCTTAGAGAGGATGGCAACCCCGCCCGAGGCGCCGGTGTTGCCCTCGACCGTGTGGTCCGTGCCACCGTGAGCAGCTTTGCGCTGGGCTCGCGCCAGATCCAGGTCAGGTCCCAGTCTGGCCTGATATCCTCCGTGGTGTGGATTGGCGGCGTTGGTAGCGATGGCTTGCCTGGTAGGCTTGGCATGTCGGGTCTCCTGCAGTGCTATGACTGCGGCGTTGTGGTCGACACCTAGAGCGGTGAGGGTTGGCCAGTTCGCTGGGAGACTCGTGATGTTGAGGCTGACGAGGTGGATGGAGCGACCTGGCCCGTCTCCGTCGGTGGAGCTGGGGTTGGCACGCCCCGCACGGTGGAGGGCAGCCTGGCCCTCACCCAGGTAGAAGGCTTGGCCACAGTAGGAGCTCATGGCGTCCCGGCAGATTGGCTTGGACGGGGCTGAAGCCGCCGTCAGGCCAGAAGTATAGGCGAGGCATGGTCGACACTGCGCCAGGGGGGGTTCATAAACATCGGCAAAACTGCCTCGAAAAATCCTCCTCTCTCCTGTACCGTGGGGGACGGGGGGAGGGGAGGTGAGACGGCAGCAGAGGGAGAGGGAGGCGACTCCTCGATCCGTCCTGCCGAACACAAGAGCAAAAGCAAACCAGCGGCGGCGGCTCGGCGCGGCAGCGGCGCAACGCGCGCGCATATACTGCGCGCGCGACACCGCTGGTCCGTCCTGCGGCGGCGCGCCCGCCCCGTCAGTACCGTGATGAGCAGCATCGGGTGGAACAGCTCGAGCGGCGCGGTCGGTGGCCTGGCGCTGAACCTCATCCATGCCCGCTGCAGTTTGAGGGCACGCTTTTGGGTCCTGCGCGGGGGAATCGGCTGAATCCACGCGTCGGGGTCCGCCGATGCCGCCGGCAGCGGCTTGGCCCTTGAGGTGGCGGGGCGGCGCCGCCATGGCTCTGAGGATTATGCTGAGAGCGTAGTGTGAGCCGCCAGCCGAAAGCCCGCCGCGAGGTCTTGACGCCGGTTCGTGTTAGTCTTGACGGGGTCAAGGTCGGCGCCTCGGTCGGATGGGGACGACAAACGAGGGCCACCGTGGGCGGTTGGCAACTCCCCCCTGGACTCGTCGTTGGACGGCGTCGGCTCGAGGTCTACCTGGCCAGGTTCGATGGCGCTGGCACCGAAACGTGGCACCACCTCGGGGGCTTGGCCATCAGCCTGAGTCTCGCGGGGCGGCGAGCTCGTGGTGCTCCCAGGGGGCTTGCGCGAGCTGTGGCGGCTGCCACACCTCGGAAATGCGCGGGCCGGCCCGAGCGTGTGCCTGGTTTCGCGTGCAGAGGTAGCCGGGCGGTTAGCGCGCGCAGACGTTCAGCCCTGCTCGGGGAGCCGGATCGGCGCTGCGAAGGGTGTTTTCGACTGGGCTGGCCGGGGCAGGCAAGACCGCCTGTCGAGCCCGCCCGACGAAGGACTCTAGCCCTGGTCAGGGTCGACGGCGTCAGGGCGGGGGCTGTCGTGGTGGGCACTACCCTCGCTGTGCCGCGGGGAGGCGCTGTGGTGCGCCTGGGTGTACGTGAGGACGAGCGGGACGAGCGGCTGCCGCTCGCGCTCAGGGGGGCCAGGTATTGCCTGGGCAGGGCGCAGCGCTGCGGCCACGTTTGGCGGGGGCGTGTGTTGGCGCGGTTGCCAGGCACGCACGTTCGCCTCGCGCCATCCTGCAGGGCGCCCTGTCCTGCCTCGGCTGAGTGCAGCCCCCTGGGCTGAAGCCGCAGGGGTTACCACTGCGGGCTGGTAGCTGGCGGTGCTGTCATGGCGGCCTGGGTAGTTTCCCCAGGCACGCGTGGACCCTGGCACGGGCGAAGTGGCCCGTGGGGGAGCCTGCACGCGTGCGCGCGGGTAGCCGATGACCGCTGGGTGCACCCTGGCGTGGGGGGCGTGGCCATAGCTGGAGGCGGCTGCTCCTGCCGCCGCGGGCCTGGCGCCAATGGGGCCACGGTGGTGGGTGGCTCCCCCGCCGTACACCGCGCTGTCGCCTGTCGGGACGCGCGCGGGAGAGCGGTTGCGTGGCGTGCTCGGCTGACCTGCGTCGCGTGAGTCGCGCTGCTGGGTGCGCTGCTGGTGCTGTTGGTAGCGCTGCTGGTCGGCTCTCGAGAGCGGACGGGTGTCGGGGAGGATGGTGGGCACGTCGGGCCGCCGCCAGCCCTGATAGACGTGCTCGAAGGCGTGGTCTGGGCAGGTCTCCCCGACGAGTAAGTAGCGCCGCACATGCTCCACGTAATCAATGTTCTGCGGCTCGGGGAGCACCGTGATGTTCACAGCTCGCTGGTGCGCTGGTCCATAGAGACAAAAGCTACCACGGTTGCTGCGGTCGTGGTTCAGCTCGGCTTCGGTCGTGGCACGGCTCACCATGGCGTCGCAGAGGCGCATGTCGTAGTCGAGGGCTTGAGGCCCAGGGCCGCCCTCGGCATCCCAGTACAGTACCACGTCTCGCCAGCGGGTGCGGGTAGTGTGGATGCGCTCGGCGATGGACTCACAGACGGTCCTGACTGTGACACGATCCCTATGCATGTTGGTGATGGCTAGGGAGTAAGGTCGGCGGACCGTTTTGTTGAAGATGAAGTCCTCCTTGAGGGCCTGGTGGGGGCCGAAGAGCACGTAGCCTTCCCTCCACAGCGGTTGGTCGGGAGACGGGTCTTCAGGCACCCCCGTTCCTGTGAACCCTGGTGGCCGCCTCGTGCCGTCGGGCAATCCCTGCTTGAGGACGCGACGCGGCCTCGGTGGTAGATACCATTGACCCTGGTAACCTGCTTGGCCTGTTTGTGGAGGCTCCCCCCCGGGGCCTGAAGGCGCTCGGGGGGGTTCCTTGAGGTCGTGCTGGGCCGGCGCGTTGCCGTATTGGCGGGCGAGGATGTGCGGAGGCATCCCTGTGGCACGGACGTCGAAATGACTGTGCGGACGAGGCGGATGCGGGCATCTGCTGGAGAGGCAGCATGTGTCGGAGTCCCTGTTGTCGGTGCTGTACGCACACGTCCAGCTGTTGCAGGGGTAGTCCGTGGACCAGTCCATAGGTGCCCGTAGTCCGCTGAGGGAGCAGTCCGAGCACGTTGGTTGGCCCGAGGTGCCGAGCTGTGTATTGCGGCGGGCAGCACAATACTGACAGCATTGGAATCGGCACTGTAGGCAAGTCCAGCGTCCTGGTAGGGGAGGGAACGCTTGCTCGTCGGTGACTGCGTCGTCTGGGTGGGGTCGGGGTCGATCCCACAGGGGCCAGACGTCGGCGAACCAGGACTGGCCTGTAGTGCGGACGACCTCCGCGGGGAGGCGAGCGTCGTCAGCATGGCGCTCAATCCACTGGGGCCCCAGGTCCGCTGGGATCATGACCGTGCGCCAAGTGTCGTCCGCCTTGACGTGGACTTGGGTCGGTGCCCAGAGCCTGGTAGTGGTATCGCCATGGTCGTGGTGGAGGATGACCCAGCCGTCGCGACCCGCAACCGCAGGGTCGATAACGCGGTGGCCCACGACGGTCGTCCCCCACGGTAAGTAGGCGCCGTCGTGGCGCTCGCCCGGGCCAAGCCAGACCTCGATGCCAGGGGCATTGACACGGGCCCGCACATCGCGGACGTGGAAGGCGAGGACGTGGTAGGCGGTCGGCTCCTCCTCCGTCTCGATGTGCTCCAACGTCTCGATGTCGCTGTTGCCCGAGGTGGAGTTTCCACCGCTCTGCCGTGACGAACGCGAGGCGGATCGCCGTGGGCGGGCATGGCCTCGGGCGAGGGCGGCGGCCGCGCTGATGAGGGACGGCGTACGGCGGTCGTCGGCTCCCGATGTCGTCGATGAGCGGTCTGGACTGTGTCCCAGGGCCGCACCTGACTGGTAGGTGCGCGGTGGGCCAGACGCGGCCCCAGGGCTGGAGCCGCTGGGGCGCGGCTCTCGTGCGTCGGACTGCCCCCGCACGGGGACGGCTTGCAAGCCAGTGTACACCAGGTCGATCAGTGGCTGCGGGTCCAGCTGGAGCTTGCGAAGCGAGACGCGAGGACGGGGCTGGTTGGGGTCGGCCCTGGTGGCGGCTTCGGTGTCGTAGTGCTGTTTAGCCCATGCTCGCGCTGCCTCTGGCGAGTATAGTGCCTGCGGCGGTGGCCACGCTGCCGCGATGTCCAGCCTGCGCCAGGTGTTAGCTTCCTGGTCGCGGGCTTCAGCCGCCTCGCGGAGGTCTGGGTGATCGTAGCCGGCGATGTGGAGAGCGTGCGCACAGTCGCCCATGCCATAGGCTTGTGGTAGGGCACGGCACCTGGAGGCAGCTTCCGTGGGGGCACACCAGTCCATGCGGATGAGGAGGCCCAGGACCCGAGGGTAGATGAGGCGCGCTCCGTGGGCCTCCCTTTTCACGAAGTTTTGCCAGTTCTCACCGCGCGGCGGTTGGGTAGCCTCGCACATCCAGAGCGCGATGGGTCCCCACGCGAGGGTGTCGTCCTCGAGGCTGTAGGGCGGGTGAGGCGGCACTGCGTACCACGCGGCCAGCGACGGGTGCACACTCACGTACGCGCGGCCAACATTTGTGGCGGTTCGACCCTTCGCTTCACGGCGGGGGCCTGGCAGGAGGTGACCACCGTTGAAAGCGAGACGAGCCGCAAGGTCGCCGCGGGTCCCGTGCCAGAAGACCGTGGGCGTGTCAGTGGTGGGTTGACGGAGGTCCCACGTGAGGTAGGGGAAGATCGTCTCGCCTGAGTTCCCGCCCGAGTCTTCGAGCACCCAAGTGAGGCGGTTCGGGGGCCTCTGCATGATGTCAGTCCACGGCCCCAGCGCTTGGAGTGTTAGATCATGGGTGAATAGAGGATGGTCGTGGAGTCGCAGAGCGTCTTTGATGTCCTCTGTAGACACGCCACTGTTACCTAGCGCAAAGCCGTTTTGATACAGGGCGTTAAGTATGCTCTTCGGCGGCACGGGGACCGCTGGGTCGCGCTGGATGGTGTTGCGTAAGTTGCGAGTCGGTGGCCTGAGGGCTGGGTGGGGCATACCAGGGCCTGGAGGCGCCTGGGGCCTGGCGGGTGATGCGTAGCGTGCTCGCCGTCGTGGTGGTTGGGTGTCCATGTCGGAAGAGGAACCACGAGCATCTGCATGTCGGAAGATGGACCACGGGCTGTCGAGGGTGCGCTCACGTGTTTCCCTTGCCTCGGCGTCGCTGGCATGGGCTGTGGCGTCTTCGTGAGTCGGTGGGTTACCATAAGCCGCACCACTTATGGGGCCGTCTCGCGGGGACGGGCTGGTCGATCGTGGTGTGACAGACGAGGCTCGCGATACCGCGGCAGTGACTTCGACAATGGCGGCGGTGGTGGTGGTGGTAACGTCGGCGACCGCGGCGGCAACTGCAGCAGCATAGTGTTCCTGTAGCAGCGGGTGTCGAAGTGAGTGCACGTGCTGGCTCTCGGGTTCGTCGGGATGCGTGCGCGGCATTGTGTATGTGGCCTCGTCACGCGGCCTCCTGCTCGGTTGGCAACAGCGGAGGCACCACTGGGCCGTGGATGAGTCCAGGGCGCGCGCACAGATGCGGGCTCCTACGTGTCCGACGGCTCCTTGAGCGAGAAGTTTGGCGCCGACCAGAAGAAGACCGCACACCACTCCGCCAGTGGCAATAGCTCCGAGTTTGCCACTGCCCATTTCAGGACACCCCCGAGGCCAAACCCGACTGCGCTGGCTCCGCCCGAGACGATATCTCTGAGTTTGGCGCTGGTCCACTTGAGAATACCCCACAGGGCGGGCGTGACGTTGTATGCCGTTGTGCGTCGGGGCGTAGTGGACACAGATGTGCCTGGTGCCGCCGCTTCACGTCGTCGTCGCTGCCGGTAGCTGGGGTCTCGGCTCGGTGTCGGCAAGTACCCGTCGATCTGGTCCTTGTACGGCATGGCTACCACGAGGGCATACGTGGCCACGAAGAGGCAAATGAGACAGCCGCAGCGTCGGGAGGCCGCTGCGCTGTGCGGGGCCTCGTAGGAGCCGCTGGCGTCAGGGCTCGCGTCGTCGATGGGGTCGTTGTCGATGCCAGCCTGCCAGTGGTCGACGGCGCTGGAATTGGAGTCAGTCGCGTTAGCACGGCAGACAAGGGTGCGGGGCGTGGTTCTGCCACCTGAAGTCTGAAGCCGTCCAGATCCAGCCAATGCTGCAGCGGGGCTGAAGCCGCCACTGCGCGGGCTGGTTAGAGCTGGCGATGCAGTGGGATGGCTTGTCTCGTCGGCGGCAGTGGCGCCTTCAGCGTCGATGAGCTGTGCGCTGGGGTCGGCCTGGGCCGAGTTGTTGGGCGGACTGCTGTGCGACGGGGGGCGCCCTATGTAGGGTTCGCTGTCACGGTCACGCTGGGCCGTGTCACCTGGCGGTGCCGTGCCGTCGCGATCCTGGGTTTCCATGTCGTCCTGGCTATCGTCCGACGCGTGGAACGAGTCCAGGGATATGTTGCTGATATCGCTGGCCGCGATGTGCCGGAGCAGAAGCGGTTCGGCGTCGGCCGCGGGCTGGTCACACGTGGCGTGCTGGGCGAGGGGGCCAGCTGGCGGTGGTAGGTTTAGCGGTTCCATCGGTGCCGCGGCGAGCTCCGCCTCGACAAGCGGCTGCATGTCTGGCGGGTGGTGCAGGATCGCATCCGCGAGGTACGCCAGGGCGTCTTGGTCGGGTGGAGGGAGGCCTCTTGGCAGCAAGGCGTGGGCCCGTGAGAGGTCTGGCGGCAATGGTGCCGTGAAAGCCTCAGGGCCGACGAGCTGGGCACGAGCGCCCTGGTATTCCAGAAGGAGGCCAAAGTAGCGGGTGGGGTACTCGTGGCTGCCCTGGATACGAGTGAGGTTTCGGTTGGTGCGCTGTCTGTCGGGGCCCGCTCTGTGCCAGATATCCTCGCACATGTCGAACGCGGTGCGCTGGCGCAGGGCGTCGTTTTTCTCCTCGGAATCCTCCTGGAAAAAGTGGTCGTGCTGTGGCAGATGGAGCGTCGCCAGGATGTACGGGACGCAGTCCTCGAGCCATGCCCAGAACACGTCCTGGTGGTCCTCACCTGGTGCCCACGCCGCGGCGCACGGTATGAGCCGTGCTCGGATCATCATCAGGTGCCAGAAAGCGGGGTCCTCCTCGGGTTCGCCCCTGGCGCACAGTGGGGTAGTGAGACCCGTGGGGCTAAAGCGGGGCACGACAGCGGGGCTGAAGCCGCCACTGCGTGCCTGGGCCTTGTCAGCGGCCCCGTCGAGGATGTGCTGCACGACGGTCGAGGACAAGCTGAGGACGGACTGCGATGCATGTGTCGTAGTTGACGAGGACGTGCTCGTAGGAGACATGCTGGTACTCGCCGTAGCCGTCGTAGTAGCCGTCGGAGTCCCAGGGGGGCAGCGCGTGGGGCAGGGCCCCTGGTGCTGCTCAAGCCAGGCGCTCGCGATGGCGCCCAGCGGCCCGTTGCCGCACGGACCCGCGGCGGCGGTGCTGTTCACGATCGGGTCCCAAATGGCGCAGTGATCGTATTTGTAGATGCTGTCATCGTAAAGGTAGAAGAGCGTCCCACGTTCAGCGTGTCGCAGGAAAACCTCTCCTCCATGCTGGGGCGCACCGCCTGAAGACGGGTGTGCTCCAGCTAGCGAGGGGAGGGCCAGGCTGCAGGCAAGGCGCCACATTATGGCGAGGCCTGGCGGGCGGCGCGAGCGATGAGCCGAAAGCTGCATGTCAGCACACGTCCTCAAATACCCCTGAATGCTCATGTACATTGCTACAATCACGCCCCCTGCAAGACTACGGGTGTCCCTACACCAGATAGCTTGCGCGTGATGCTGCCAAAACAGACATGAGGTGACAAGAAAGAGATACGACGCGAAGAGGGGAGAGATGCCTCTGAAGGCGCTTCCTCGGAGGGCTGAGGCGGGCTCTCTGAGGCACCGTCAATAGGGTTCCTGGGTGGCCCGACCCTTGTCCTTGCCTTTGTCGGCCCCTGGGGGCCCCGTCCCTGGGGTGACCTGGCCTGGCTGGTCGATCCAACCGCAGACAGCCACGGGTTCGGCGGCCGCTGCAGCTTCCTCCTTCTTAGTTTCCAGAGTGGCCACTTGTGGCAGGTGGATGGTGCCTCCCGTGAGGTGCCCGAGGGGGGTCTGGATGTCGCCGCGCAGTGCAGCGGCGTCGGCGGTTGCCGTCTGTTGCTGGGTGACGACGGTGGCAAGCCCCCGTTCCAGCCCTGAAACGTGCTCCGTGAGTGTGGCCTGGGAGGAGAGAACGCCCGCAAGCTGCACCTGCATGTTATCCACCGTGTTGGCTAGCAGCTCGTGCTGATGTTCCATGTGCTGGATGCGGGTCGTGGCAGCATCAGGCGGTTTAGAGGCCGATGCGAAGCGCTCGCCGAAGGTGTTGAGTTCGTGGGAGGCCACGCTGTATTCATCACCTGATGAGAGGATCTCGACGTCGTCGACGTCGCCTGGTACTTCGGCGGCTGTGGCAGCGTCGCCTTCGGTGTGGCCCCACCTTCTGCCGCCGCCGTGCCAAGCCAGGAGTCATGGCCACCTGATCCTGGGGCGGCCATCGGTTCAGCGGCTCCGTCCGTGCCGTGCGGGGGTGCAGAGGAGCTGCGGCCTGGGGCGCAGGGTGACCTTGCGTGCGGCGTGGCGTCACGTTTCCCGCTGGAGGATCGGTGGCGCTTGGCTGAAGGCTCCTCCTTGGGGATCAGGAGCGGTGCGACGCACTTGCCTTTGGGCGTGGCAGTCATGAGGTCGTGGAGGTAGGGGCTCTGGGCCGCTTTGGTGAGGAGTGTGCCGGTGGCGGGGCTAAAGCCGCCACCACCGGCTGGCGGCGTCACAGGCTCTGTGATGGTGGTAGGCGTGACAATGGTAACGTTGTCCCGCTTCGGCACCACCTCAGCCAGCGGGGCCTCGGTGATGCTCCACGGGATGGGGCACCCCGCGACCTGTACCGTATAGGTGAGAGGGGGCCGATGGGCGCGCACTAAGGCAAACTGGGCCGCAGTGGCTGGGTCCCAGGCGGTGTGGTAGACCTCACAGTCCCATTTAACGGACGGGCCCGTGAGAGTCTTGGCGAGCTGGGTCAGCGTGGCGCGGCGTGCCGCAATGCCAGTGATGCGGTAGCGCGTCTTGGCGAGGGTAGCCTCGCAGCACGGATGCTGACAGCAGCAGCCTTGGCGGCGTCTGACCCCCGTGGAACACGGATCCCCAGTAGGCCTGACTTGCCGTGCCTGACGACTCCCAGGGCCTTGAACTCCACCGACTTCTGGAACGCATCTGCCATCGTGATGGGCTGGTCCTCAGGGAACCACACGGTCTGGTACTTGTCTGCAGTGGGCTCGTCTGCACCTACGTTGCTGAGGTCGTAGGTGGCGCCGAGTTGCCCTGAACCCGCCAAGACCTTGTCGACCGCTTGAAGACTGACGCCGAAGGTGGCAGCCAGGGACATCTTTCCGACGCCCGATCCAAACCTGCCTAGGCTTTTGCAGGGTTCGAGGATGGTGACGGCTTTAAAGTTGCCGTGGAAGAGGGCCTTGAAGGTGTCCTGGAGCTGACTATCGAGCTCCTGGCGGCGAGCGTCTTTCTTGGACTCCCTGTGCTTTTGGGTTTGGCGCGCCTTGTCCTGTGGAGCGGAGTCCCCTCGAAAAGGGCCCTTGGCGCGTGGACCACCGTTCACGGGGGCACCTCCCGAGAACTGGTCCTCGAAGGCCTGGTGCATGGAGGGGACTGCGGCAATGGCCTCGGTTTCATGTATGGTCGCCCGAATCCAGCATACGTGGTCGGCAGGGTCGATGGTGGCGACGGCTACTTTTTACGTGCAGGCGACCTCCTTGGTGCCCAGCTGGTACACGGTCACGGGGACATGCGTGTGAACCACTTTGGGCGCCTTGGGGTGTCGCTTCAGGACGGGGACGGCGAGCTCGGTACCGACGTAGTTGTCGTTTTTTTGGGCCCATGACCGCAATCGCGAGCTGACCCGTGGCTCGCTTGCCCTGCTCGAGGTGGTGTTGCAGCAGCCGTTCACCGCTCTCGTAGTCGTGGAGGCTGATACTGGGCTTGTACGTCTTGCCGTCGTCAGGTGATGTGGGTTCGGCGAGGACAGGGGCCTTCCAAAAGGCCGGGTCCAAGGCGATGAATTGGGTGTCCGCAGCCTGAAGACGCGCGGAACCCGCTGGTGGGTGTGATGTGTCACCGCCAATGCGCTTAGGCTTGCTGCGCTGGTGATGATCAAGCGTGTAGCTGATCTGGTTGGCGGCGCACATGCGGATCAAGGCGCTGCCAAGCTTCTTCGTGTTGGTCTTGTGCATGTCGTACGTTGCCTGGAGCTCGTCCGAGTTCAGTTCGGCAAGCCCGTTGTATGCGGCCGTGGGGCGGTCAGACCCCGCTTGCTTGAACGCTGCGACGCAGTCCTGCTTGCGTTGAAGGAGAGACCCTTCAGCAGCAGGGCGCGTGGGACGGGAGCTCGGAGGCTGCTTAGAAGAGCGACGGCGCTCCGGCTTCTTGGGGGCCATTGCTGCGGGCGCTCTGGTGAGGAGAGGTGACGCGAATCAGTAGGGTCCTGCTGGGACCCCTCCGGTCTCACGAGGCCTGGGAGTCTGGCTCCGAGGCGGGGCGCTTCGCGTCGCGGCTGCGGTCTGAGTGCAGAGCACTCTCGAGCCGAGACTAGAGAGAGAGAGAGAGAGAGAGAGAGAGAGAGAGGGAGAGAGAGAGGAGAGAGAGAGAGAGAGCGAGAGAGAGAGAGAGATGAGGACGACGAGAGGAGAGGGGGGGGAGGGGGAAGCGGGCGGCCCATGCGGTTCCACCAGCAGAGGCAGCGCTTCTTGGCCCATAGGGAGCTCTTAGCAGCCACTGTGGGAGGTGGGTCGATCTGCGGTTTCCCAACCAGGGTTTCCCCACCCAAGGGCAGCGCTTCGTGGCCCCATCGGGTGGTCCTCCGCAAAGGCCCCAGTGGGGCTTGGGCGCATGCCGCCACCTCTATAACAGGGCCAGCGCTTCATCGGCCCCTTAGGTGGCTCCACCGAAGGCCAGTGGGGGTGGGCGGCGTGCGCTACCCCCTACCCAGGGCAGCGCTTCGTGCCCAACCACCCCGATTCACCCCGAAGGTCCCAGTGGTGTGGCCGCATGCTGGGCGGGAGGAGGGGAAGGGGGGGGGGGTGGGGGCCGAGCATGCGGTTCCCCCAGCCAGGGCAGCGCTTCGTGGCTTTATAGGGAGCTCCACCGAAGGCTCTAGCGGAGGGGGGGGCATGCGGTTCCCCCATCCAGGGCAGCGTTTCGTGGCCCCACAGGGAGCTCCACCGAAGGCCCCAGCGGGAGGGTGGGCGCATGCGCCTCCCCCACCCAGGGCAGCGCTTCGTGGCCCCATGAGGAGCTCCACCGAAGGCCCCAGCGGGAGGGTGGGCGCATGCGGTCCCTCGTGCCCAGGACAACGCTTCGTGGCCCCATAGGGAGCTCCGCCGAAGGCCCCAGCGGGGGGGGCGCACGCGGTTCCCCCACCCAGGGCAGCGCTTCGTAGCCCCATAAGGAGCTCCACCGAAGGCCCCAGTGGGGGCGTTTTCATGCGTCTCCCCTGCCCAGAGGTAGCGCCACCGAAAGCGATATTCCTGTTTGCAGTATTCACAACTGCACATGGTTGGGTCCTTCGCCAGGCTAATTTTTTCCATCCCCCCCCCTCATCTCTGCCCCCGCGCGCAGGGGGGCCCTCCGGCTATGCGCTTCCGCGCCGCAGGCGCTACCGCGAGCTTCCAGACACCGGCGGAGAGCACCATTGGAATTACCTTCGAGACACCTGCGGAGAGCACCACTGGAATTACCTTCTACGCTATATATATATATATATATATGTGCTCGCGTGATCAACCCTTCCCGGGAGTGGCTTGTTGCGGGGGGCGGGGCGCATTATCTTTCGCGGCCGGTCGCGTCGGCCGCGCGGCCGGGGCTGCAGCGCAATGGAAATGAGGAAGAACGCCTTCGGCATCTTAAATCGGACTGCGGTGTTCCTGGAATTAGTTGCGTCGGCGCGCGAGGCATAGCATGGCGCAGTCGCAGTCTACGTGATAGCACGGGGCCACGCCAGGCCAACATCCCTGTCGGTTGTCTGGAGGCCACGCCAGGCCAAAATCTCCGGCGGTAGTTTCAGCGAAGCAAGCCCCGGTGCATCGCCTGACGCGCGTTGACCGACCCAGTTGAAACACAGCGGGCTGATAAGAGAGCGAGGCGCCCACTAAATGTTTGCCCCTCCTCCCAGCTCTGCGCAGCACCTTCTGACTTCAGGAGGCGCGGGGAGAGTGGCGGCGCCAATCCCGCGCTTCTGTATATTTTGCCTGCGCGGCCGCATTTTGGCTCAAGGCTCGACGTCCGAGCGGAAAAACCTTGACAGAGGGGGGGGGAACGAGGCGCGGCAACGCCGGTTGCTCCTCCGCCTCGCTATCGCGCGCATCACCCTCCTAAGGCTTAGAATCAAGTTGCCTATTGATAGTTCCCTTCGCAATCCTTTTCCCATGATCTCCTGCCAGAGCCCTGGAACTCCTGCGTCTCAGAGCGCAGGGGGTGAGCATAGAGGAGCTGGCGGACTTGGAAGAGGAGCGATGACCCTGGTGAGCAATACCACGCGCACTTCCCAATAGGCGTCCCGCACGACCACGAGGCGCTGTCAAGGCCCCCCCCCCCTCCCCCCCTTTTTTTCCTCGCCCCTTCTCTCTCTCTCACTCTATATTTCTCTCTCACTCTCTCTCTCTCTCTCACTCTCTCTCTCTCTCTATCCCTGTCTCTCTCTCTCTCTCTCTTTCCCTCTCTCTCTCTCTCTCTCCCTCTCTGTATCTTTCTCTTTCTCTTTCTCTCTCTCTCTCTCTCTCTCTCTCTCTCTCTTTTTTCTCTCTCTCAGTTGTCGCACCGCAGTGCGCCTCGCGGACGGACCCTGGCCCGCTCTCTCTCTCTCTCTCTCTCTCTCTCTCTCTCGCTCTCGCTCGCTCGCTCTCACTCGCTCTCTCTCCCTCCTCTCTCTCTCTCTCTCTCTCTCTCTCTCTCTCTCTCTCTCTCTCTCTCTCTAGTCTCGGCTCGAGAGTGCCCAGCACTCAGACCGCAGCCGCGACGCGAAGCGCCCCGCCTCGGAGCCAGACTCCCAGGCCTCGCGAGACCGGAGGGGCCCCAGCAGGACCCTACTGATTCGCGTCACCTCTCCACACCAGAGTGCCCGCAGCAATGGCCCCCAAGAAGCCGGAGCGCCGGCGCTCTTCTAAGCGGCCTCCGAGCTCCCGCCCCACGCGCCCTGCTGCTGAAGGGTCTCTCCTTCAACGCAAGCAGGACTGCATCGCAGCGTTCAAGCAAGCGGGGTCTGACCGCCCCACGGCCGCATACAACGGGCTTGCCGAGCTGAACGCGGATGAGCTCCAGGCAACGTACGACATGCACAAGACCAACACGAAGAAGCTCGGCAGTGCCTTGATCCGCATGTGCGCCGCCAACCAGATCAGCTACACGCTGGACCACCACCAGCGCAGCAAGCCTAAGCGCATTGGCGGTGACACATCACACCCACCAGCTGGGTCCGCACGTCTTCAGGCTGCGGACACCCAATTCATTGCCTTGGACCCGGCCTTTTGGAAGGTCCCAGTCCTTGCCGAACCCACATCACCTGACGACGGCAAGACGTACAAGCCCAGTATCAGCCTCCACGACTACGAGAGCGGTGAACGGCTGCTGCAACACCACCTCGAGCAGGGTAAGCGTACCACGGGTCAGCTTGCGATTGCTGTCATGGGCCCAAAAAACGACAACTACGTCGGTACCGAGCTCGCCGTCCCCGACCTGAAGCGACACCCCAAGGCGCCCAAAGTGGTTCACACGCACGTCCCCGTGACCGTGTACCAGCTGGGCACCAAGGAGGTCGCCTGCACGGAAAAGTAGCCGTCGCCACCATCGACCCTGCCGACCACGTATGCTGGATTCGGGCGACCATACATGAAACCGAGGCCATTGCCGCAGTCCCCATCCATGCACCAGGCCTTCGAGGACCAGTTCTCGGGAGGTGCCCCCGTGAACGGTGGTCCACGCGCCAAGGGCCCTTTTCGAGGGGACTCTGCCCCACAGGACAAGGCGCGCCAAAACCAAAAGCACAGGGAGTCCAAGAAAGACGCTCGCCGCCAGGAGCTCGATAGTCAGCTCCAGGACACCTTCAAGGCCCTCTTCCACGGCAACTTTAAAGCCGTCACCATCCTCGAACCCTGCAAAAGCCTAGGCAGGTTTGGATCGGGCGTCGGAAAGAGGTCCCTGGCTGCCACCTTCGGCGTCAGTCTCCAAGCGGTCGACAAGGTCCTGGCGGGATCAGGGCAACTCGGTGCCACCTACGACCTCAGCAACGTAGGTGCAGACGAGCCCACCGCTGACAAGTATCAGACCGTGTGGTTCCCTGAGGACCAGCCCATCACAATGGCAGACGCGTTCCAGAAGTCGGTGGAGTTCAAGGCCCTGGGAGTCGTCAGACACGGCAAGTCAGGTCTACTGGGAATCCGTGTTCCACGGGGGTCAGACGCAGCCAAGGCTGCTGCTGTCAGCATCCGTGGATGCGAGGCTACCCTCGCCAAGACGCGCTACCGCATCACTGGCATTGCGGCACGCCACGCCACGCTGACCCAGCTCGCCAAGACTCTCACGGGCCCGTCCGTCAAATGGGACTGTGAGGTCTACCACACCGCCTGGGACCCAGCCACTGCGGGCCAGTTTGCCCTAGTGCGCGCCCATCGGCCCCCACTCACCTATACGGTGCAGGTCGCGGGGCGCTCCATCCCGTGGAGCATCGCCGAGGCCCCGCTGGCTGAGGTGGCGCCGAAGCGGGACAACTTCACCATCGTCACGCCTACCACCATCACAGAGCCTGCGACGCCGCCAGCCGGTGGTGGCGGCTTCAGCCCCGCCACCGGCACACTCCTCACCAAAGCGGCCCAGAGCCCCTACCTCCACGACCTCATGACTGCCACGCCCAAAGGCAAGGGCGTCGCACCGCTCCTGATCCCCAAGGAGGAGCCTTCAGCCAAGCGCCACCGCTCCACCAGCGGGAAACGTGACGCCACGCCGCACGCAAGGTCATCCTGCGCCCCAGGCCGCAGCTCCTCTGCACCCCCGCACGGCACGGACGGAGCCGCTGAACCGATGGCCGCCCCAGGATCAGGTGGCCATGACTCCTGGCTTGGCACGGTGGCGGCAGAAGGTGGGGGCCACACCGAAGGCGACGCTGCCACAGCCGCCGAAGTACCAGGCGACGTCGACGACGTCGAGATCCTCTCATCAGGTGATGAATACAGCGTGGCCTCCCACGAACTCAACACCTTCGGCGAGCGCTTCGCATCGGCCTCTAAACTGCCAGATGCTGCCACGACCCGCATCCAGCACATGGAACAACAGCACGAGCTGCTGGCCAACACGGTGGATAACATGCAGGTACAGCTTGCGGGCGTCCTCTCCTCCCAGGCTACACTCACGGAGCACGTTACAGGGCTGGAACGGGGGCTTGCCACCGTCGTCACCCAGCAACAGACGGCAACCGCCGACGCCGCTGCACTGCGCGGTGACATCCAGACCCTCCTCGGGCACCTCACGGGAGGCACCATCCACCTGCCACAAGTGGCCACCCTGGAAACTAAGAAGGAGGATGTTGCAGCGGCCGCCGAACCCGTGGCTGCCTGCGGTTGGATCGACCAGCCAGGCCAGGTCACCCCAGGGACGGGGCCCCCAGGGGCCGACAAAGGCAAGGACAAGGGTCGGGCCACCCAGGAACCCTATTGAAGGTGCCTCAGAGAGCCCGCCTCAGCCCTCCGAGGAAGCGCCTTCAGAGGCAACTCTCCCCTCTTCGCGTCGTATCTCTTTCTTGTCACCTCATGTCTGTTTTGGCAGCAGCACGCGCAAGCTATCTGGTGTAGGGACACCCGTAGTCTTGCAGGGGGCGGGATTGTTGCAATGTACATGAGCATTCAGGGGTATTTGAGGACGTGTGCTGACATGCAGCTTTTGGCTCATCGCTCGCGCCGCCCGCCAGGCCTCGCCATCATGTGGCGCCTTGCCTGCAGCCTGGCCCTCCCCTCGCTTGCGGGAGCACGCCCGTCTTCAGGCGGTGCGCCCCAGCATGGAGGAGATTTTTTCCTGCGACACGCTGAACGTGGCGCGCTCTTCTACCTTTACGATGACAGCATCTACAAATACGATCACTGCACCATTTTGGACCCGATCGTGAACGGCACCGCCGCCGCGGGTCCGTGCGGCAACGGGCCGCTGGGCGCCATTGCGAGCGCCTGGCTTGAGCAGCACCAGGGGCCCTGCCCCACGCGCTGCCCCCCTGGGACTCCGACGGCTACTACGACGGCTACGGCGAGTACCAGCATGTCTCCTACGAGCACGCCCTCGTCAACTACGACACATGCATCGCAGTCTGTCCTCAGCTTGTCCTCGACCGTCGTGCAGCATATCCTCGACAGGGCCGCTGGCAAGGCTCAAGCACGCAGTGGCGGCTTCAGCCCCGCTGTCGTGCCCCGCTTTAGCCCCACGGGTCCCACTACCCCTCTGTGCGCCAGGGGCGAACCCGAGGAGGACCCCGCTTTCTGGCACCTGATGATGATCCGAGCACGGCTCATACCGTGCGCCGCGGCGTGGGCACCAGGTGAGGACCACCAGGACGTGTTCTGGGCATGGCTCGAGGACTGCGTCCCGTACATCCTGGCGACGCTCCATCTGCCACAGTACGACCACTTTTTCCAGGAGGACTCCGAGGAGAAAAACGACGCCCTGCGCCAGCGCACCGCGTTCGACATGTGCGAGGACATCTGGCACAGAGCAGGCCCCGACAAACAGCGCACCAACCGCAACCTCACTCGTATCCAGGGCAGCCGCGAGTACCCCACTCGCTACTTTGGCCTTCTTCTGGAATACCAGGGCGCTCGTGCCCAGCTCGTCGGCCCTGAGGCTTTCACGGCACCATTGCCGCCATACCTCTCACGGGCCCACGCCTTGCTGCCAAGAGGCCTCCCTCCACCCGACCAAGACGCCCTGGCGTACCTCGCGGATGCGATCCTGCACCACCCGCCAGACATGCAGCCGCTTGTCGAGGCGGAGCTCGCCGCGGCACCGACGGAACCGCTAAACCTACCACCGCCAGCTGGCCCCCCTCGCCCAGCACGCCACGTGTGACCAGCCCGCAGCCGACGCCGAACCGCCTCTGCTCCAGCACATCGCGGCCAGCGATATCAACATATCCCTGGACTCGTTCCACGCGACGGACGATAGCCAGGACGACATGGAAACCCAGGATCGCGACGGCACGGCACCGCCAGGTGACACGGCCCAGCGTGACCGTGACAGCGAACCCTACATAGGGCGCCCCCCGTCGCACAGCAGTCCGCCCAACAACTCGGCCCAGGCCGACCCCAGCGCACAGCTCAACGACGCTGAAGGCGCCACTGCCGCCGACGAGACAAGCCATCCCACTGCATCGCCAGCTCTAACCAGCCCGCGCAGTGGCGGCTTCAGCCCCGCTGCAGCATTGGCTGGACCTGGACGTCTTCAGACCTCAGGTGGCAGAACCACGCCCCGCACCCTTGTCTGCCGTGCAAACGCGACTGACTCCAATTCCAGCGCCGTCGACCACTGGCAGGCTGGCATCGACAACGACCCCATCGACGACGCGAGCCCAGACGCCAGCGGCTCCTACGAGGCCCCGCACAGCGCAGCGGCCTCACGACGCTGTGGCTGTCTCATTTGCCTCTTCGTGGCCACGTACGCCATCGTGGTAGCCATGCCGTACAAGGACCAGATCGACGGGTACTTGCCGACACCGAGCCGAGGCCCCAGCTACCGGCAGCGACGACGACGTGAAGCGGCGGCACCAGGCCCATCTGTGTCCACTACACCCCGACGCACAACGGCATACAACGTCACGCCCGCCTTGTGGGGTATTCTCAAGTGGACCAGCGCCAAACTCAGAGATATCGTCTCGGGCGGAGCCAGCGCAGTCGGGTTTGGCCTCGGGGGTGTCATGAAATGGGCCAGTGGCAAACTCGGAGCTATTGCCACTGGCGGAGTGGTGTGCGGTCTTCTTCTGGTCGGCGCCAAACTCCTCGCTCAAGGAGCCGTCGGACACGTAGGAGCCCGCATTTGTGCGCGCGCCCTGGACTCATCCACGGCCCAGTGGTGCCTCCGCTGTTGCCAACCGAGCAGGAGGCCGCGGGATGAGGTCACACACACAATGCCGCGCACGCATCCCGACGAACCCGAAAGCCAGCACGTGCACCCACTTCGACATCCGCTGCTACAGGAACACTATGCTGCTGCAGTTGCCGCCGCAGTCGCCGATGTCACCACCGCCACCACCGCCGCCATTGTCGAAGTCACTGCCGCGGTATCGCGAGCCTCGTCTGTCACACCACGATCGACCAGCCCGTCCCCGCGAGACGGCTCCATAAGCGGCATGGCTTACGGTACCCCACCGACTCACGAAGACGCCACAGCTCAGGCCAGCGACGCCGAGGCAAGGGAACCACGTGAGCGCACCCGCGACAGCCCGTGGTCCATCTTCCGACATGCAGATGCTCGTGGTTCCTCTTCCGACATGGACACCCAACCACCACGACGGCGAGCACGCTACGCATCACCCGCCAGGCCCCAGGCGCCTTCAGGCCCTGGTACGCCCCACCCAGCCCTCAGGCCACCGACGCGCAACTTACGCAGCACCATCCAGCGCGACCCAGCGGTCCCCGTGCCGCCGACGAGCATCCTCAACGCCCTGTATCAAAACGGCTTTGCGCTTGGTAACAGTGGCGTGTCTACAGAGGACATCAAAGACGCCCTGCGACTCCACGACCATCCACGATTCACCCATGATCCAACACTCCAAGCGCTGGTGCCGTGGACTGACATCATGCAGAGGCCCCCGAACCGACTCACTTGGGTGCTGGAAGACTCGGGCGGGAACTCAGGCGAGACGATCTTCCCCTACCTCACGTGGGACCTCCGTCAAACCACCACTGACACGCCCACGGTCTTCTGGCACGGGACCCGCGGCGACCTTGCGGCTCGTCTCGCTTTCAACGGAGGTCACCTCCTGCCAGGCCCCCGCCGTGAAGCGAAGGGTCGAACTGCCACAAATGCTGGCCGCACGTACGTGAGTGTGACCCCGTCGCTGGCCGCGTGGTACGCAGTGCCGCCCCACCCGCCCTACAGCCTCGAAGGCGACACCCTCGCGTGGGGACCCATCGCGCTCTGGATGTGCGAGGCCACCCAACCACCGCGCGGTGAGAACTGGCACAACTTCGTGAAAGGGGAGGCCCACGGAGCGCGCCTCATCTATCCTCGGGTCCTGGGCCTCCTCATCCGCATGGACTGGTGTGCCCCCTCGGAAGCTGCCTCCAGGTGCCGTGCCCTTCCACAAGCCTATGGCATGGGCGACTGTGCGCACGCCCTCCACATCGCTGGCTACGATCATCCAGATCTCCGTGAGGCGGCGGAAGCCCACGACCAGGAAGCTAGCACTCGGCGCAGGCTGGACATCGCGGCAGCGTGGCCACCGCCGCAGGCACTATACTCGCCAGAGGCAGCGCGAGCATGGGCTAAACAGCACTACGACACCGAATCCGCCACCAGGGCCGACCCCAACCAGCCCCGTCCACGCGTCTCGCTTCGCAAGCTCCAGCTGGACCCGCAGCCACTGATCGACCTGGTGTACACTGGCTTGCAAGCCGTCCCCGTGCGGGGGCAGTCCGACGCACGAGAGCCGCGCCCCAGCGGCTCCAGCCTTGGGGCCGCGTCTGGCCCACCGCGCACCTACCAGTCAGGCGCCGCCCTGGCACACAGTCCAGACCGCTCATCGACGACATCAGGAGCCGACGACCGCCGTACGCCGTCCCTCATCAGCGCGGCCGCCGCCCTCGCCCGAGGCCATGCCCGCCCACGGCGATCCGCCTCGCGTTCGTCACGGCAGAGCGGCGGAAACTCCACCTCGGACAACAGCGACATCGAGACGTGGGAGCACATCGAGACGGAAGAGGAGCCGACCGCCTACCACGTCCTCGCCTTTCACGTCCGCGATGTGCGGGCCCGTGTCAATGCCCCTGGCATTGAGGTCTGGCTTGACCCAGGCGAGCACCACGACGGCGCCTACTTACCGTGGGGGACGACCGTCATGGGCCACCGCGTTATCGACCCTGTACCTGTGGTGGCGGGTCGCGACGGCTGGGTCATCCTCCACCACGACCATGGCGATACCACTACCAAGCTCTGGGCACCGACCCAAGTCCACGTCAAGGCGGACGACACTTGGCGCACGGTCATGATCCCAGCGGACATGGGGCCCCAGTGGATCGAGCGCCATGCTGACGACGCTCGCCTCCCCGCCGAGGTGGTCCGCACTACAGGCCAGTCCTGGTTCGCCGACGTCTGGCCCTTGTGGGATCGACCCCGACCCCACCCAGACGACCCAGGCACAAACGAGCAAGCACTCCCGCCCCTACCAGGACGCTGGTCATGCCCACAGTGCCGATTCCAATGCTGTCAGTACTGTGCGGCCCGCCGCAACACGCAGCTCGGCACCTCGGGCCAACCAACGTGCCCAGACTGCTCCCTCAGCGGACTACGTGCACTTATGGACTGGTCCACGGACTACTCTTGCAACAGCTGGACGTGTGCGTACAGCACCGACAACAGGGACTCCGACACATGCTGCCTCTCCAGCAGGTGCCCCCATCCGCCTAGTCCGCACAGCCTGTTCGACGTCCGTGCCACAGGGGTGCCTCCGCACATTCTTGCCCGCCAATACGGCAACGCGCCAGCCCAGCACGACCTCAAGGAACCCCCCCGAGCGCCTTCAGGCCCCGGGGGGGAGCCTCCACAACCAGGCCAAGCAGGTTACCAGGGTCAATGGTATCTTCCACCGAGGCCGCGTCGCGTCCTCAAGCAGGGATTGCCCGACGGCACGAGGCGGCCACCTGGGTTCACAGGAACGGGGATGCCTGAAGATCCGTCCCCCGACCAACCGCTGTGGAGGGAAGGCTACGTGCTCTTCGGCCCCCACCAGGCCCTCAAGGAGGACTTCATCTTCAACAAAACGGTCCGCCGACCCTACTCCCTAGCCATCACCAACATGCATAGGGATCGTGTCACAGTCAGGACCGTCTGCGAGTCTATCGCCGAGCGCATCCACACTACCCGCACCCGCTGGCGAGATGTGGTACTGTACTGGGATGCCGAGGGCGGCCCTGGGCCTCAAGCTCTCGACTACGACATGCGCCTCTGCGACGCCATGGTGAGCCGTGCCACGACCGAAGCCGAGCTGAACCACGACCGCAGCAACCGTGGTAGTTTCTGTCTCTATGGACCAGCGCACCAGCGAGCTGTGAACATCACGGTGCTCCCCGAGCCGCAGAACATTGACTACGTGGAGCATGTGCGGCGATACTCACCCGTCGGGGGTACCTACCCAGACCACGCCTTCGAGCACGTCTATCAGGGCTGGCGGCGGCCCGACGTGCCCACCATCCTCCCCGACACCCGCCCGCTCTCGAGAGCCGACCAGCAGCGCTACCAACAGCACCAGCAGCGCACCCAGCAGCGCGACCAACGCGACGCAGGTCAGCCGAGCACGCCACGCAACCGCTCCCCCGCGCGCGTCCCGACAGGCGACAGCACGGTGTACGGCGGGGGTGCCGCCTACCACCGTGGCCCCATTGGCGCCAGGCCCGCGGCGGCAGGAGCAGCCGCCTCCAGCTACGGCCATGCCCCCCACGCCAGGGTGCACCCAGCGGTCATCGGCTACCCGCGTGCACTCGTGCAGGCTCCCCCACGGGCCACCTCGCCCGTGCCTGGGTCCACGCGTGCCTGGGGCCTTTACCCAGGCCGCCACGACAGCACCCCCAGCAACCAGCCCGCAGTGGTAACCCCTGCGGCTTCAGCCCAGGGGGCTGCACCAAGCCGTGGCAGGACAGGGCGCCCTGAAGGATGGCGCGATGCGAACGTGCGTGCCTGGCAACCGCGCCAACACACGCCCCCCGCCAAACGTGGCCGCAGCGCTTGCGCCCTGCCCAGGCAAACCTGCCCCACCTGAGCGCGAGCGGCAGCCGCTCGTCCCGCTCGTCCTCACGTACACCCAGGCGCACCACAGCGCCTCCCCGCGGCACAGCGAGGGAAGTGCCCATCACGTCAGCCCCCGCCCTGACGCTGTCGACCCTGACCAGGCTGCAGCCTCGGCGGCGGGCGGCACAGACGCTCCCGCCAGCCCAGCCCAACACCCTGCGCAGCGCCGATCCGCTCCCCGAGCAGGGCGGACTCTGCGCGCGCTAACGCCCAGGCGACCTCGCCACGCGACCGCCACACGGGCGGGCGCGTCCCGCGCAGCCGGTCCTGCAGCCGCCACAGCTCGCGCAAGGCCCCTGGGAGCTCCACGAGCTCGCCGCCCCGCGAGACTCAGGCTGATGCCCAAGCCCCCGAGGTGGTGCCACGCTTCGGTGTCAGCGCCACCGAACCTGGCCAGGTCGACCTCGAGCCGACGCCGTCCACGGACCAGGAGATGCCGCCGCCCACCCGCGTTGTCGCCCCCATCGACGAGGCGCCGACCTTCGACCCCTTCAAGAACAAGTACCGCGTCAAGGACCTCGCGGCGGGCTTCGGCGGCGGCTCACCGCTTTCTCCTCAGAGTCGTGGCGGCGCCCCCGCCACCTCAGCCGCTGCCGCGGCAGCGGCGGCCCCGCGTGGAGTCAGCCCTGTCCGCAACGCGTGCCTCACGGCAGCGGGCATGAACGAGGCTCAGCGCCAGGCCACCGACCGCGCTGCTCGAGCTGTTCCACCCGATGCTGCTCATCACGGTACTGACGGGGCGGGCGCGCCGCCGCAGGACGGACCAGCGGCGTCGCGTGCGCAGTATATGCGCGCGCGTTGCGCCGCTGCCGCGCCGAGCTGCCGCCGCTGGCTTGCTTTTGCTCTTGTGTTCGGCAGGACGGATCGAGGAGTCGCCTCCCTCTCCCTCTGCTGCCGTCTCACCTCCCCTCCCCCCGTCCCCCACGGTACAGGAGTGAGGAGGATTATTCGAGGCAGTTTTGCCGATGTTTATGAACCCCCCTGGCGCAGTGTCGACCATGCCTCGCCTATACTTCTGGCCTGACGGCGGCTTCAGCCCCGTTCAAGCCAATCTGCAGGGACGCCATGAGCTCCTACTGTGGCCAAGCCTTCTACCTGGGTGAGGGCCAGGCTGCCCTCCACCGTGCGGGGCGTGCCAACCCCAGCTCCACCGACGGAGACGGGCCAGGTCGCTCCATCCACCTCGTCAGCCTCAACATCACGAGTCTCCCAGCGAACTGGCCAACCATCACCGCTCTAGGTGTCGACCACAACGCCGCAGTCATAGCACTGCAGGAGACCCGACATGCCAAGCCTACCAGACAAGCCATCGCTACCAACGCCGCCAATCCACACCACGGGGGATATCAGGCCAGTCTGGGACCTGACCTGGATCTGGCGCGAGCCCAGCGCAAAGCTGCGCACGGCGGCACAGACCACACGGTCGAGGGCAACACTGGCGCCTCGGGAGGGGTCGCCATCCTCTCTAAGGACGCCATCGTCGACTCCACCGTCGACGACACAGCGTCCTGTATCGCCACCCTCAAGGCCAAGAAAAGATGGCACGAGGCCTTCCTCCCGCTCTGCACCCAGCACCGCCGCAGGCGGCGACGAAACAACCACGGGCCCGCTGGGATCTACATTGCGAGCCTCTACGGGGTCGCTGGAGGAGACAGCACCGATTTGTTTCGGCTTGCTGACTGCGCCGCCGCGAGGGTCGGCTCAGCCCCGTATTTCATTTGCATGGACGCCAACACGAACATCGACGACAATCCACACCTGCTGCACATGATGCAGCACGGATGGTTTAACGTCGCTGAAGGTACACCAGACCACACCATGCACACATATGGCAATATCCCTGACTGGGGCCGCGTCACCAAGTGCCCCCGCACTTCGCGCATCGATTACATCATCGCCAACCAAGCGGCGCGATCCCTTGTCACCGACTTCTGCTATCTGCGTGACTTGCCAGCGAAGTCCCATGTTGGCCTGCAGGTCACGCTCGACCTTAGCCGCCTCGACCATACGGCCCGACGCCTTCTAGCCCCCACGCCTTACCCTCCTAGCGACGGAGCGCATGAGGACCACGAACTTCAGGCTTTAGGGACCCTCATCGCAGGGCGAGACCATGACCGCATGGAACAGGCCGACACACGCGACGATGTGGAACGCATGTTTGCCCTGGCAAACGAGGCCAGCCATGAGTACCATCTCACCCGGCTGCGCGACCTGCCACCTCCACCGCCAGACCACCCAAAAAAGAAGCCCCCTACCATGCACGGGCTCACACCCACGTTCGAGGAGCGACCCGCTGTCCCCCGCGCCTTTCCCACCTACGGAGCTTCCACGATCCACATGAACCGCCTTCGCAAGCTCCATCGGCAACTTTGTGAGCTTCGCTTCATCGGACAGCACCATCATATCGACTACCGTGCTATCCCGCCGTACCTGGCGCAGCGCATCGACTGCACGTGGACCGCAGCCCGCCTTCTCTGCCACAAGCTGCGCCCCACGGTCCTCCTGGCCTTTCCCGAGGCCTGGACCCCCGACGTGCCAGCACCACGCGGAGAGCACCTGGACCGTCTGATCCAAAACCTTGACTCAGAGCTGGCGCGACGTGCAAACCGAGTCAAAGCTGAACGCATCAAGATTTGGGCTGAGGGTGTCCGCGAGCCAAGCGGGCGAAAGGCGGCCATATACGCACGGGCTGCCGACTGCTCGCCCACGGCGTATCTCCGCACGCCCACCACTCCCGACGATGCACAGCTCCACTGCGACACCACCGCCTTCAACCCTGACCAAGCTTGCACGGACGATAGTGATGCCGACACCGACGCTGGCGGCTTCAGCCCCAGCGACGGTAGCTCGCTCGACACGGACAACGACGAAGGCCACACTCGTGACCCACCACCTGCCCAGGTCCCCGACGCCCTCCCCGCCAACGCCATTGTTGCCAATACCAAAGACATGCTTAAGCTCATGGTCGACACCTGGGAGCCCATCTTGGGCAGGTACCGCGCTCGCGCAGGCCATGATGCCGAAGCTATGCCGACGTGGGCAGACTTCTACGACGAGTACCGACAAGAGCTGCCTACGCCATCACCAGCAGCCCCTTTCCACCTCACCGACGACCAACTCATCCACTTCATTCGCACCCGTTCACCGCGCCGCGCGGGGGGACTCGACGGCTGGACAACTAAGGAGGCTAAGGAGTTACCCGACGACATCCTTCGCCTCTTCGCCAGCGTCTTACGTGCTATGCAACGCACTGGCACCATCCCCGAGCCCCTCCTACACGTGCCAAACCCATGCCTCCGAAAAGGCCGAGGGGAACTCCCGACGGACCAACGACTTCTCTCGGTTCTTTCCGTTTGGATGTACGCGTGGGAAGCGCCAGCCTACCGTAGCCTTACGGACTGGCGGAAAGGATGGACCCACGCCACGAGCTTCGGCGCTGTTCCCAAAGCCACCATTGGGGATGTCAGCACCTCTCTCGCCCTGCGCATCGAGCATGCCAGGGCTTTACTCCTCCCCTTAGCTGGAGCTGCCCTTGACCGACAGAAGTGCTTCGACTACCTCATCACGGACATCTGCCTTAACCTTGCGCTGCACGCGGGGTGCCCTCAAGACATCGTCACTGTCCGCCGAAATTTCTACAAACACCACAAACGCTACATACGCATGAACGGAGCGTACTCTAAGGACTTGGCCAGGACTAACGGTCACCTCCAGGGAAGTTCGTGGTCCCTGGACGACATCAAGCTGCTCATGTGCGTGTGGACAAAGAGGCAGCATCGATACGTTCCTCGATCACTCAGCACTACCTTTGTTGACGACAGCAACTCCACTACCCACACCGCGTCTGAGCTGCAGAAATCTCTTGACGAAACCGCCAAGTTTGATCGATTCTCAGGTCAACGCATTCACCCTGGTAAAGTGGCAGGGTGGGCGCTCACCGACGAGCTTCACGCCGCCGTTACCCAGCTCACACTGGCGGAGCGCCCCCTACGTGTGGTCGATTCCTTCAAGCTCGTCGGGAGTTACATCAACGCAGAGGCAGCGCCGGCTCCAGCCGCGCTTAACCTCACGGCCACCGCTGACGCCCGTGTACGGAGAGCGACTATCCGCCTGCCGCGCATTGGCAAGCTCCCATCGCCGATGCTTATCAAGGCGCGGCACGCCCGTTCCCTGGCTGCCAGCGTCTGCACCACGGGCACCGACATTCAAGCACCATCAGGCCCAGCCAAAACTGCCTACAACCACGCCCTCAAGGCGGCTATCCGCCCCAAGGGGAACAAGTGGGTCGAGTTCTGGACTCTCATGGCCGTGTGCGTCCCAGGACACGCCCTGGAGATCGACGCCATCACGCAGCGTGAAGCATTCCTGTGCCTGCGGCGACAGGTAAACCGCGACGTTACACTCTGCGGGCTCGCCAGAGACCTTCAACACCACGTCCAGACCCTGTTTGGTGGAGGACCCGTCGGACGACTCGTCCAGTCGCTCCAGCAGCTCCGATGGACCTGGCCCACATTTGGCATCATGTACGACGACTGGGGCTGCCAGATCAGCTGGCTGAATTTACCCCAAAACGCCTTCCTACACATGCTGCGGGCCTCGCAACGCAGGGCTTTTCTGCGGAGGATCAAGCCACGGCGACACGACCTTGGCTACCTAGCCTCTGTCAGACAGGGCCTCGACCTCTTCGCCAGCACGTGGCTCGCCCGAACTAAAGGAGCAGCCAAATGCACTGCCTGGCAGCTGGCGCTCCTCCTCAACTACCTGTCGGGCGGGGATCACACCCAACAGCGACGATCCCGATCAAACACGTCGGCAGACCCCAGCCCCATCTGCCGATACTGCGACGAGGAAGAGGAAACTCAGGAGCACACTGTCCGCGACTGCAAGTGCTGGGCCCGAGAAAGACTCCCTCTCACCACCCTCATCAGTGACGACCAGTGGGCCCGTCTTCCGCCGCACACAAGACACTGCGGGCTCTTTGACGAAGACCCAGCCCTCCTCGACCTGCAGGCCGACCTCGCGAGGGACCCGCTGCCACAGCCCATACCGCGGCCCCCCCCTGAGGGAGATCCTGCGGCTTCAGCCCAGGACACCTACACCACCTACCTTGACCACGACACTGGTTGGACATGGGTCTACGCTGCCACGGACGGTGCATGCACCAACCAAGCCATCCCATTGCTAGCACGAGCGGGCTACGGCGTCTACTACGGCATCGACCACCGCATGAACTACAGTGCACGCGTTCACGGCCTAACGCAGAACGCCCAGGTTGCGGAGACCCTCGCCATTGTCCACCTTACGGCATGTGCCGAACGGCCCGTGCACGTTTTCGTGGACAACCAGGCGGTGGTCGATGGGTTCCAAAGCATCATCGACGGACATCCAGCGCCGCAGGGCACGCACGCGGAGCTCTGGGAAAAGATCCACCGATGTGTTATGGCCAAGCCCAACATGTTTCGCGTCGAAAAAATCGCCAGCCATCTGGGAGACATGGGCATCGACCTTGGGCTCATCGGGCCCATTGCGGAGGAGTTCAACCGTCAGGCCGACGCCCTTGCCACAATGGCGGCACGCACTCACAACCTTCCTGACCACATTGTCGAAGCTGCCAAAACACGACATCGCCAAGCGACCGTGCTCCATGGGGTCGCTGTCGCTATCTACGAGCGCAGACACCGCACTCTGCCGCTCCCACACCGCAGGGCTGGGTTTACAGCTGCGGAACTCAGCAAAATGGAACCAAACCCCCTGCTGTCGGACCAGGCACCAACCGCGGCTGGACCATTCATCCCGCAAGACCCGGATGAGCTCTGGGCCGAGGCCCAACGGGCGATGCTCGACGAACAGGAGGACGACCCGTTCGGCTTCGGTGGGGGATTGGACTTCTTGGACGACGGCCCAGCCAGCGCAAACCCTGCCCCGTCGGGCAACCTCTCGACGCCTACCGCGACTCCGACACCGAGAGCGACATCGCACCCACATGATGATGTCGCTCACCGCCAAGACGCCGACGATGACCTGGCTGATCCCCTCGGACTGAGTGGCAGCATAGACGACGCTCCGCCGACACCCCACGCTGCCGACGATGCCGCCCCATCGAGACGCCACCCGACTACGCGGCCGACATCCGAGCCCTCGCACGGCATCATGATTGGTCCTACCGTGCCACCCACTCCGTCCCCCCACCAGCGCCAGCCCGCGGGGGCGGCTCCAGCCCCCCCGCAGGGCACCGAGCCAGTCAGGCCGTCGCACCCCGTCCACGCTTCCATTGTTGCTGGGCGCGAGGATGCGGCTCTTCCGACCTCACGGGGCGTGGCCCTAGCGGCTCCAGCCCTGGGGCCGCGTGTTACCCTCCAGTCGCCTATCAAGGGTGACGGCCGTCAGCACACGGAGTGCCGTACTGCGCTAGTCCACCACCTGGCCAGGCGCACTGATGACCTCGTCCCTGCCACGAGGCCCGCGGCCGCTGGCACTGAGCAGCCGCCCCTCACCGACCGCGAAACTGAGCTGTCCCAGGCTATGGCCGCTCTTCAGCAGAGGTGTGCTGCTCTCGCCGCCGACCTTGCCGCTGCTCAAGCCCGTCAAGGCCCTCTGCTCCAGCGCCTCCACCGCGCCGGGCGTGCCTTCGCCGAGCTGCTTACGCCCTCGCCCGATGGTGCTGCGCCGCCACTCACCATCCAAGCTATGCTGTCATCGCTCCGCGGCGCTCCGCCTGGTGCCCCGCGCTAATTTCCTCCTTTCTGCCTGCCCGTGTGTACGCGTGGCTCCGCGTCCACGGTGTCAGGGCGTGGGGGCGGGGGGTGCCCCGTCCCTGCGCGCCGCTTTGCGGCCAAGCGCCCAACTGGCGGTCTGCCAAACCGCCTAGCCACGTGTCAGCACGTCGCCTTCCTTGTTGGGGCCTCTTTCTTCACGCGGTCTGACATGTGAGATCTTCACCGTCTGTCCGCCGTCTGTAGCGTCTGTCGCATTGCGCCGGGGGAGGGGGTTTTGTTGCCCGCCCTCGCATCTTAAGGCTGCACCGCCGCAAATAGTGTTTGGCGAGTTGTCGCACCGCAGTGCGCCTCGCGGACGGACCCTGGTCCGCCTACTTGTCCGATCTCTCTCTCTCGCTCTCTCTCTCTCTCTCTCTCTCTCTCTCTCTCTCTCTCTCTCTCTCTCTCTCTCTCTCTCTCTCTCTCTCTCTCTCTCTCCTCTCCCCCGTTGCCCGCCATCCGAGGGCAGCCGAGGACTGCGACAGCAGCATTCGGCGGGGGGGATGTCGGCCTTCCCGCTGCTGCTGATCTTCCTCTTCCTCTTACTCTTACTCTTGCTCCTCCTCCTCCCGCCCTTTCCCCCCCCCCCATCCTCCTCCTCCTCCTCCTCCTCCTCCTCCTCCTGCTCCTGCTCCTCCCCTCCTCCTCCTCCTCCTCCTCCTCGTCCTCGTCCTCCTCCTCCTCCCCCTTTTCTCCTCCCCCTCCTCCCTCCTCCTTCTCCTCCTCCGCCTCCTCCGATCCCTTCTCTTATAACTCCCCCTTCTCATCCTGCTCTTCCCCTGGGCGCCCTCGAGGCTTCCCTCGCCCCCTGGAAATCATGGCCGTCGAACCTGGAAGCCCAACCCCTGGGAAACATGGAGCCCCCCCTCCACCCTTGGAAAACACGGCCGTCGAACCTCCTGGAAGCCCACGTCTTGGAAAATATGCCCCCCCCCCCCCCGCCCCCCCCCCCCCCCCCACCCCCCCTCAACCCTTGGAAGAACATGGAGGTCCTCGAGGTTGGACCTGTCACCCCCTAGAAAAATGGTTGCCCTCGAAGCAGTTCTGCGACGCCCACGTTTTGCACTCCTGTTCGTCGAGCTCCCACTCTTCGGCCTTCGACTGGCCGATGTCGAGGAAAGCCCTCTCGCGCGTCGACGGGTCGATCGCGAAATTGGCGCAGGTGCGTTCCAGCTCCGAGATCATCTCGCGGTGCTCATGGATAACTTTGATGCGCTCGGGCCCGAAGCGGTCGTTCCCTCGAAGGTTCGAGGGCGCGCCTGCGTTTGCGCTCTTCTCGATCGAGGCGCGCAAACGCAAGGGCGTTCTCGACCCTGGGCCTGGGTTGGCCCCGTGCTGAAGCCAGTGCCGCTTCTTGACGAAGGGCAACAGGGCGCCCTTCAGGGCGGACGCGTCCCTGAGGGGCGAGGAGGCACCCTTTTCATCCTCTTCCTCATCATCAGCCTCCTCATCGCCCTCCCCCTCCTCATTTTTCCACCTCCTCCTCTTCTGTTTCCTCCTCCTCCTCCTCCTCTTTGTCCGCCCCTGGCGAGGTCAGACAGACTCGGTCGGGGGGCGAGGGGGGGGGGGGGGAACAGGGGGGCAGGAGGGAGATGGGGGTCGAGGAGAAGGGGGAGGAAGCAGAAGAGGAGGAGGAAGAGGCTGAGAGGGGGGGAGAAGGGGGAGGAGGAGAAGGAGGAGGAGGAGGAGAACGACAGGGGAAGAGTAATTCCATCAGAAGGGCCTGCAGCGCTGCCGCTCTGCCGCGGCCATTCCCCGCCCCCTTTCTCGGCCTCGAAGGCCGCGCCCGCCCGTAGCTCCGAGCTCTCGGGGGTTTCGGCGGGCCGACCGACGTCCGCCGTTGTCATCGCCGTGCGCCGCCGTCGCCGTGGTCGTCGTGTTCTGGTCGTGACGTGGTGGCAGTGGTGGTGGTGGTCGTCGTGGTGGTGGGTGTTTTGGTTTGGCGTCGTTTCGTGCCGTTGGTTTGTATCAGGCCCGCCGCGGCAGGGGTTGCTCGTTGCTTGTTGGTGTGTGGTTGTTGGTTGTTGGTTGTTATGATGTATGTTGGAAGCTGGCGTTGGTTGGTGGTCATTGGGTGTTGGTTGTTATGGCGTTGATGTGTTGTGTTGGTTGGTATGTTGTTGTTGGCGTGTTGGCGTTGGTTGTTGGTTGTTGTGCTGCATTGCTGGGTTGACCGGTGTATCTGGTGGTTGGTCGGGTATTGCATGTATGTTTATATAACACCTATACACAAATATACACACGTACACGTACAGTGTGTATACACTATACGTGTATGTGTGTATATATGCATCAGACAGTGTGACAATGGTCCATAAAGCCGATCTCCCGCATTTTCCGCAGTCCTTTCTCTCGTAAGGAGGGGGGGGGGCCTCGCGCTGGGCGCCCGCGCATGGTCGACGTGGTCCTGGCGACCACCGCCCTGGGCGCCAGCGCGCTCGGCCCCGCCGCCCTCGTGCCCTTGGCCGCCGCGGGGGGCTACTGGCTGTCGGGACTCGGACGGGCTGCGGGCAGCCCTGCCCCTGCCGTGGGGGCACAGCCCGCCTTCACGTGCGCCTGCCCCCCGGAGGGCTGGCCGCTGTGGGGGCTCGTGCTCGCCTTCGTGGTCGGGGGCAGCTGCGCACTCTGCTGCCTGGGCTGCACCACAGCTGCCGCGGGCCTGGCCCGGCGGCGGCGTGACCACGCCGCCGCTCGGAGGAAGCTCGAGGATCAGGTGCAGGCACCGAACAGTCTTGTCAACCGTCGGCGGCTCGCTGGGTATCAATTGTAATGGAGGCCAGGACCGTCGATGGTGCGATTGCAATCAGCGACGCGCCCGACTCCTACAGCCGTCTCATATGGCTTCGGGAAGAGGAGGAGGGCGCTCCAGACGGTGTGGCGATCGCAGCTGCCCTGGTACGCCGGCGTCGGGGTGGTCTCATGCTCGCGGTCCCAGGGGGCAGCATCCTCGAGACCGAGCTCGCTGCGAGCCAGCAGGAGGAGGACCATGCCCTCGGGCCCTTCGTCAGGGCCAGAGCTCGAGGCGCAGGGCTGGCCAACCCCGCCAGTGCGCTGGCCACCGTGTCGTTCGAGATCCTCCTCGTGGACGTCGACGAGGGCGTGCTGACGGAGCTGGTGCCGGAGGCCGTGTACTACGAGGACGAGCGGCACGCCCAGCGGGTCCTTCGGCACTTCACCCCGCGGGCGCGGCACTGGCCGCATGGACGGGCGGTGCTGGAGGAGTCCTCGCGGGCCTTCCGCTCGCAGTTCGGCGAGGAGGCCTTTGCGGAGTTCTTCACAGCCGGAGAGGAGGAGGCCGAGTCCGCGGTGATTGTCGGGAGGACCTCCGAGCAGCCCGCCGAGGAAGAGGCAGCGGAGGTGGCGGGCGTGCTGCGGGACGGCTTCGCGGAGTCGGACGGGCCCCTCGAGCCGCCGCCGCGGCGGGCTGGGAGGCCGCCTCCTCTGCAGCGCCCGCCGCAGCCCGCGCTCCCGCGGGCAGCCCCGCCAGGAGGGCCGCTGGCTCGCGCCGCAGCAGGGAAGGTGGCTGCGGCTCCGCTGCTGGGGAGCGGAGGCGCTCTCGCGGGGCGCTCTCCGCCTACGGCCTTCGGGGTCGCCCCTCCGCCAGCGCCGTCGGCCCTTGGCCGCCCAGCGCCGCCGCCAGGGCCGCCCTCGCGCAGCGGAGCCGTGGACTTCGAGTCGCCGGCTGCCTGGCAGGCCGTCCTGGGTCGTCACGGAGCCCCCCCTGGACCCGAGCTGCGTGGCCTTCGGACCACGGCCGCGCCCGCAGGGGCTTTCCCGGGGACTGTCGAGGACTTCGCCGGGGAGGGCGAGGACGACGCGGCCGGGGGCGGCACGGAGATGGAGCGCTTCGCGGCCGCGCTGATGCGAGCTGCCCGAGCCTTCAGCCAGCGCGGCGAGGAAGGCGGTGCCGGAGGCAACGACGACCTCATGGGCCTCGGGGGAGGCAACATCGGCGCCGGCGTGCGAGGCACGGCCCACCGCGAGGCGCTCATCGCGGCGAGGCGAACCTCGCCCGGCAGCTTCTCCAGGTCGTTGATGGAGGCCATGGCCGCACAGGGCCGCTCCTCGCGCCAGCCCCGGGGCGTCGCCTACGACCCTCCCGAGCCCCGCCTATGGCTCGAGAGGACGGGCGGATGGTCGGAGTTCACGCCAGGGAGTCCCAACACGGTGCGGGACCTCGCCCTGATCGCGTGGCAGGTGGCGGACATCGTGGACCGCCTGTGGATGAATCAGATCGCGGAGGCGGCGGACTCCGCCGCGCTGCTGCTGATGGGCCTGGACCGGGCCAGGATCGACGGAGGCAGGCTCGACATGATGTGGCTGTACCAGTTCGAGCGCGACCCGCCCGCCTCGCTGTTTGCGAGGGGCGGGCAGTCCGCAGTGGGGACACGACAGTTCAGCTCGCTGGCGAACCCGCGCTGGTCCACGGTGAACCTCGCCTACCTGCGGGAGCTGGACCTGCTGGAGACCAGGAGGAGCGAGCTGCAGCGACCTCAGGGGCGGACGCCGGTGCCCAGAGCCCGCGGGGCCCCCGAGCAGCCGCCAGCCCGAAGGCGCCGGTGTGATCGGCCCCGGAGGCGGGGCCGCGGAGGCCGGCGCCAAGCCGCGGCCGCCCCGCAGGAGGCCGAAGCCGGCATCGCCGGCATGAGGGCCTCCCCTGACCGAGAGGGGGACACAGGAGGAGCCCCTGACGGACGGCTCCTCTGGCCAGGACCTGCCGACCCTCGCCATCATGTCCAGCAGCGTGGTGAAGTGGTCGCGCCGCTTTCGTGGAGCGGGTCCTTACTCCGTCGTTTGCGGGCTCTGAGGACGAACTTCTCTTCGTACATCGGAGCCTCCGTTTGCGCTGCAGCGCAGCTTCAGCAGCGGCAGCTCGCTGGGGCATCGCGCACCGCGCCAGTCTTCCCACTTCCTCTTCCTCCTGTTGATGGGCTGCAAGGGGCGGCTCGCAGGGAGGGAGGCTACGCTGACCTCGACGCGAAGGTCGAGCAGCTGCTCCTCGTCCTCGTGTGCGCGCTGAACTACGTCTACGAGGGGCGGCCGCCTCGGCCGCGTGACCTTTCCTTCCTTCGGTCACCAGCGTCCTCTGTGCAAAAAGCTTGCTTGGACCGTCTGCGTTTGATATGTTGGAGCTGGTGTCGTGATGGAATTAACCCCTACCCACTCTTCGCTGGTCGTAAAGCCGATTCTACTTCACATCTTTTTAGCGATGCTATTGGTGCCTTTCAGGAGCATGGAGAATTGACCTCTCGCAGTGTTGGTGAATTGGACGTTGAACAGTCAGATGCCTATGACAGTTATGCACGTGCGCTTTCAGATCATCTCAGAGCTGTTGATCCGCACGGACTTCAGGGCCCCCGCCGAGTTCACCCTGTCCCTGGAGCCTACGCCCCTCTCTGTCCTGAACGTCTGGTCCTTGAGGGCCCTCTCGCTCACTGGTCCATCAG
Organism: Prorocentrum cordatum; assembly: GCA_963575745.1. Classification (NCBI taxonomy): domain Eukaryota; class Dinophyceae; order Prorocentrales; family Prorocentraceae; genus Prorocentrum; species Prorocentrum cordatum. Next base: position 58,833 of record CAUYUJ010007669.1, read on the forward strand.
GGATTTCTTGGAGCCTCCGCTGTCGCTTGCCTTCGACGAGCCGGGGGTCCTGCGTACTAGCCGGGTTGACCCGTCGTCGTGCCAGTGGGGGGGCGCCAGCAAGCTCCCCCGGGCCCAGCAGTTGGCCTTCTTCCAGAAGCTGGACAAGGCAGGGCTCCTTGGGTTCACCGAGGGCCCTGTGGCGGCCCATGAGCAGTGTAACCCGTTCAACGCGTGGAAGAACGCCTCGCGGGACCGGTTGATCATCGACCGGAGGGGACCGAACGGCCAGGAGGGGAAGATCGTGGGAGGACCCGCCTCTCACCTTGCTGCAGGTGCTCGGCTCTGTGAACTTAGTGTTGTTCGGGGTTCTGAATGTCTACGGGGCTCGTCTACGGACCGTCGGGATATGTTCTATCAGGAGCACGTCACACCTGAGCGCGCCGCCACTAACGTCCTGGGCCCAGCCTTGCCTATAGACCAACTTCACAAGTCCCTTGGTGTCGATCCTGATCGTCTTCATTCTGCTGCTGCAGGGGGCCGTCCAGGTCGTCTGGGTCGTCGTGCCTTTCAGGGGGACCGATTTCTTCTGGAAGCATCTGGACCTGATGCTGGTCCACGTGGCTCGGGGCTCGTACACGGCACTCTGGCTTCCAATCCCATGGGGGACCACGCTGCCGTCGACGTGACTCAGGGCGGCCACCTCAATCTTCTCAGGAGCTACGGCCTGCTTGCGCCCGAGAACTTCATAGATGGTCGTGCGCCCTTCCCCCGTGGTGACGTGGTGGAAGGCTTGTGTATCGACGACTACCTTGTTATTGGGCGTCACGCTTATCCTCCAGGCGAGTCTCGTCGAGATTTGGAGTTGTTCGATCGTGCTGGGCGCCTGGCCTACGTAGACTCCTCGTTATCAGGCAGTTCCTCTAAGGAGGTCAGGGACGCCGAGCGCTTCGTGGTCGTTGGCGCTGAGGTCGACTCCTCAGCTCGGATGGTAGATCAAGGGTACGTACCAGTTGGTGCGCCCGTCGAGCGGCGACTGCCGTTGGCGGAGCTCTGTCTTCGGGCAGCTCAGCTTCCTCGAGCTCCTGTGGCGCTGGTGGATACTCTGGTGGGGTCCTTGGGTGCAGTGTTCGCCTACCGTCGACCCCTATTCGTCTGCCTCAACCACGTATACAGCTTCGTTGCCCAGGACCGCACCATTGATCACATTATCCCTCGTGCTGTCAAGGACGAGCTCAGCTTGGCCTCTGTGTTGTCGATCGCCGCAGAGACGGACCTAACCGTCCCCTTCAGTGACGTAATCTATGCTACCGACGCCTCTCCTTCCTTTGGGGCAATCTGTACATTAGAAGTCTCGCCCGCGCTGTCGTCGGCCGTTTGGCGCTGTGGTGAACGCCGAGGTGGGTATTCCCGACTGGATAGCCGGGCCTGTGGAGTCCTACGGAGCGCCGGCGCGCTCCCGCACAGCATGGAGAGCGCGCAGTGCGTCGAGTCGGATCTCCCCACGTACGTCCGCCGCGGGATCGCCATGGTCTTCGACTTCATTGAGTTTGCCGGCGGCTCTGGTGTCCTCACTCGGTACCTCGCGTCCCAGGGTGTCCTTGTCGGCCCTGTCATTGACATATCGTACTGTCGGCACTATGACCTATCGTCGCGTCGTCTGATGGAATGGGCGGTGTGGATGCTGTATGAGGGCCGCATCCTTACCTTTGCCGCAGAGCCTCCGTGTACAACGTTCTCGCCTGCCGCTCACCCCGCTGTCCGTTCCTACCGTCAGCCTATCGGGTTCAATCGCGCGGATCCCAAGACGCGCTTGGGCAATCTACTGGCCTTCCGCTGTATGCTACTGATGTTGGTTGGGCTCCGCGTAGAGGCTCCTGGTGGGCTGGAGCAGCCTCGCCTGTCTAAGATGGCTTGGCTGCGGGAGTGGTCTCGCCTCTTGGAGCTTGGAGCCGCCGAGACCTGGTTTGCCTCTTGTGCCTACCATGACCCTTCCCTCGATGGAGTCGTCGTCTACCGCAAGGAATTCCGCTGGATGACCGTAGGCTTCCCCGAGTTCACCGAAATGGCGGCGCGCTGTCCTAACACACGGCGCCACCGCGCCCACACACACACACACGATTATCGAGGGAGCGGCTACCAAATATATTGCTACATATACCCGTGGGGTCGTCGTGGCATTGGGAGCTCGGTACCTAGAGGCTATCAGACGGCGTCGTGAGGTAGGCGATACTATGCGGCCCCCAGTGGGCTCCGAGCGGCTTGTGATCAACGAGCTGCTGATGTCGGGGTCTTGGGAGGAGCTCAGGAGATGGGCTTGGAGGTCCCCGGGGCACATTGACATCTTGGAGTCGAATGTCGTGGTGCATCTCTTGGAGGGTCTTGTTCGTGATGGTGGAGATCGTAGGTTCGCTGCGCTTATTGATTCCAGAGTCACGTTGTGCTCTCAGGCAAAGGGACGGTCCTCGAGCAGGGCGTTGACGCGTCCTCTGGAGAAGTCCTGCGCCCTGCAGATCGCCGGGTCCCTCTACCCCTCCTACTCCTTCGCCCCTTCGCGGCTCAACGTTGCAGACGACCCGACGCGGCGCCAGGCGGTCCGCGCAGCATGCCGCCCGAGGCCTGACTGGCTGGAGCACGCGGACCTGCTGGACTGGCTGCTCACGCGGCTACCCACAGCCAAGGCCTGCGCTGCGTGGCTGCGGCTCGTCTGCCTGCTGCTAGGGAGCAGCGGACTTCGAGCGCTGCGGACCGCCCTTGCCGAGGGTCGTCGCCTGGCTCCTGCTCCCGCCCTCTGCGGGGTGCCTGGACAAGGCTCGGGCGGAGGCCGCTGGACGGCCACTGGAGTGGCTCGCGTCCCAGTGAAGTCAGAGAAGAGTGAATTCGCTCCTGTGTTTCATCGTGCAGGGCTCTTGCATCACTGACACCTGTACGTACGTATCGCTGGCGGGTGCACCATTTTGGAGCAGAACTGGTATCCTCTTCGTGTTTCTGGTTGCGACTACTTGTGAGCCAGCAGGAGGTCTCCCCAGCCCCGCTATGCCAGATTTTGGAAGGTCTCGTCTCGCTAAACATGATCCAGAGTTTGCTAATCGTCGTGCAGTTCCTTTGCCTTCAGGGCGTCCGATTCGTGCGGCCACTCGCCGTTCCAGAGAACAGTTACTTACTGAATTCGACCATTGGTTAGTGGAGATTGCTGGGTATCCTTGTCTTGGGAGCTTGCTGGAGCAGACAATGGGGGACCCTCGCATCATCAACGGAGTTCTGGTTGAGTTTGGCCAGTGTCTGTGGCGCGAGGGAGCCCCCTACAGCAGGTTCGCCGACACCGTGAACGCCGTGGCCTCTCGGGCGCCGGAGCTCAAGAAGCTCCTCGGAGCTGCGTGGGACCTGGGTTACCAGTGGATTGCCCTCGAACCAGGGAACCACCACATTGCTATGCCGCTGGTGGTCCTCAAGGCCTTGACAGGCCTCTGCCTCCTGCGGGAGTGGCCTCGGATCGCGGTGCTGCTCGCTGCGGGGTTTGCTGGCATCATGCGCCCGAGCGAGTTTCTGCTTGCGAAGCGTGCCCAGCTCGTACTGCCACGTGACATCCTTTTCGAGAGGCCGTACGCACTCTTCACCATCCAACTCCCGAAGACGGCCACACTTGGGGCCAAGGTCCAGAGCGCCCGAGTCGAGCCGCCCGACATCGTCGAGATGCTGGACTGCATCTTCGGCGCCGAACCTCCTGATGCGATGCTCTGGCCGATGAGCGGCCAGACCTTCAGGAAGCGGTTCAACAGCCTGTGTCGGGAGTTGCGGCCCCCTCTCAACCTAGGGGAGAAATGCCGAGGAGCTCTCGATCTTGCTTCTCTCCGTGCGGGTGGCGCCACCCAGCTCTTCTTGGAGACGGATGATCCGCATCTCGTCCAACATAGGGGTCGTTGGATGTCTCAGAAAGTCATGCTCATCTACCTCCAGGAACTGGTCTCTACTACATATATGTCCGAACTTCCAGAGGCGACCAGAACGGGGATCTTCCTGATGGGCTCTCAGGTATCTTGGATGTGGCCACAGGCTGTTACGTGGGTTCGCGACGGGATCCCTGCTTCGTCTTGGCCTTCCATATGGTGCTCCATGAGGCCCCCATCGTGATCCTCTCCTTCATCCAGGTCCCTGTGGGCTTCCAAGAGTCGGTGGTCATCCGCCTGGTCTCGCACTTGTTCGTTGTCGTTTTCAGTTCGTTCTTCCTGATCGTGTCGGAGCTGAGCCGGGAGCGCAGCATTGCTGCGAAGAATGGGGTGACGGGTTACTGAGTCTGCCGTGCCAGTCCGAGCCTCTAGTGAGGCTCTGTCTTTCTTGTGCCTGCCAGCCGCATCCATCTTCAGCGGCAGACAGGCCCCAGATGCACAGCAGGTCTCTTAGATGTCTCTCCGATTGCAGCGTAGCGGAAAGAGAGGGGCGAATGTCAGGAATAGAAGGGTTGAGGCTTTGGTCCATAAAGCCGATCTCCCGCATTTTCCGCAGTCCTTTCTCTCCCCCGTGGCCAGCCCTCGCCTTGGTTACTGAGTCTGCCGTGCCAGTCCGAGCCTCTAGTGAGGCTCTGTCTTTCTTGTGCCTGCCAGCCGCATCCATCTTCAGCGGCAGACAGGCCCCAGATGCACAGCAGGTCTCTTAGATGTCTCTCCGATTGCAGCGTAGCGGAAAGAGAGGGGCGAATGCCAGGAATAGAAGGGTTGAGGCTTTAGTTAATTGCATGTGCCTTTATATGCATACAACATTATGTAGAATGCACATGCGTGTGCATGCATGTGTATATATATATATAGAGAGAGAGAAAGAGAAAGAGAAAGAGAGAGAGAGAGAGAGAGATATCACCTACATCACCAACCCTCCGGCCTAATGATACACTTACAACGCGCTCTGGCCTAGCGCATCGCACGTAGGATTCCTCTGGACTAAGTTAGCAAGTGTCGGACCTCTGGGAAGGAGCGGCAGTATATCAGATGGATGGCACCTCAGGAGGGGGATGAAAGGGCGCCGAAAGGGGGGGCCGGACTCTGTCACCACCCACGGTGCGCCCTCCTCGTCGATCTCGACAAGGGCACCTGCGTCAAAGTAAGGGCGACGGCGGGGCAGCAACGGTGCCCAGGGGCGGGGCCCGGGTACCAGCAGAACCCGTGGGGGGAGCTCACCTAATAGGCGGAGGCGCCCGAGGGCCCCTTTTGCGCGGCGGGGCTCGCTCCCGAGCCCGCCAGTGCTCGTTTCGGTGCCCGTCTGGTTTGCAGGCCGGCCTGGGGGGTGGCCGCCTCGGCGCTGGCGTGGGGCAGGCCCGCCCCGCCCTTGGCGCCATTGCGTGTGCGCGCGGGGCGCGCGCGGTCAGCCCCGTGTCTCGCGCCGCGCTTGTCCAGGGGAATGTGATTCTGTTAGGCGGTCTTCCCATGGACGGGATAGTCCCCCCCCGCCGTGCATCTCTCTCCTCCTTCCTCCCTTCCCCTGGCAGCCGTCTGGCTAGAGGGGCTGCTGCTCTCGCCCGCTTCCACCCGCCCACCCTGCAAGTTCCCCCCCCCCCCCCCCCACCGGGGGGCAAAGGGCGGGGGTCCAATGCGGACTAACCCCGAGAGCGCATCCCGAGCGTCCGCCAAAATCGCCCGCTCACCCGCCCCCCCTCTCCTCGAGTAGTGCATCGGGCTTGTGCAGGGGATACATCGATACGATGATTGTTTTGTGTGCCCTCTGGGCCATGACGCGCGGCACGCCCTCCTCCCCATCCCCCCCTGTAACGCAATGCCCCCCCCCTTCAGTGCGCCCCCGGCGCTGCCGCATTGCGTCCAGCACCACAATTTGGGGAGCGGGCGCTGCGCCGTGCCCCCTTTCCGCCCCCCCCCTCCCCCTCCCCCCCCCCCATAACGCCCGCTATGGCGCGAAAAGGAAACGCGCTCTATTGTTCGAGGAAGTTGTGGCGTCCAAAACCCGGATCGCGGAGCAGTCCCAGCCGAGTGACGAGCTCGTGGGTGACGCTTGCCAGGACGTTTGAGAGGATGTCTGTGGAGCTTGCTGGCTCGAGAGCGGGGCTTTGAATAACTCTAAGGGAAGCTTCGAAAGAGCTGCGGAAAAAAAGGATTGCGGCACGCGTGTTGGGAACGATTTCCAAGGGTGGGTTTACACTCTTTGAGGCACCTCGTCCTCAGGACCCCATCCTTTTCAGGACCCCACTTTGAACCACCGAAGGCCAGCGCTGATGGCGCGGACGGCGCCGCGTTGGCCCGCGGGCGGGAAGTTGTCGCCCGCGACGAGCCGCTGGGGCAGCCTGCCAGCGGACGCGCCGCCGACGGCGCCGGCGCCGTCGGGGGCTGTTCGCGGCCGCCGGAGCGGCCCGCGGGCGCGGGCCGCGGCGGCGCCGTCGAGGTGCACGAGATCAGCGACAGCTCGAGGAGAGAACGAACGATATCAGTCACAACTCGTGGTAAAGACGCACGGATGTCCTTAGGGTGCTCTAGCGTCCTTGCCTCTGCGGCCCGCCTTCGCGGTTTTCATTGGCCAGCCCTTCAGGGTGTTGGCCATTCGCCGCCCAGAATGTGCAATTTTTCGCGTCCAAGGCCCTTGCATCCTTCTCGCCCGTCTTTACTATAGATTTCGACTGTAAACGTAAGCTGTCGGAGCTCCGCGCTGGTTTCTTGGATCGGCTCCGGATTAGCTTCGCCAGTTGCGGCGTTCGGTGCGCCGCCGGAGCCCGGCGCGGAACCAAGAAGTCCGCCTGGAATTCCAACAGTTTATGTTTATGCTGTTCTTTCCGTCCTCGAACAGCAGCCCCAGCAGGAGCCGGAGCCGGGGGGCGCGGCTTCCCCGTTGCGGTGCGCGGGCGGGCGCGCCACCGACGCTGGCGGACTTCCTGAGGCCCCCGGAGGCGCGCCGATCTGCTGCGCTGGAGGCCTCTAACGGCGCCGCGCGCTCCGAGCTGGAGGGCCTGCGCGGCGCGGGCGCCCGAACCCTGGCGCCCGCGCCTGCTGCTGCTGCTGCTGCTGCTGCTGCTGCTGCTGCTGCGGGCCATCCCTGCTCGCCGCGGGCCGCCGCGGACGCGCGCAACGGCGCGGTGCCTTCCGAGCTGGAGGGCCTGCGCGGCGCGGGCGCACGAGCCGCAGGAGCCGCAGCGCCAGCGCGGGCTGCCGCGGAGGCTTGCGACGGCGATGCGCACTCCGAGCCAGAGGGCATGCGCGGCTTGGGCGCTCAAGCCGCATCGCCCGCGCCTGCTGTTGCCGCGTGCCATCCCCGCTCGCCGCGGGCTGCCGCGGAGACCCGCGACCGTGCCGCGCACTCCGAGCTGGAGGGCCCGCGCGGCGCGGGCGCCCGAACCTTGGCGCCCGCGCCTGCGGGCCATCCCTGTGCGCCGCGGGCTACCGCGGAGGCTTGCGACGGCGCCGCTGCGCACTCCGAGCTGGAGGGCCTGCGCGGCGCGGGCGCGCGAACCGCAGCGCCCGCACCTGCTGTTGCGGGCCATCCTTGTTCGCCGCGGGCGGCCGCGGAGGCCCGCGACGGCGCCGCGGGCCCACCACGCGGCGCGGGCGCGCCGCGTTCTCCGCGGGTTGTCTTCGAGAGCGGCGCGCACGGCGCTGCCGCAGTCGCTGGCCCCAAGTGCCTGACGGAGGACCAGAGGCCAGTATCGTGCAACCTATCCCCATCCCCACCAGGCCACAGTATCTCAGCCCCGCCATCCCACCACCCCAGTTGGGCAGAGGCCCCCCGAAGCCCAAAGGCAACAAACAGCCTAAATCCCCACATGGGATGGACATCGGCCAGCGGGGCCCATGCTGCGCCAGTGTTGACAGGAACCCTGACACCCTCGGCTCCGATTTTTTCCAATCCGCGGCCTCAGAGGTTCAAATTCCTTCCCCAGGTAGTGTTGCGCCATCCATTTTTGATGGCCCTGGGGCCCGACATCAGGCCCTGAAGGCCGAAATCGAGGAACTTCGCCAGGATCGACAAACATCATATCGTTGGAGATTTGGCAGGTCCCTGCTGCTGGCGCGCCTCGGCCAGAGGCTGCGGGGCGCCTCCGCGGCAGTGCCAGGGCGTTGGAGCCCGGCAGAGCTGGCGCCGGCGTTCGAGGCCGCGGCCGGGGGCGGCAGCTCTGGCGCGCCTCCAGGGCCGGCGAGGGCGGACGCGGAGATCGGTGCCCCCTAAAATCGACGACATGGTAAGAGTGAACCTTCGCTGGAGTGGCCTTTAATGCAGGCTCATCGGTGTCCCCACGATCGCTGAGCGCGATGCGATAGTGGCTGCTTGTGCGCATGGATTTGGCCACTTTGCGCCCCCTCAGTCCGCGCACAAATGGTCACCCTTGCCCAGGGTCACTCTTGCTCGTAGCCGACCTAGTTCGGCGGCGAGCGAGGGGAGGACGTGAGAAGGAGAAGACCCTCTCAGAAGGCGGCGGGGCGTCTCAGAAGCTCTCCAGCCTTCTGAACAGTTTTCTGCGTCTTCGGGAAAGGCCTGCAACATTTGTCAAAAGGCTGGCTCAAGTCGGCCCCAAATGCCCGCGCACAGGGCGCATTCAGGCATCCTTTCTTTCCCTCTCAGACTCCCCTCTCTGCCCGCGATGGCCTGCACACATACGGCGTGCCCGCTCTTCGGCGCGCTCCCGGCTGTGGCCGACGAGCAGGGCCGGTGCAGACGCTGCAGCCAGGCGCTCCCCGGCACCGCCGCTGCCGCCGCTGCGGCTGCCGCGGCCGCCACCGGCGCAGCTGCGGCCGCCGCTGGCGCGGACTCGGCAGCCCCGGCCGCCGCAGGCCCCCGCGCCGACGACACGGGCCTGACTCAGACCGCCGAGCGCCTGGACATCAGCGACGATGCCATCGAGGTCGACGAGGTCGGGACTGCAGCACCGGCAGGGCTCCCAGCGGCAGCCCCAGGCGCGCCGGCCAGGGCTCCTCCCGGATTGCCAGCAGCGCCCCCCCCTGCAGCAGCCGGGGCAGCGGCGCCGGGGGAGCTCGGCACCGCCCTACAGGTCCCCGTCCGCCTGCTGCAGGAGTTCATTGACGGGGAAGTCATGCAGCACCTCGAGCTTGTGAAGGCAGCGACGGCGACGGCACCCCAGGCAGCTCCAGAGGTGGCCATTACATTCCCGGCCAACTGGGCGGCGCTCGCGGGCATTCTGGGTCGCCTGGGGTATGACTGTACCTCGAGGGACCCGTGGAAGCGCTTGGGCCTCGCGCTGTACGAGGGCCCTGCGCCTACCAATACTTTGATTGCGACGCGATCTCGCATCGGCCGGCTCTTGTGCGGCCTCGCAGGGGCTGCCGGCTGGGCGGCAGCCGACCAGCAGACGGCGGAGACGTTTGTCAACGCCCTCGCTGCGGCCGAGGCCCACTGCAACGACGAGCTGGGCCCGCTGCTCCGCGAGCGCCGCAAGCTCAAAGCTGGCCAGTTGCCCCTCCACCGGGAGCTGGGCCCGCAGGCGCTTGCTTTGCTGCAGGCCAGTGCGCTCGTCCCAGGGGAGAGGAACTTCACGCAGTGGTCGGACGTCCTCGGTACAGTCAGGGCTCATGCGCCGGTGCCGGCACGGGCCATTCAGGAGGCCCGCCAGTTGGGGCTCATGGCGGAGAAGGGAGACGCAAGGCTATGGGACTCCCTCGGGGGCCAGGCCGTGGTGCTCTGGGCGCCGGACGATGAGAATGCGCTCACGCGATACTTGGCGACGTTGCTCCGGCTCCCGTCGGATAAGCGTCCGCGCTCCACCCGCATGGTGGCGACCATCCCGCTCGTGCAGGGCATGACCAGCGTGGCCGGCGTCCTGGACCTCTGGTGGCACCCGCTCCTGGGGTCCAAATCGTGTGTGGCCGCCCTCGTCCGCGACTACACCTTCACGGTGGCGCCGATGGAGGTCGTCCTCCCGAGCCCGGGGGGGCCGCGGCATGAGCGCACAGGATTGGCCATCTTTACGCTCCGCCACGAGGGCGACCGGGTGGTGCCGAGGCTCTTGACCCCAGCCGACCCGCTGCTGGCGCTGCCGGCCGCGCGGACCGTTCGCCTCGATCTGCCTGCACTCGCGCTCCCGTCGGTCCTCCCCGAGTTGCTGCGCATGCAGGGGGTCGTCTGCCGCAATCCTCGGCGGAGCATTCTGAGCACCCAGGCAATACCTCGTGTCCAACTGGACATGTTATTTCCACCAGACTGGGCTGACCTTCACGTTGTGCTGCAGCTCCGGGACCTCCGGCAGCGGGTGCTTCCAGGCGACGCTTACTACGGCCTCAGCACATTGTACACGGCCGGGGAGGCGCAGATACTCGAGACCTCTGGGGCCAACCTGCGTCATTATTGGCCTCTGTGCTCTCAGCTGGTGGCAGTGGGGCGCACCAAATTCCTTGTCTTCACTGACGCGGAGGAAGCAGCGTGGACAAACACCATGAACACGGTGCTGAGGGAGGACTCCACCGAAGCCAAAGCCCGCCTCAAGTGGCGTGCTTCGCGATGCGGCGGGCGGACAATCGCCAGCCCGGATGCCACGCCTGGGGCCATGGCGGCATCGCGACGCCAGGGCTGTCGGGTGGTTTCGCACTTGGATCACATCACCGAGATGTCCCTGCTAGGCGAGGTGGGTCGCGAGGACGGGGCGGTGATTCGCCTGCTGTTGAACCACCTGGCTCACGCAGTAGGCTTGCAGCTGACAGAGACGGACTACTCGCGCGACGCCCGGCCTGGGGAGTACGTCCACTTGGCGTCCAAGGACCCCGCGGCGGAGCCAGGGAGAGTGCGGCTTCTGCTAGACAGCCAGGAAGCCGTACGCCGCGTGTACGCTGGGCTTCACGGTCAGACGTTGCAGGTTGGTGGTGAGCTGGTCGGCATCGCCGTCTTCAACGACACGGTGGAGGCTTCGCGCAGGCCGGGAAACGGCCGGGGGGGCAGGGGCAATAGCTCCCTGTCTCCCGGACACCGTGCTGATGCATGCTGGAATTCATTTCGTGTCCGCCGGCGGCGAGGAGGGCTGGTGCATCGAGGTCGTCTTCCATCTCTGCTCCGTTTCTTCGGGGCTGAACCGGTCGAGCCGCCTCCGCTCTCAGCCGTATCTGTCCGGGGGCAGACCCAACTCTACTGCAAGTTCGAGGGGCCGGCTGAGGGGCCAGTCACCTTCTTTGGAGGATCGTCTATTACCACAACTGCCACATTTGCATTTTCAGGAACAAGACTTGGTTCCACGAGGCTGGGTCCACGGCAATATGGATATCCCTATCTGCTTATGCCGTCGTCAGCGTCTTCACCGAGCTTTGGGCCATACGCCCCGGGCCAGTATCGCCCTGCCTGCGCTCTCTGTACCCTCTCCGGCGGGGGCCCCGCAGCCGCTGCCAGCAGCACCCGGGGCTCAGCGCGACCTCAACCCGTACCGGGGTGACTTCACGCTCGTCGAGTGGAATGCACGGGCGCTCTTCGCAGCAGACGAGGGGCGACGAGAGATGAAGATGCGGTACCTCCGCTCTCTTCTGGCGCGGAGCGATGCCGTTCTCATCACAGAGGCGCACGGCGCGGAGGGCGGCCATATGATATGGCGGCGGCCGACGGGCTGTTCGGCCTGGTGGTCCGCGGGCGCCTCCACGGCTCACGCCGGGGTCGGCATCGTGGTGCAGGACAGTTTCCTTGGCGCGCTTCTCTGACCCGCCGCGCTGGTCGGTCATCTGGCCCGGCAGGGCTGCGATGCTGTCGTTGCGTGGTGGCGCCGGCGCCCTGGACATTCTGGTCACGTATTTCCCTACTGGCGGGGAGGTGCACGAGGCCGACCTCTATGGAGCGCTCCCTTCTCAGCTCTCGGCCACCCCGACCTTTCCAGAGCTACGTGCCCACTTGCGCGTGCGACTTGCGCAGCGGGTGGCGTCCCCTGACCTGGTGCTGACGATCCTCGGCGGGGACTTCAATTGGGTGCCGGAGCCGGCCGACCGTCGGGCCTGCACGTCGGCGGAAACCACAGGTCAGCGAGATCGGCGGGAAGAGCGTCACTTCCAGAACGTGGTGGGGGGGCCTTTCCGCATGGAGGAGTTGCACCAGGCTGGCATGACCTTCGCTTCGGCTTCGACGAGGGCGCGTCTAGACCGCTTCTACTACAACGCCCACGCCGCGGACCAACTCGACCGGGAGGTCAAGGCGGTGGCCCTCGAGTGGAAACCAGGGCTGTCCAATCACCGGGCTGTCCTGGTCTCCCGTCGCGCCCCTCATTGGCGCTCTGCGGAGAACAGGGGGGTTGCCCAGGCCGCCATCGACCACGACGATTTCGGACGGCGGACGGCTCTCGCTTTCCAGGCGGCTTGTCGGGAGGAGCCAGAAGCGTCGGGGCTCCGCAGGCTGCAACTGCTCAAAAGGTGTTTGATAGAAGTTGCTTCGCACCTCGGCAGGGCTTCCGGGGGCAGGGCGACTGCCCAGACCGACGAGGATAAATTGGGTATCACAATGAAGTGCTTGCGGGCCGCAGAGGCTGGGGCAGTGGGGGAGCTTTCCACATGCTTGGAACGGCATCCCTATTTGGCTACGCTGGTGCAGAACCCATACGATCTCAATGGCTGGCTTGAGCGGCGTCTCCGGCCTGTCCGTGACCATGCCATCGAACTTGCCCGGGCCCACGCTCTGGCGGAGCTTCGACAGGCAGCCGACGCGGACAGGGCTGGGGACTCCCAGCGAGCAGCCCAGGCGAGGCAGCGGGGCACCCGGCTTCTCTGCCGACTTGCTCCTGGGCGCGGGTCGTCTCTCAAGGCCCTCCTGCTGCCCGACGGCGGGCACGCCACGGCGCCCGAGGAGATGGCCGCAGCTCTGCGCCGCCACTGGGCGGGTGTCTTTGCAGCGAGAGGGGTTGACGAGACCCTGCTCGAGGAGTGGCTGCGGGAGGACGCTGAGAACCGATCCATTGAGGACAGCGAAGTATGGGAGCCGCCATCGGGTTCTCCAGCGCCGTCCCACCGCGGCCTTCGACGACTGCGTCCTCGTCGTGAACACGTCGCCGAAGCACTGCGCCGACCTGGGAATTCGGCCCCCGGCCCTGATGGCATCCCTTACGCTGCGTGGAGCGGCTTGGTGCCCTGGCAGAGTCGACCTTGTACGAGGCGCTGCTGGACTGCTGTCGGCCAGATGCCCAGGCGATGCTCGCGACTGATTGCCCTGACTTTAACGAGTCCTTGCTCATCTTCCTGCCCAAGACCCCGAGTGGCCAGATAGAGGATGGTACGGACGCGTATGCGCCAGGAGGTGCCCGGCCACTTAACTTGACGAACACCGACAATCGGTTGCTTGCCAGCGCGATTCGGATAGCAATTGAGCCTTTCTTGGCGCAGCGAATCACGGACAGCCAGAGGGGATTCCTACCAGGGCGCTCGATGATCGCGAACCTACTCGACGTGGGCGAGCGGATGCTGGAGGAGGCCGCGGCGGGGGAAGGCGCGCAGGCCATATTTTTCGACTTCGCCGCGGCCTTCCCCTCAACCGAGCACCAACTCATGTTCCGATTCTGGCCGGATTGGCTTCTGTCGTGCTTGGGCTGCTTGTGCTGGCGGAACTACAGCAAGATTTCGCTCGGGGGCAGCCTGCATTCTGGCGTCGAACAGACGCGGGGCATCCGCCAGGGGTGCCCCCTGTCGCCACTGCTTTTTGCCGTCGTCTCCGACCTCTACCTGCGCCGCCTTGCCCGCCGCTTCCCGGAGGCGCTCCTGCGGGCATGGGCCGACGACCTTGCTTTGGTTCTTGCGCGAGCTCTCCGCAGGCTGCACGAGTTGTGGCGTTTCTTCGAGGAGTTCGGTCGCGTGTCGGGGCTCTGGCTGAACATCCCGAAGACGGTCATCGTTCCGCTGGATCCGCTGGATACGGAGGTGCCCTGGGCTGCGGTGTCGAGGGCAGTGCCGGCCTGGGGCGGGCTGGGCATTGCGGACGCGGCCAAGTACCTCGGCTTCTACGTCGGCCCAGGACGCGGGCAGCGTTCTTGGGACCGCCCGCTGGCCAAGTATCAAGAGCGATCACAGTTGTGGGGGAAACTTGGCGTGGGGATGCATCTGACCGTGAAGGCCTAAGGGATCTTCATAGCGTCGGTGCTGATGTTCGCGGCCCAACTCGACCCCGTGCCCGAGTTCTTCACGGACCACGAAAAACGGGCATGCGTGGCCTTGTTTCGTGGCCCCACCGGCTGGATGACTCCGGACTGCCTCAGACACCTCGATGCCTTGCATCTGCTCGCCGGCCTCAAGGACGTCCGCTCAGCGGCGACGGCGGCGAAGGCGCGGGTCACGCGCTTCGAAGCGGGCGGCGCCCTGGAGGTGCGCCGGCGCGCACAGCGCATCCGCGGGCTGCAATGCCACGTGGGGGCCTCCTTGAGCCGGGCCGCCTGGTTCGGGGATTGGAGGCGCCAGAATTTCTTGGGACATCTGGCCGCTGGGGACCGGGAGATGCAGGAGAAACTTCAAGTTGCCGCCAGGGGCGCCGATTGGCTCACGAGCCAGATTGGATGGCAGCGCCGAGCAACAGCACTGCTTCGGGACGCCGCGGGCACCCCGGCGAGGCGGCACATGCGACGGCAGTTGGACAAGTGGCCGGCGACCACGCTCCCCGGGCATCGCTTTCAGCGTGCCCGACAACGCATGCGTTGGATGGCTGCCCGGTGCGTGCCGCGCGTCGTGGCCGCGTACTTGCGCTTGCTGTGCGACGGCTGGTGCACCAAGCGGCGCTTTCAAGGGGCGGGCCCGTGTCACTTCGGGTGCGGCGCCCGCCGCGACAGCATCGTGCATTACGCGAGGTGCCCAGTGATCGCTCGGCTCCTCGAGCGCGAGGCCGGGGTCGCCCCGCCGGACCCGCAGCGGGCGCTGGACGAGTTCCTCGGCTTCGACTGGTCGGAGGAGACCACGCCCTGCAGGGGGAGGGCGGTGTACGCCCTCCATCGTCTCCTGAATGCCCGCCGGCACGGGCAATTGCAAGCAGAGGATCTTTCGGGCGCCTTCCGCATCGCCCTCGGGGAGGCAGCGCAGGTTCAAGACGTTCCAGGCAATGAGTGACGCACGTTTTCTCTTTGTCTTGCTCGCGACGGCCGCCTGGTGGCTGGCGGAGTGTAGTTTTACTCTGGGCTGTCTGGCTCCTTCTCTTCCTCCTCCTCGTCGTCGTCGTCCTCCTCCTCCCTCTTCGCACGTGTTTGCGGCCAGAGTTTCGTCCAGCTATTGCTGGGTTTTTGCGTTTAGGGGGCCCCGTGCACGGCAGGGGCGTGCTGGCAACATTTTGTCTTACAGTCGAGTGCCGGCTGATGTCCCAGCCGCGTGGCCGATAGCGTCGTTATTTGGGCCGGCGTGGAGCGGAAAAAAGGGCTCAAAGTTGTATCGCACCTCCTGGTGCTTCCTCCTCCCCTCGCTCCTTTCCTCCGCCTCCCCTCCCCCTCTCGGCCGCCGCGCACTTCGACGCGATGTGGTGCAAGCTATCGTGTCCCCTCTGTCCCGGCCGCGTGGCCGATGGACGCTGGAACACGGTGCCCCGAGCAGCCGATTCGAGCTGCCCTTCCTCCTCATCTCTTTCCTCCCGCTCTCGCCTCCCGGGGGCGGAGCGCCGGCTAACCCTGCTGGGGTGGGCCGGCTCTCCGCCTCCTCTGCCGGTCTCTTCCTCGCTCACCCCCGAATTGGCGTTCGCGCCGGCTGCACGCGGAGGGGGCTGGTGCTGGGCCGCCCGGTCTCGCCGGCCGCTCCCTAGTCAGGGAGTCGCCCCTATAGCCCGTACTGTCCAGCCTTCCGGCCGCCTTCGCCTACCACGTGGCTTTTTCAGTTGCGGTTAGGCCGCTTTCAGAAGCTTGGGGAGTGCTGGGGGTAATTGGCACTTCACCCGCACGCTGTGTTGCTCCTTGCTTTTCCTCTTCCTCCTCCTCCCCTCTCTTTCTCATGCACTTGGCATCCTAGTTTACGTGGTCATTCACGGAGCTTTTCACGCCAGGTATTTTGCTTCAGCGGACGGCTCCACGGGAATATAACATATTTAAAGTGTTATTTTGGGTGTACCGGTCCATCCGTGATTCGAGGCCGCACCTTGGCCTGGTGCCGGAACTTTTGAACACCCATCCCCAGACAGCGTAAGCATCGCCACAAGTTTCTGCACGAGCTAAGGTTTCACGTGTTGGCTCACCTATTGCAGGTTGGCCCTCGCGTGACTCCGGGTTTGCTTGGTGCATGTTGCCAGCATCTCGTCAGACGTGGTTCGAGTTTGTTGCGCCTTCGCGGGTTCTGGATAGCCCCCCTGGAGGGGCAGCGGATCAGTCAAAAAAAAAACATTTGTCAAAAGGCTGGGGAATGTCCGAGCCTTGTAGAAAGGCCCGCCCTCTCTCATTTCCCTCCCGGCGCGCCGCCTACTAATGAGAGAAGCAAGAGGACACGATTATGATGCGATCCAGATTTCCAAGGTTTCAAGGGTTCCCCAGACTTCCTAATGTTCTGCACCAGCTGCGCCGCTAGATGCTCTCAAAATCCTGGATCGCATCCTGAGCTAACCCTATCATGACATCATCTTCGTCCAACCTCAACAACCCATAACCCCCCTGGCGTCGGGAAACATCCGCGACGGAAGGTTTTTGTCCCTCTTTGCCGACCTCTGCATGTGGGGCCTCCGACGGGCCCCGGGGCAGTGCAAACACGATTCGGTCAGGACCCACAGAGTCCGGTTCTACAGAGGAAGGGGTCTAGACTTTTCGGGTCGACGTTGCGAAGGAGTACGTCGGGGGTCTGGGAACAGCGCGGCGATCACACCGTGTGGTGAGTAAGCGGGGATGAGGAGGAGGAGGAGGAGGAGGAGGAGGAGGAGGAGGAGGAGGAGGAGGAGGAGGAGGAGGAGGAGGAGGGGGGAGGAGGAGCAGGAGGAGGAGGAGGAGGAGGAGGGGGGAGGGTACTTTCAGGGCGACCGCACGGTTTTGCGCCTCTCGAGTCTCTGGTGACTGGGGCCTGCGAGGTCCCAAGACCATGCGTGGAAGGACCGTGCGGCGATATCTTTCTGGGGAGTCCGAGGCCACCAGGTATCGTGCAGCTTATACCCATCCCCACCAGGCCATGGTATCTCAGCCCCACCATCCCACCACCCCAGTTGGGCAGAGGCCCCTCGAAGCCCAAAGGCAACAGCCTATATCCCCACATGGGGGGGGGACATCGGCCAGCGGGGCCCAGGCCGGGCCAGTGGGAACAGGAACCCTGACAACCTCCGCTCTGATTTCTTCCAATCCGCAGCCCCAACGGTCCCGACTTCTTCCCCGGGGGTAGCTTTGATTACGCCCCGGACCCGTTCTTGATGGCCCCTGGAGGCCGAAATCGAGAAACTGCGAAAGGATTGAAACAATCATATCGTCTGAGATCTGGTTCGGCGATGCTCAGCGTTCGAGTAGGGGATCGACTGCAACATTGATTTAATTACTCGCAACTTGATTGTCCGTCGACTCTACCGGTAATTCGCAGGATGCTCCGTAGATCAACGAACATCGAGGAAGTGCACACGGATTGAAACAATCATGTCGTCTGAGATTGAAGTCGGGCCCCCCGCAAGGAGAAGCGGCTGAAGGAGCTGGCGGCGCGCACAAGGGGTAGGCGCGAGGGGGGCGGCCTGCTAAGAAGGCGGCGCGCTTCCCAGCAGGCAGGGGACTTCTTGCAAGAGCCCAGGGGGGCTTCTAAGGAGGCCTCTTTCGAGAATGGAATCGACTACAGAATTTGATGTACCCCAAACTTGACTTTCTCGTCGAACCCATAAGCAAATACGTAGAACAACCAGTCGATCTACGGAGCATTGTAGGTATGTCTCGTAGATTCGACGGGACATAAATTTTTGGATAAATCAATTCTGTAGTCGATCCCCTGCTCAACTCTGAAAGGCCGGGAGGGCTTCTGAGGAAGCTTCTGCCTTCTGAGAAGTCCCTCCGCCTTCTTAGAAGGCCGCACCCCTCGCGCTACCCCCTCGTGCGCGCCGCCAGAGGAGGTGCAGCGGGAGCTCCTGCGCGCGCGGCTGGAGACGGCGCAGCGCCGCGTGGCGCTCCTCCGCGGCCGCGTGGCCGCGACTGGCGCGGGCGGCGAGGCCGCGGAGGCTCCGGCCGAGGCAGCGGACGACGACGACGACGACGACGACGACGACGACGACGACGACGACGACGACGACGAGGCCCCAGCAGAGGCAGCGGGCGAGGCTGGCATGGCAGCCGCGCCACTGCCGCTGGCGGCGGCCGCCGAGGCCCGCGCGGCGGAGGGGGGTGTCCAAGACGGAGGTGATGACTACCCAGGGGGGCGGCCCAGGTTTCAGATTTTATCCAGCGGAGCGAAGTTCTTCGATTTGGGCCTCCAGAGCCCGTTATCGGGCCCCAGGACCATCAAAAACGGATCCGTGGCGCAACACTTCACCTGGGGCAGTGGCCGGGGCCTCTGGGACCGCGGATTGAGAAGACCAATCAATCGGATGCCCTGGGTAAGGACTGCATACATAAATGTTGTCGATATCTTGCTTTAGCTAGTCATATAGGACTTGAGCACGCACGCACACATAGTTATAGACCCACCTGGATTAAATATACAATACACAGCATGAAACCCTTAACTATACAATACCCACCAGTCAGTTGTAGTTTACCGTGTCGAATTCAAGATGCAATACACACCGTCGAAGCCATGAACGTATGTTTAGTTTAATTAACTAGGTGTAGCATGTTCTTCTAAAGGTTAGCAGTGAACGTTCAAGATCGGTTAGCATGTTCCAACATGGCTTGACCGAATGTGGGTAACGCTGTTCCGCGCGTTTGTAAATTCAGTCTGGTTGATGTTTCGCACCCCTGAACGCGTGCGCGGTGAAACAAATCCGACGTGCTGCGTGAACCTGCAGCCCTTACATGTCCGCCGCGCCGCTGGCTGCTTCTTTGTCGTTCCAGTGGGTAGCGTTTTGCTTGTTGTCGCAATGTGATGTTTTTTTCTACGTTGTTGGTTATATTTTGTTTGGGAATTTGTTGATCCTTCGCTGGAAAGACGGATCTGGGACACAGTGCGAGGTGCAGGGGGAGTATGGGAGGGGGTACATGCAGTGGTTAGGCGGGGCGGTGGGGCAATTCTGACGGGGTTATGGCGGGTGCGGCCGCCGAGCTGCAGCTCACGCGCGATGCCCTCCCCAATCGTGCGACGGCGTTGGGCTGCAGCTTGCGTCGCCGAAAACGGACAGCTGCAGTTCTTTTGGCTATCAGGGTTGGGCAGCGCGCTCTTGTTTGCAGCGCAATGGCGGCGCCCGCTTGGAAGGACGCTTTGGCACCCGTCATTCGCTCGCACACCGCAGAGGGTACCGCAAGGTGGGCGAGAGCTATGTACGCGCGCTTTGCGAAGCCTGGCCTTGCGAACCAGCTGCGGGCGGTTCCTGAGTTCAAGCGTTCTCGCGGGTCCGCCCGACCATTAGTTTTTTAAAGCGTATCAGGGCTGCAGCACAAACATGCAAGAGCCCAGCGCACGATAGGCACCCGTGTTAAGGCGACGCGGGCAATGTGCGATAGACGCCAAGTACCGCAGTTGCACGATGATTGACCCGCACGATGATGGTCAAGAAGATCTAGTACATCAAATTGAAACCAATCCAGATTGCGGCGGCGACGATCGCGCCGGCGATTCGGGATCACTCACGTCGGCTCTTTTGTTGCAGCAGCCGGCGAGTTTAAGACTGGATTCTCGTTGGCATCGGCGTCTAAATTCACGGCAGTAGAGGCGCCGTTTGCAGGGTCGAGCGCTTCGCCTTGGAAACAGGAGCTGTTAACAATAGTGCCTTGCCATCTGCATGAGTGCGCGGTGCGCCTGTTCGCTTTACGCGGGAACCACACATTTTACGGGCGAAGGAACTAACCATGTGCAGCTGTGAATACCGTGTTGTCGCGCCGTTTTCGGTGGAGCTCCCAATAGGATCACGACCCGTGTGAGGGGTGCGCCACAGTGGGCGGCACAGTCGTGCGAACCCCGCCATTGGGGCTTTCGGTGGAGCTCCCTATTTGGCCACGAACCGCGTGAGGGTGCGCTGCGCCAAAATGAGGCGGCGCCGCCATATGGACCTTGCCACTAGGGCCTTCGGTGGAGCTCCCTGCCGGACGACGAACCGCCTGAGGGGTGCGCCAAAATGAGGCGGTGCCGCCATGTGTACCCTGCCACTTGTGCCTTCGGCTGATCCCGCTATGGGGCCACGAACCTTGTGAGGGATACGCCAAAATGGGGCGGCGCCGCCATGTGTACCTTGCTATGTGTGCCTTCAGTTGAGTTCCAGATGGGGATCCGAACCGCGCGAGGGGTGCGCCAAAATGAGGCGGCGCCGCCATGTGAACCTGGCCACGTGTGCCTTCTGCTGATTCAGCTATGGGGCCACGAACCGTGTGAGAGGTACCCCAATCGGGCGGCGCCGCCATGAGTACTCTGATCCTGGTGCGTTCGGTGGAGTTCCAGATGGCGGCACGAACCGCGTCAGGGGTGCGCCAAAATGAAGCGGCGCCGCCATGAGGACCCTGCCAGTTGCGCCTTCGGTGGGGCTCCCTCCTGGGGCCACGAGCCATGTGAGGGGTGCACCAAAATGGTGCGGCGCCGCCATGTGGACCTTGCTTATCGGGCCTTCGGCTGATCCCGCTATGGGGTTACAAACCGTGTGAGGGGTGCGCCAAAATGTGGCGGTGCCGCCGTGTGGACCTTGCCGCTGAGGCCTTCGGTAGAGCTCACTACGGGGCCGCGAAGCGTTGCATTGGGTGTGCCGAAACGCAGACATGCGAGGGCAGAGGCAGGGATGGGATGAGGGAGGATGGGGGGGGCAGCGGGAGGAAGGAGTGAACGCGGGGCGCTGTCTCTTCAAACGAGGACCCAACACTACACGATGGTTGGGCAACAATTGTGGTGTCGCCCCATTAGGGCGGGCTGCAAGAGCCCCCTTAAGGAGCTCTGTAGCAAGGGCGACAAGCCTGACATTGCCGAGCTCGCCTGTCAGCCGTCCTTCGTGGACGCCGTCACGGACGGATGGAAGTTCTCCATGGCCCCGCACATGGTCGAGCTCCACATACTTGGGGTTGCTGAGTTTCTTCGCACTGCTCGGCGGCCCCGCCGCCCCCTCGACGCGGCGTGGGGCCGCGTGCGTCGCATGGTTTGCATGGTGTATCATGGTAGTTTTAGGTTAGACCCGCCTTAGCCGCGTGCTGCAGCGCTGCATGGCTGGTGGGCCCCAAAGGCGTTGAAAGATGAGGCTAAGGAGAAGAAAACTGAGATCTCCTGCGCGCGATGCATACAAGGCATGCAAGACCAGGTGGGCGAGCTCATCGCGAACAGCATTGCTATGAAGAGTTGCCCGTTCGACGAGGTGGTTGCAACTGCAGCTGCTGAGCAGCCGTTTCCTTGCACCGAGTACCTCCACGACATCGCGCTGTTCGTGAAAGAGCGCGGTTGCATCGGGGACCTGGCACGGGAGCGCGACGCGTTCACCAGGGCCCACCCCCTGTCCCCCCTCGCCCCACCGCACCACCACCGCCGCGCACAACGCGGCTGCAGCCGCAGCAGCGGGCGCGGCGCGGTACATGGGTTCGAAGCTCATCGGTGCAGTGGCGCAGTTTGCGATTAAGACCAGCCCGCTGCGCGCGCCGTATCCGCATATGGCTTTGTTGAAGGCTAATTTCAGCTGCCCCTTCAGCAAGGACGACCGCTGCGCCTTACTATCGGCAAGGCACGGGCAGGCGCTAATGAGTAATGGGGTCCCAAGCCAGCGTGCTTTAGGCCGAAGGTCTGATGAAGTAGGCACTCGACGCATTTGGCGATCAGGTTCGGCCGCGAGCCTGATGCCGATCCCGACATTCTGTAGGGGCGCCGCCCGCTTCGTGCCCCAAGCTGCAGCTTGCGGTCGCTGGGTAGGCCGCCGCGATCATGCGTCGGACCGCCCCCCCCGCAACCCATCCCCCTCTGCGCCCGCGACCCCGCCATGGGGCCGCAGCCCCAGAAAGGACCACGTCAGTATTGCGGCGGTGGGTGAGCTCGACGCGCGGAGCGCTAAGTACTTGACTAAGTGCAGGGACGTGGAATGCGCAGGAGAAGACTACGCGACCACAAGCGACATCGCCAATGAGTTGGCTGCCGCCATCAGTGAAACTTTGACTTGTTGTCATATTACATTGTCACCTGTGCCACGACAACAATCGCGTCAGCGGCTGCAGCCGCGCTCGACAGGAATTCCTCATGAAGCTTGACCAGTAGTGCCCATGGGCGATTGGTCTGAAAAGCTGGGCATCGCATCCCTCGCGGCCGCGACCGCTGCAGCGGCCGCTTAAAAACTGGCCCTGGGGAAGTGGTCGAAAGATGTCGGGGGCCCGTGTCTCAAAATGATCGCGGCGCTAGACGTCTGCGGAGGGAGCGAGAGAGGGAGAAGGGGAGGCAGGGAGAGGAACAGCAGGGGGAGTAAGAGCAGGAGGAGGGACACCAAGGAAGAGCAGCAGAGATGAGATAACAGAGCGCGTCGTGCCGCCGCCGCCCACAGCTGCCGCGCCCCTGCCCGCCCCACGCCCCGCCGCGCCGCACTCTGTCCACGCTGGGCGCTTCCGGGATTTTTCGGGCCCTGGGGCCTTCGACGATCGATCCGCCCCCGAACAATTGCAGCAGAAAGATGGGGTCGACGTCGGAGTTCATGGCTCGGTCGCCCCCCCCCCCACACACAAGCATCTTCCATCTTCGCGGCGTCGTGAAACAGCAAGGACAAGACGATTTGCTTCGTTTGGAAGTGCCGGTGTCCGGGGGCATTCGTCAGGCCCCATGGGCGTCAAAAAGCGGCTGAGGATGAAGAGCCGGTCCCTGGGAAGAGTTCCAGACCTCATGGGGTGCAACGTTGCGGAACAATACCACGACGTCGGATGCTTGGGCCCCTTCAGTCAGTCCCCCCCCCCTCAGCGAGTGCTGTCTGGTCACTCGAGGATGGGCTCCCTGTCGGACCGCCAGGTGGCACAAGGGAGTCCGGCTGGCGAGCGGAGCCCTGCCCCAGTGTGGCGCGGAAGTTGGGGCCCGCCTCGGCGGGGGTTCGTTCTCTCGTGGAGCGCTCTCGCCCAGCTCCCACTCAGCACCCCTTGCCCTCCCCTCCCGTCCCTCAACCTGCCCTCCGCTCCCCCATCTCCTCTCCCCTCCCAATGCGTTCTTCCCCTCCCCTCGCCTCTAGTAACCCCTCTCCCCTCTTCCCCTCTTCTCCCCCTCTCCCCCTCCCTGTGCTCGCCTCTCCCCTTCCCCCCCCCTCTCCCCCTCCCCAATTAGTTTTCCAGCGTAAGCTGTCGAACCATTGATGGCTTGAGCCATAACGTATACGGATAGTCGAATAAACATTCAAACATATCTCGAACATCTCTGATGGTTCTGAAGCCTCTTACCCCGAACTCATACACAATCTAACTCCGATGCCTGTCCTTTACAGAACCGTAGGAAAACAAACATATAAGCGGAGCGTGGAGCGATCCACGACTGCTTTAAATCATACAGCTTGGCTCTAACTACGTAGTTTCTGAAAGACATGCAACTTTGCTTTTCTAACATCGGGATGGCTTGCTAGGCTACAGTGGAAACTCCTGTGTTTTCCGAGCTTTATCGAGGAAGCTGGAGGTAGGACGAGTGATGAGCAGCAACACGCACAAGCAAACGCTCATTTCTCCTCATCACATGATATAATACATGTCTCTCGCGGGTAATCTCCCACGACTGCAACGCATGTCGTAGTAGACGTCGTAGTACAGCTACTCCTGCAGATTCTCGATCTCCTTCTCGGTAGCTTCCGGGTGTTGAACTGCTCTCTTGTGTCGCACTGCCTGGCCCTCGGTGAGGGTGACCTTCCACTTGCCTGTAGTGCAGTAAATCAGGAGCTGATCGAACCAACTTTCCTTCGTAAGACCGTCCGCGAGCATGATTCTGGTCGGAACGTGTAGCAGTGAACGGATACGATGATGAACACGATCTTCTCGAAGTGCCATGATGGCCACTCTCTGTGATTTGTCAGACGGTATACCGCGGCCGCCTGCGATCAGCTCGAAGAGGTCCGTGCAGTCTCTCACTGCATCATGCGGTATGATGGTAATATCATTCTGACTCAGCTCCAGCATGTCGTGCGCGGTGAGAGTTGTTCTCGGAGGTAGCACCATCTGGCAGAACAACTCCATGAGCCTTGCCGCAATCAACTGGCCCATCTGAGTACAACCGACGGCCGATAGCGCCTCTGCATGCGAGGTCGAGTGCGAAGCTCGTGAAGCCTTGCGTGCACTGAAGAACAGCGTGTGTGCATAGCCTCCGACCTTGGACAAGTCCTGGCCCGTGATCCACTCGGGCGTGTCTATCTTGAGGTCGTCGTGCATCATCATGACAAACTTGCTCTCGTACGGGTAGCAGCTCTTCTTGCTTGCGTGCCCGCAGTCGTGAATACTGCAGAGCCTCAGTGGAAACGGTACTTGATGGTAGTGCAGGCCGTTCATGTCCTTCGTCTTGCGAGCCTTCGCCAGTACATGATTGGCCGTCTTCATGTATTGAACCTGAGGGCACACCATCTCCGACTGCAGAGAAACCACATCATGAGCAATATCCACTCGCGTGAGGCATAGCCACAGTAAACTGCAAACCAACGATCTGAACTGGTGGTGCTCGTACTCGTCCAGCTCCTGGAGGTCCTTCTTGGTGTTGCACGCGTTCGTGAATTTGGCCTCCGGTAGCTTCTCGAGGTAGTGCTGCTGGTGAACCAGCAGATGTCCTGGGGTGAGCATCTCGTGTCTCGTTCCCAGGTAGGTGAACGGAAGGCCTGTCCTCGTCGGATTCCCGAACTTCTGTCCGAACTTCTTGGCGATGTGGTCGAGGAAGTCCTTCGTCGCTGCTAGAAGAAGGTCATCCACGTGAATGATACACAACGATACAATTTGCCGGCCATTGGTGATCATCAGGAAGCACTCGTCGTGGGTGCTCATCCTGTAGCCAATGTCCACCTTCAAATAATGCAACAGCGCCAGCTGCCACAACAAGGGAGCGCCCACCAGGCCATACAACGCCTTGAGGCACTTCAGGATGAAGTGTGGAGCCAGCACGGTAATCCTACTCTTCGGGATGTTCTTCCAGTGCCTCCAGATGTTCGCCGGCGGGCGAAACCAGACTTGGCGTGCCTCCTTGACCTCATGGCCTAGCTCCTTCGGGGGAGCTTGAACCGACAATCCGAGCCTTCCGCCCCAAGACGACCCAAACGAGCGCTCCAAGACGCCCAAGATGGCCCCAAGACGAGCCAGGAGGCCTCCAAGACGGCCCAAGAGGCCTCCAAGAACAGTCCTCAGAAGGGTCGAAGAGCCGAAAATCATCAAATTCCTATGGGAAAACGCACATGGTCATCATATACGACTTGTCGGCCTTTACGGCGTTGAAGACGGTCCAAGAGCACCCCAAGACCGCCCCAAGGCGGCCCAAGAGGCCCCCAAGAGGCGCCCAAGTCGGCCCAAGAGGGCGCCAAGACGGCCCAAGAGGCCCCCAAGACGGCCCAAGAGGGCCCCAAGGCGGCCCCAAGGGGGGCCCAAGAGGGGGAGCTTGAACCGACAATCCGAGCCTTCCGCCCCGCGACGACCCAAACGAGCGCTCCAAGACGCCAAGATGGCCCCAAGACGAGCCAAGAGGCCTCCAAGACGGCCCAAGAGGCCTCCAAGAACAGTCCTCAGAAGGGCCGAAGAGCCGAAAATCATCAAGTTCATATGGGAAAACGCACATGGTCATCATATACGACATGTCGGCCTTTACGGCGTTGAAGACGGTCCAAGAGCACCCCAAGACCGCCCCAAGACGGCCCAAGAGGCCCCAAAGATCCTTGGCCACGACGTCTGAGAACTTCAGGCCTTGAAGAAAAGCAGTTGAAATGTCGAAGCTCTCGAGGGCCAACTCGAACTGCATGGCCAGTGAGCACAATAGCCTGTGGCTTAACCTTGAGGCTGTTGACGAATGGCGGCTGACTGTCGTCTTCTGGCGATCTAAGAAGCCGCGACCGCAGCACCTCGACTTGACAATTCGCTTCTGCCGATTCTTCCATTTACGAACCCAGATGCCGTCGACGACGTTCGTAGCATCCGAGGACAGGTCGATCTCGAAGACATCGTGGTTGTAGAGTGATACTGCCTCCTCATAGTCGCCGATCTCTACAACATCCCAGTTGTCGATCACCTCCTGAGGTGTGAGGAGGTCGTCAGAAGAAACCGAGAAACACTGGTCTTCGCGAGTGTCGAAATAGAAACACATGGGCCTCGTCATCGGCCCCTTAAGTACTGCAAACGCCTCTGATGCTGTCCAGGGTAACTCGCCTCGCTTGGCCTGCTGACTGAAGTGCAGGATCTGCTCGGCGTCGGCAACAGCATGTGTGAAATGCTCCTCGTCGAGGTGAGGATTGAAGCCGACTGGAGCCACATGGCGCAGAGGCTGCCCCAGTCGATGCTCCGCATGACGCACATCAAACCACACCTGATAGCTGCGTAGCTCGAGCTTATCCTGCTTGTCTTCGTCAACATTCTCGCTCGTTGCCTGGCCGTACTCGATAGTCTCGTCGGCGTCGGCGGGATCAGCGATGGGCAGGACTGGCTCTAGTGGAGCTGGTGCTCCCGATGCTGCCGATGCCGCTGAGGCGCGAACTCCAGGCGCCACTCGATCATCAGGCGGAGCTTCTGGTGCATCTCGCCTCTGAGGCTGCGTTCTGGCTGCCATCGGCGATGCTGCAGGTCGATGCTTTAAAGATTCTGGTCGAATTTGTCGGTCGTGCTCATCGTGCTGGGCTCGTGGATCTGGAGCAGGCCCATAGTCTCTCGTGCGAGACCTATCCAACTATGATGTAGTTGGCGATGGTCCTTCGTGACTTACTCCTGGTAGGGGTATCTCCGGCAGGGGTCCTAAGATCGGCTCCTCTGGCTGGCCGTAGTCAAGAGTAGTCTGACTGGCTGGTGACGATGGCGTTGATGTCTTAGCCGCTGGAGGCGGCGTGGCAGCTCGCAGAGGCGTCGCTGAGATAGCCGCCTCTGGTCCGTTGGCCACTGGCTGCGGCGTCTTTGGAACGGCCACATCCTCACTCGGTAGCGGTGCACGTCCTGAGGCTGCCTTCGGTGAAGGAGCCCGCTCGAATACTCTCGATCTTGACCGATCTGCCTTAGCTGGTGAACTGCTTGACGATTCCGACAGCTTGATGATGCCAGTGTCGGCCCGGTCGTCGGGGTCGATCGCGCCTGGACTCGCAGGCGGCGCAGGCGGCGTAGGAGGCGCAGGCATGAACCCTGCGGCTGCTGCAGGTGGTGCTGCTGGAGCAAACCCTTGCGGAACGGCGCCTGCTGCTCTTCCTCCTGGCGGCGGCGGCGGAGGCCGCGTGACGCCTGCTTCGGCTTCGGGCGTGACGTCGAACGGGGCGTCTGGAGATAGTGGCCCGCGCCTCGCTGGAGGAGGTGTCCTCGGCACATAAGGCTGCGCTGCAGGCCCTGGCATCTGCTTCACGACTGGGGCCTTCGCTGCTGGCTGAGGCTGCTGAGGCGGCTGAGGTGGCGGACCGCCTGGCCTTGGAGGATCTCCAAGACCTCTTCGTTGACGATGGTCGCCTTCATTGTCGCCTGCCTCGAGCCAAGAACCTCCAAACGACGTCCACGGTAATGCTATCCATGGAATGGGAGATGGACCGCCAACTCCACTGAGGTCAACTTCGGGCGCGTCCTCGATCTCGTCGTTTGGCTTGCTGTAGCTGAAATACAGCACGAAACCCTCGTCCTTCCAGGGGCCTGAAAACGAGAGCGGCAGCGCCTTGTCCGGTACCACGTCGCGGATCATGTAGCTCTCGCGTCGAATGTTGTTCCAGGTGATGAGTTGTCCGCGTTGTGCTGCTGAAATGGCATCCGCCCTCTTGCACTTGTTGCCGAACTGGATGCCGTCGAACTTCGTGCCGTTGAGCACTCCAGTGAAGACCTTCTGAGCCACTGTCCACAGCGGCGGAGGATTCTGCTCAAGATCAGGCGGCACGACGATGTAGCTTCGATCCGCACTCGAATAGACCAGACCGTAAGTATATGACGAGAAGGCCGCTCCTGTCTCTACGATCTCCATCAGTTGCTTGACCGTGTCGTTGAACTCGCGCTGCGCGGCGTGGACGCGGCCGCCGTGAGACTTCTGGTGCAAGAGCCACGCGAAGACCACGTGTGGGCGGAGGTGCCTGATGGGAATCAACATAATATGGCCTCTCCAGTCGACCACTGCCTTTGAGCCGTTCTGGTAGACCTTAATGACTTCACAGGGTCCACGCCAGCATGGATCGTCCTTGGAGTCTGGCTCGCGCCAGAGATCGGCATTCGCACCGTCAATGATCTTCGCGCGGTCCTCGGGCTTGAACTTCTGCATCTTGGTGTTCTGGGCCACTGCCAGACGATCCTCGACGATGCTCTGCGCCACCTCGATGGCGTCTGGAGCGGTCTCGAGCGCCCCAGCAGCGGCGGAGATCGTCTTGACCTCGGGATCGTACAGCTCTCTGGGCTGGTAGCCCAGCAAGCCCTGGTTGGGCGTGTGACCGTTGTAGCTCAGCATGCTGTTGGTGGACATCGCGGTCTCACAGACCACCTGACTCGGCATTGTGTTGAGACCTGTCTTCTGGACTGTTGCCCACAGTTTCTGAGCTCCTGTACGAACGATCTCGATCCTGGTCTCTGCCAGGCGAAGTGTGCCCTTGCGATCCGCCGAAGTCGCGGACGATGTCGAACTTCTCGCAGCACTTGCCGACAAGGTCGCTCGTGATGGCGCCCTCCTGGTCGTTGACCAAGTAGGTCATAGGGCCGAAGTACCTGATCCAGCTCCTGAAGACCACGGCCATCCATTCGTCGGCCGTCTTGCGTGGAAGCTCTTCCACCAAGCACCAGCGAATGCACTCGCCGACCAGTGCGATGAAGGTCTTGTCGAATATGAAGAAAAGGTCCGTCTGGACCCTGTAGTTGAAATGCTCGGACAACACTGCCCTCGCTTGCGGTCGAATGAGCTTCCTCTTCCATGTAGCACACTCTCTGCAGCCTTCGATCACGTTGTCGACCCGGTCGAGCACGTCCTTGCCATAGCCAGCCCAGTAGAGCATCTTCTTGAGCTCCATGGCTGCAGCATGCCAGAACTTGACATGGATGCCCATAATGGTGGCCTTCTTCTCCTTGACCGATGCATTCGGATCGAGGAGCACCTTCTTGGCTGCTTTGAGATCGAAGCTCGGCTCGATGTACGTCGGTGGAGCCACGACCTCAGGAGGGGGCTCGACTGCTGCTTCTGCGGGAGCCGCTGCTGCTGCTGCTGCGGGAGCTGCTGCTGCTGCTGCTGCTGGAGCCGCTGCTGCTGCTGCTGCAGCCCCTGCGGCAGGAGGATCTGATGGTGCAGCTGCTGCCGCAGCTGGCGCGGCTGCTGGCGCGGCTGCTGGCGCCACCGCTGGGGCCACACCCAGTAGAGGCGGGCGCAGCCCAGGTGCGCCGTCTGCTGCAACAGGAACACCTCCAGGTGGTACACCTGCGCGTCCCGGCGAGAACCTGCATCCTGCCACGCGTGTGTGTGGCGCCGTAGGCGCGTTGGTGCCGTCGGCCAGCTTCTTGTGGAGTCCGTGTCGGCACCTCTCGCAACTCCAGAGGTGCGTGTAGAACAGCGAGGACTCGTCGCCGTCCTTGATGACTCCAGTCTTCAGATAATCGTGTACATCATGAATGATGGCCGTCACCATCGGCCACAGGTAGACAGCCGCCGCAGCTGTCTTGTTGATGCTGGTACCTGGAAACTTGTGCAGGGCGCGCTGCAGGGTGATGTTGATCATGTGCAGAAAGGTCGGCTTCTTTATTGTAACTCCTGTTGATGGATCTGCTGCCCCAAGCTGGCATTGATCCAGATGTCCAAACGTACCCAGTGAAGCGATGGACTTGAGCGGCGACTGCTTGAGGATGACTGAGCTCCTGGGGTTCTCAAGAACACTTGCTCGTCCATCTCGATGTGCCTTCCGAAGCCGCTGTGCAACCCAATGCAAGTTGGGACATTCTGCTTGGCGAGATGCTTGGAGCTTTGAAGCCTCCTTCATGACTGTTGATGCCGACCATGGTGAACATTTTGGTGACCAGAATTCTGCCAGGCTGGGCAGCCCCTCGTCGATCTTGTCGAGTAGGTCTCGGTGAGCCTTACGACGTAGATCCCAGCCGTGCCTGAAATCTCGTGGGAAGCTGATCACCAAGCCTGACATGTACGCAGACAAAGCGAGCCTGCCAGAGCCACTCATGCTCTCGAGAAAATCCAGATCGTGAAACTGTTTGGATACCTGCTGACACCACTCCTCCGCATTGTTTGGAGTGATGACGATCAGGCCACTGAAATAGTAGAACTCCTCTGGCATGCGTACGTAGTACTTATCCAGCTGCTGTCTCTCCTTCTCGTCCATGCCCTCTGGCCAGAGATCCTGAGAGTAGGTCTGACCTGGTACGCACATCCAGCTGGAGGTAAGATTCTGGGTCTGACGCTGCTTAGACGCTGGAAACCTTGACGATCTGGTGCAAACAGGGCAGCTGCTGCCGGCGAAACTGCTGCCTGATGAGCTTCGTGGTTCACTTGACTGCTTGATGTTGGAATTGCTGTCGGAGGATCTTGAACGAATCCGATACCTGTCCTTCAGCCTCTTTGGGTGGCGGACCTTGGATCTCCGACTTGTTGAGGTTGAATGCCCACTCGATGTGTGCCGATACTCCTCGTTGATATGTGTCAAACCAGTGGGCCTTCAGAACCTTCCAAAGATCTCGTTGCTCCTCAGCAATCTCCAGTGCAGTCTGTTCGAATTTATCTGTTGGTAGAAGCTAGTGATTCGAGTCGGTGTAGAGAATCCGAACCAGTGCCACTTGAGGAGGATCGTGCTTGTGTTTGCCAGGAGCTGAAATGATCATGATGCCGTCGCGGTTGTCATAGAAACCGCACGCTACCAACGCACTGCAATCCACCATACTTGGTCATGGCATCCGCCAAGGACATGACGAACCTTTGTTGCCTATCAGGTCGGTCGAGAATGTAGCTCCTGGCAGTCCTGGAACTCCGAGAGGCATGGTACATACTCGTAGTCCAGGTTCAGGTCTGCCTCCTACTCCTGTGAACATGGACGTAGAGGGCCCGAAGTACACCTCGTTCATGATACCCATTGGCTCAACGATCTTGTCCAAGTAGACGCGCAGCGTGTCGGTGCCCATGAGGGCTGAGGATGCTCCTGTATCAACTAGGAGTCCCAGCCTTTCAACACCTCGAACCACGTGCATGGTGCCGAATGTCTCGCTGCTCGCTGGGTAGTTGCACGCCATGTTGATCGTCGCCATTGTCATGAAGATGGACTTCTTGAGCAGCGGGCCTGCCGGAGGTCGGCCTGCTCCTGATGCTGACGACGTCCCAATAGTAATTGCTGACTGACCTGTAGGAAAATTAAAGACCGTCGTCTGCTCGGTGAGCGTCACAACTGCTGCATCTGCATCGAACTTCGTGCCCAGCTGGACGGTTTGCTTGACAGAAAGGGCAATGTTCGGTCCAGCTGCTATCGATGTTGATGGCGAGCCCAAGGTGAAGAGTTCTGGCCTCGGAGCTGTCGCGTCTCCATCATATGAGCCAAACACACCGTGAGTGAACCAACTGCTTTCTCCATCATAATCTTCGTACTGCCATGAGTCGTCCTCGTAGTAGCTACTGTTATTGCCGTTCCTCTTGTCCTTGCTGTTGCCGTTGCTTCGCCAGGGCTTGCCGAAACCTTTGCCATTCGAGCGTCCGTCCTTGCCGTTCTTGTTTGGCTTGGACTTGCTGCTTCGATACTTTCCTCTGTTGTTGCTGCGGTGCTTGCCCTTCTTGCCGTAGTAGTCGCCCATCTTGGACGGCGAACCCGAAGAAGACTTGACAATAGGGCAGTCCGAGCTCGAATGCAGTGGAGAGCCACATGTAGTACATCCGTTCGAAGATGATGCCTTGCCTCCGCTTTTGTGGCCTCCTCGTCCTTTCCTGCCACCGCGGCCTCGTCCTTTGCCACGTCCTTGGCCACCTCCTCCATAGTAGTCTTCCTCTGTGTAATCCTCGTGCTCGTCCTCGTGGTAGGTGCCAGTCTCTTCGTCGTAGTTGCCACCCCAGTCGGTGCCATCCTCGTAGTAGGAACCTTTTTGCCATTCGTCATCATAGCCAACCCACATCCAGGAACCGTCTGATGCCCAAGTCTCTGGACTGTCGTAGTCTGACTCCCAGTATGTGCCTTCATCTGTCCAGCACTGGGAGACCATTGCGGGTATTGAGGATGTCGTTCCTTGATATTCATGATTGGCCATTCTCTGCAGCAGGGCTATGAGTTCAGGGAAGGGATTGAGATCGCCTTGAACCTGCATGCGCAAGTCGGTTCTCATCTTCTCTGAAAGGCCTGACATCTGTAGCAACAGGAAGCTCTTTCCGACGCTGTTGAGCTGCAGGCCTCCTTTGTCCGAGGCCTCCTCGAAGCATCGACGAAACATCGTGAGGAAGTCATTCATTGGAATATGGCCTCTGGTGAGCGAGAGAAAAAATGGACAAAACCACGATTGACATATCTTGATCTTGAACTTCGAACTCCTGAACGAGAACGTCCATCAGGACAGAAGCTCCTGCTGGCTCAGCCGGGTGTTGGACGCCTGCAGCGTCTTGCCATTCGGGATGTGAAGGCTGAGCTAGCAGTTCATCTCCTTCCATCTCGCGTCGTACTCCAGCATTGAGGTCCAGCCTGTCGTGGTTTATCTTCATTGCTATCTGGAACGCTGAACCTCTGAGACGTCCAGCCATCGCTGGACCTGCTGCATGCTCTGGTAGATCTGTTTGCCTCCACCACTGCCTGAGTAGTTGGATGTAGCGCCGCAGCGGGTACTTGCCGCTGCTTGGTCGCCACCCTGGTGGCGTGTTCTTGTTGAACGTGTCGAGCGGGATGCCGCCACCATTGCCTGAGATATCTCCGTAGTCCATGGCTAAGTGCGTCCACTTGCCGTGCCGGGTGTCTGTGCTGTCGATGGTGATGGGGATGAGTGAAATTGCAGCTGCACAAACGCGAACGATGAGCCCCTTGACGTTGCTCGCGTACTTCTGCTGCTGCTGGTACATGAAGGGTTCTCGTCGCAATCGACGCTGAGCCGGAACCTGAACGGCGAAGCTGAGGGCAGAGAGACGGCGAGTCTCAAAGGACCTGCCACCACATCAGCGCTACCAAAGTTAGTTTTCCAGCGTGAGCTGTCGAACCATTGATGGCTTGAGCCATAACGTATACGGATAGTCGAATAAACATTCAAACATATCTCGAACATCTCTGATGGTTCTGAAGCCTCTTACCCCGAACTCATACACAATCTAACTTCCCCTCCTCCCCTTCCCTCGCTCGCCTCTCCCCCTTACCCTTCCTCCCCTCGGGTTCTCCTCTGCCCTGCCCTGATAACTATTAAGCCTGGATGCCAGACCCCTTCTCCCCTGATCATTTCGCTTCGATGTCCCATTCGCACGGCAGCAGCCCCTAAATCTCGCCCTTCATCACATTGACGTTGCATTCGCCCCCGCCTTGTCCTATTTTCTCTTTCTACTTCTCGCCATCCACCCGACAATCATGATGCCTCCCTGCCCGGGCTCCCTTCGAAGTCTTCCAGTCATTCGGGGTCTATCCATGGGGCCGTGGGAGTTCGAGGAGAGAAGGGGGGACCCCAGACGGGGCTAGGACGCGGACAAGTCCGTTCCAGAGCGTTCCGGAACGCTCTAAGAGCATTCCAGAAAGTTTTGAGAAGGCAGCGGCGCCCGAAGCGTCTTCCAGAGCAGCCGGATCTCAGAGATTCTCGATTTATCCTCACCCGAATTTTCCTTCGTCTTGGAGTTGCCCAGCGCTGATCCAAGAAATCCGTCCCCTATCGCGTGCGTTTATTTGCAGTTCCGCCAAGAGCACGCCTCCTCGCCATCCTGAGCGACGGCGCCTTCTCGCCCCCCTTTCGTTCACCGCGCGCGTAGCTGCCACCCCATCACAGACCCCGCGCACGACGACGGCCCGGGCCACCCTAGCGGCTAGCGATACGTCCGAGGTGGGGATTTATACGTAACCACCGCCTGGTGGATCAATCTTCGGGGACCTCGGCAGGCGGTGGATATGGTTACATTAGGCCCCCCCGGGGCAAAATGCATCCACATCCACCTCCCGCTGGGGTCACAAAACGTCGGTTCCACATGCAGTTTATATGT
This sequence comes from Prorocentrum cordatum, assembly GCA_963575745.1. Classification (NCBI taxonomy): domain Eukaryota; class Dinophyceae; order Prorocentrales; family Prorocentraceae; genus Prorocentrum; species Prorocentrum cordatum. The sequence goes on from CAUYUJ010007669.1 coordinate 92,990, forward strand.
ATATATCACCGCCTCGCAGTATATGGGCGCCCCAGCCGAGCGGACATGGGTTATAGTCCACAGTGGGCACACTACACAGGAGGTTGGCTTGCCGTCGGTTGCCCCACGAGAACGTCTTATCTCACAAACTCGGTCCGCAAAGCCTGTGGGGCACCTCACGATTGGCCATCTCTCGGACGTCCAGTCCCCGTGCACTGTCTGGTGTCGTGCGTGCTGCTTCTCAGGATGATCCAAGATTCTCCGAGATGGTTCATATGTTCTTGCGCTGGCACCCCCCGAGCGATACTATGACGAGGCGCCAAAACAACGAAGGCTGTGCCCCCTCAGAGTTCTCGTGGCAAGATTGCTACCTGTGTGCGACTACCTGGTCGGTGGTACCCCGCGCCGCGCCGCCGACGCACATCGGCGATGTGCGACGCGGTGCGGAGCCCGGGCGATTTGTTTCCCTCCGCCCCCCCTGCGCTCCGCCGATGCGATAGCCGAAGCCGTCGGCCGTCCAGCGCAGCCTTCCTTGGAGGTGAAGATGCATTGACAGCACGTTTCGGAGGTCTGGCGCGGACTCCGCGCTGGGCCCCGCGCGGAGTTTGCCAGCGCCGATCCGAGAAGTCTGCGCGGAGATCTGCGCGGGACTAACGACAGTTTATCAGAGTGAAGGGGCTGAACCGAGCGGTCATTCACTGTCCCTGGGTGCTTGGCTGAAGTGGAATTCCGAAATGCGGATTATCGTTGTTTTTGTTGTTGTTGGCGTTGTTGTTGTTGTTGTTGTTGTTGTTGGTGTTGTTGTTGTTGGCGTTGTTGTTGTTGTAGGTGTTGCTGCTGGTGCTGGTGTTGTTGTTGGTGGTGTTGTTGTTCGTTGTTGTTGTTGTTGTTGTTGTTGTTGTTGTTGGTGTTGGTGTTGGTGTTGGTGTTGGTGTTGGTGTTGTTAATGTTGTTGTTGTTGTTGGTGTGGTTGTTGTTTTTGTTGTTGTTGTTGTTGCTGTTGCTGTTGTTGTTGTTGTTGCTGCTGCTGCTGCTGGTGTTGCTGTTGTTGTTGCTGCTGCTGTTGTTGTTGGTGTTGGTGTTGGTGCTGTTGTTGTTGTTGCTGCTGCTGTTGTTGTTGTTGTTGCTGCTGCTGCTGCTGTTGTTGTTGTTGTTGTTGTTGTTGTTTGGTGTTTGGTGTTTGGTGTTTGGTGTTTGTTGTTTGTTGTTTGTTGTCTGTTGTTTATTGTGTGTTGTTTGTTGTTTGTTGTTGTCGTCGTCCCACCCGCGACCCGCCCCGCGACCCACCCGCGACCCACCCCGCGATCCACTCGCGATTTATGTGCGACCCACCCCGCGACCCACCCGCGATCCACCCCGCGACCCACCCGCGACCCACCCGCGACCCACCCCGCGACCCACCCCGCGACCCGCCCGCGACCCACCCCGCGACCCCCCCCGGCGATCCATCCGCGAGACCCACCCGCGACCCACCCGCGACCCATCCCGCGACCCACCCGCGACCCACCCGCGACCCACCCGCGACCCACCCCGCGACCCACCCAAAATTTTCGGCGCCTGCGGCGGGCTTCTTTTGCATGCGTTCCAGGTGGAGAACCTGCGACCCACCCGCGACCCAAACCGCGTTCAGTGTACAAATCAAAATGTTCGGCACCTGCGGCGGGCTGTTTTTGAATCTCTCCAGGTGGAGGTGGAGACCCCGCGACCCACCCGCGACCCACCGTCGACCCACCCGCGACCCACCTGCGACCCAACCCGCGACCCACCACCGACACTGTTTTAACCAAGAATCGGCGCCTGCGGCGGGCTCGTTGTATAGCTTGGAAATGTTGCGCCTGCGGCGGGCTTCTTCAGAGCCTCGCAGACTGCAGACGTCCCCGCCGCCCCCTCACTCTTCTCCGCAACTGCGGGGTGCTACGTATCATTTCATGTTTACGTCGCTCTGCCGTCGTTCTGCCTCTGACTACCGTGCTCGGGCCGACCTTGGGGGCTGCCCGGGTCGTACACCTGGCACGGGAGTCGAGAGCAGCCCTAACGCGTGAAGGGCACGCACTTGTGCTCTTCACGTCTGGCCTACGTCGTCGTGGAGCTCCTGAGCCGGACCTCCGGCGCCGCCTGAAGATCTGCGTGGTCTGAGAGCTCTCTGCCCGTTCCGCGGTCGTTCCCTCCCTCCCTCCGTTCGCCCCCCACTCTTCGCCGTCGTATCAGCGAGGGGGAGGAGGAGGAAGTGGAGGAGCTTCGGGCGCGACCCGCCTCGACTGTCTCCACGGGCCAAACAGCTCCACACGTCTGGGCTCGCCCCCGTGGAGGGGAGTTCTCCGTTGCGGGTGCCTCCGCGGGCCCTCGGGCTTCCGGCGGGAGGGTCTCCCTGACGCCCTTCGATCTGACTTTTTTGGTCCGCGGCCCCAGAGGCTCCGACCCCGTCTCCAGGAGTAGGTTTGGGCCTCTCGGGTCGATCTCACAGGGGACGTCTCGGGCGACTGGGGCCTGCGAAGTCCGAAGGCCGTGCGTGGAAGGCGGCGCGGTCTGTCACCGCACGTCGCCTGGCATCCTCCTGTCTGACTTTCTCTATCCGCGGTCCTGGAGGTCCCAACCCCTCCGCCAGGAGTCGGCTTGCGCCCCAGATCCTTTTTTGAAGGGTTCGGAGCCCGATATCGGGCCTCGGAGGCCGAAATCGAGAAAGCCCGCCAGGATTGAAAACAACATATCGTCGGAGATCTCGATTCGCGTTCTTGGCCCACGTCCTCGTGGCCATGTTTCGACTGAAGAGCGCGGGGGCAGGAGGCCGTCCTTCTGCAAGGGGAGCGGCGCGAGGCCCCCCCCGGAGGTCCTGGCGCCCTGGTCTTTCCGCGCTGGGCGTCTTCGCCCGGCTTCGGGCCCCAGGACCGTCGCAGATCGATCCCAGGGCTCCAATGGCGATTTGTGCACCATGTTTTTGTTTGCGTCGTAGGGTCTCATGGCCGTGGATGTGGCCGGTGCTCCTGCAAGACGCCGCGCGCGGCTCCGAAGCGCAAGGAGACCCTGGAAGACGTAGCCTGGCCCCTGGACTGCACAAAGTTTGCGGCCTCTGAAAGACGTACGGTCGGTAATGGTTGCTTAGCGTGCCGCGGCGGCGGCCCCGGCGAGACGCCATACCTTGCAAGCGACACTGTTAACCAGAAGTCCTCGACCGTATTCTGGCCTCGGGGCCCTCAAGCCGGCCCCAGGCCCAGACCCCTTCGCGTCGTGAAAAAACAATGCGGAATGTGTCTTCTGGGGCCCCTCGCCAGGCCTCTGGAACGTCAAAACACGACCCAGGATGAAAAACTCGTCCCATGGAATGGGTCGAGACCTCTGGCGGTCGACGTTATGAACAAATCATGAAGTCGCGGGTCTGGGGGAAAAGGGGTCGAGATCCTGGAGTTTCTGACGCCACGAGAGAGCTGCGACGGCGGAGGGTAGGCTCCATGGAAGAGAGGTTCCCCCAGGAAGGCGTCAGGACTGGGAGGCCCCCCGAAATGGGGCCAGGACGCCGTCAAACACCGCGGTCTTCGACGGTCGAACATCTCCGATCACTTCCCCTCCACCCTCACGGCCCTGGACCTCCGATATCGTGATCTGCTTACTCCGCTGGCCTGCTCGACCCATATCTTCAGAAGGGGAGAAAACACACAGACATATTTGATCGTTGCTTCCCAAGAAAATATGGGAAAATGTCGGAAGTGGGGGGGAGTTGAAAACCCAGGACGTATGGGGAAATCTTGGACTCCTTTGGATTTGTGATTATTTATTTGTGCGTACCTGGGCCCTTTTTGCCTTCTTCCAGACCAGGTTTCTCATTCTGCGTTCTTTCCTGAGGGCAGCACAAACCACCCTCACCCAGCAGCCAGGACCCCCACTCCCGACCTGGTGATCCAGGGGGTCCTGGCTGGTGGTGAGGGTGGTCCTGGTGCTCCCAAGAACCCTGAAGAACCAACCCCACTCCCAGCCAGGACCCACCGGATCACCAGGTCGGGAGTGTGTGGGGGGGGGGGGCTGTGCCCTGTGCCGTCCTGATTTCTTGATGGCCCGAGGGCCCGAAAACGCTCCAGGAATGCCGAAACCTACGGCAAACAATTGCATCGAACAGATCACGACGTCGGAGGGTTGGACCCTCCCGACGAGACTGGAGGCGTGTACCTCGGCATCGGTTGCCGTAATTACGCATCCTGGCTTTACGCTCGTCCTCCTCCTGCTCCTGCTCCTGCTGCTTCTCCTCCTCCTCCTCGTCCTCTTCCTCTTTCCTCCTCCTCCTCCTCCTTCTCCTCTCCCGCGGCAAATCCGGCTTAGGCGAAAAATTGAGGCACGCGTTTGCGGAACCCGTCCGCCAGAGGTGCGGTAAGGGACAGTTGCCAGGATGCCGAACGCGGAGAAGCTGGCGAAGAAGGCGGAGTACTTCGACAAGTTGGTCGACCTCTGCATCAACAGTAAGAATGGTGCCCTGCTCGTTGGGGTGGACCACGTGCGCTCGAAGCAGATGCAGGAGATCCGGATCGAGCTCCGGGGCAAGGCCGTGGTGCTGATGGGCAAGAACACGATGATTCGGAAGGCGCTGCTGCTCGGCGCAGAGAAGCACCCAGGCTGCGGGCTCGACCAGCTGAGGGCGAGCATCAACGGCAACATGGGCTTCATCTTCGCCACGAACTGCCAGCTGGACGACGTCCGCGAGACGCTGAAGAAGTACCGGCTGCCCGCGGCGGCGAAGGCCGGGCAGCTGGCCCAGGTGGACCTCTCGCTGCCCGCGGGCCCCACCGGCATGGACCCGTCCCAGACGGCCTTCTTCCAGGCCCTCAACATCGGCACCAAGATCGTGAAGGGGCAGATTGAGCTGGTCGCCGAGACGCCGGTGCTGAAGGCAGGCGAGAAGGTGTCCCCCGGAGGCGCGGTGCTCCTCGGCAAGCTCGGGGTGAAGCCTTTCGAGTACGGCATGGAGGCGTTCGGAAGTGGGCAGCTGTACAGATCCACCTCGCTCATCCCCATCCCCATACCCTCTATCTCCCAGGAAAAAAAGACCACAATCAGAGGAGGAGGAGGAGGAGGAGGAGGAGGAGGAGGAGGAGGAGGAGGAGGGGGCAGGGGGCAGGGGGCAGGAAGGAGCTGGACCCGTCTGGGCCTCCCAGATGGGGTCGGAGGATCCCGCCGCATCGCCGATGCATCGCCGATGCTCGATGCGGCTCGATGTGGAGCCCGATTCTCTCCACGCCAGCGTCGCCGATGCACCGGCGATGCGTCGGGGATGCGGCGTGATCCTCCGACCCAATCTACTCGGATCCCATCTGGGAGGCCTCTAACCCGCGCAGTCCATTGTTCGATCCGCAGGTGCAGCAGGTGTTCCAGGACGGCTCCACCTTCTCGGCGGCGGTGCTCGACGTGAAACCGGAGCAGCTCGTGGGCAAGTTCCTGGCCGGCCTCAACAATATGGCCGCGTTCAGCCGCGAGATCGGCATCCCGACAGAGGCCAGCCTGCCCCACGCGTTCGGGAACGCCTTCAGGAACGTCTGTGCGCTGTGCGCCGAGATCGACTTCACCTTCAAGGACATTAAGGGAAGAGCCAGCTGAGACAACGGTAGTTGGCCTTCGGGGGGCTCCCTTGTCGCCACGGCTGGGCGCAGCTTGGCACAGAAAGTTGGTGCGTGTGGTGCCCCAGGAGGGGTCCAGGGATCGATGTTGAGCTGCCGTTGTCTCAACTCGCCATGCTCTGAGTGCGCTGGTCCTGGCCGGATCGGTCCTGAGGCCTGGATCGGTGCACGTTGCCTCCGGGCTGAGCCAGGAGGGCGTAGACACCAGTTCTGGGTCTGGGACGGGTCTGATAGAGTCGGGATCCCGTTTCATGGGAGCGCCCGCAGTACACATCATTAAGCCAGGTCCCACTAAACTTGGACGGGGCTAGGACGAGGAGAAATTCGTTCCAGGGCGTTCCGGAACGCTCTCAAAGCGTTCCGGAACGCTCTGAGAAGGCTGCAGCGCCCGAGACTCCAGCAGTGCCAGATCTCAGAGATTCTCGAATTATCCTTACCCGATGTTACCCTTGCTCGACCTTCGTCTGAACGAGGCTAGCTGGGATCGGAGCGGGCCTCCCCCCAGGAGATGGAGCCTGTCAAGAAGTTCCTGGAGGACCCCGAGGCGTACGCTGCGGCGAATCCCGTGGCCGCAGCGCCGGCGGCGGGCGGCGGCGGGGGCGGCGAGAAGAAGGATCGGCTGCACGGAAGTGAGCCCAGCTGCCTCGATACGCCCCTTTTGATACGCAACACGCGCCGTGTTCAAAGCGTCCGTGTGAATACGTTGCGTGTTGGTCCAACGTCTCGGCCCACGTTTTGGAGAACGCATGGCGTCAGACCTACGCCTCCAGTCTAAATGTTGAGCTCCGTGTCGACACGCTACGGGTCGCGTGTTGCGTATCCCGGGGCAGCTCAGCAAGAGAGTGTTTTTAGCTTTCGGGGCCATAGCGCGCGGTACGCTCCCTTACCCTTCATCCCCCATACCCTGAGATCCTGGCGTCGCAATTTTTCCGAGCTGGGAGATTTTGTTTGTTTTCGGACCGCAGGACCCTCGCATATCGATCCGGCTCGCAAAAATGCCCGAAAAGGAAAGGGTCCTGGGCTCTGGTCGAATTTTTTCGCGTTGTTGCAATTTTTCTGCAACGTCAGATCTGGGGGTAACGCAACGCTCCCCTCCCCCCCCAGTGCGGCCCCGGCACTGCCGCAGCGCGTCCTGCACCACAGTCTGTCACGGTGGGGGCGGGGGCGTTACGTTATGGCTTTCCCTGCCGCTCCCCCCGACAACGCCCGTTATCGCCGCGGATAAAAAGCTGTTCTCCAAGACCTTGAGGCAGGATTCGGGCCACAGAACCCTCACGCCGCCACTGGCGTGGAAAGCGCCCACTATGCGTAAAGGCCAACGCAGGTTTATGTTGGACCCCCGCGTCCCCCGATGTCAGTGTTGAGAACGGGGTTACCTTGGCGGTACAGATCTGGGCGTTTTTTTATGCCGATGCTTGCACCCCGGCAGCTGCCGCGAACGCAACATTGAAATGGGGGGCCCGGGGGCGGGCCACCTTGAAGCGTCGTTTGTAGATGGGCGTCTTACACGCCAACAGCGGTAGGTCGACCCCGTCTCGAAGAATGACAGGGTCCAGGGCTCCAGTGGTGATTTGCTATACGATGTTGTAAGGGTGAGGGATTCAAAGTCCCTGGGTGCGCGGTTGAAGTGGGGTTCCGCGGTGCGGATTGTTCATTTCTGAGTTGTCAAAAATGATTATTGTTGATCCCCGCAACCAGTGCACACTGTCTTTTCACTTGAAGTGACCCCGTCGGGAGTCGCATCCGTTGTTTTCAGGGAATGTATTCTTGCTCAAACTGCGTTGTTGCCCGTCTGGCTACAACAACAACGGATCCCGTCTTATTTTTCTTCGAATTATTCCAAAATCGCGCTCTCGCGCAAGACATCCCCACAAAGTATGCAGGAATCACGCTCTCGCGCTTAACTTCTTCGCAATTCATTCAGACGCCCCGTCCTCCACACTCATCGCGCTATCGCTCGAGACGTCCTCGCGATTCACGCAGGCCTTACACTTCAGCAGCCCGCCTGCTGGACTGCCCGCCTGGGCCCGCTTTCCCGACCCGCCCGATAGGGTCTGCCCGCCCGATCTGCCCGTCTGGTTCTGCCACGTGGTTTCTGTTCCTAGCCTTCCTCCTGCTACTCTCTCTCGTGCTCCAGCTCTTCCCTCCCCCTTGTTCTTTCCTTGCATCCGTCCTCTCTCCCCTGCCCTATGGGCTGCACGAAATACACGTTCCAGGTAAGAGAGATATGCACCTAAGCGGACACGATCGAAGACGAAGAGGACGGGTACCGAGGGTTTGGGATACACGTGTTGAATGGCCCACGAGCAGACATGAGCGAACAATCTGAACAATCTGAACATGCCCTTTCCCCTAAACATAGCAAAAAAACAGGTGCGAGCCCCAGGTGGCGAACTTCAATTGAACAACACAATGATCACCAGGCAGGGGGGGTTCAACAATATTTAGCATTTAGAATTGATAATTCGACAATAGCAACAGCAGCAGCAACAACAACATCAACAACACCAACAGCAGTCATACGTTTGAGATTGATCGCTCCTACCCGCCTGCGTGCCATGCAACACGTAATTCCACAACCCTCGGTACACGCCCGCCATGAATCACGGTTTCGCTTTAGTGTTCCATGCGATTTATTGGGGATTCGCGCTGTCGGTCGAGACGCCCTCGCGATTCACGCAGGCATTACGCTTCAGCAGCCCGCCTGTTCGACCTGGCCGATTGGGCCCGACTTCCCGACCCGCCCGCTAGGGTCTGCCCGCCCGATCTGGCCTTCTGGTTCTGCCACGTGTGTTTTGCGCCTAGCCTTTCTCCTGTTAGGTGTTCGTGCTCCATCCTTCTGCCTCCCCCTTCCATCGATCCTCTCTTCCCCTGTTTTGGGGGCTGTGCTACATGCGCGTAGCAGGTACGGGAGATAGACCGTCAAGGAGGTACAATCGAAGATGGATAGGGCGTGTACCGAAGGTTGTGGATGTACGTGTTGTGTCTCGCGAGCAGGTAGGAACGACCAGTCGTACACTTATGATTGCTGTTGGTGTTGTTGGTTGTGTTGTGTTTGCTGCTGCTGGTGTTGTTGCTATTGTCGAGCTCTCCTGTCTTGTGATCATTGCGTTGTCCATTTGAAGTGAGCCCCCCGGGGCTCGCATTTTTTTTTTTTTTTTTTTTTTTTTTAAAAAGGACAGCGTGGGCTCGCCAAATTTTGCCCTTGGCCCCCCAGTTCACAACAACAGCAACAACAACAACATCAACAAACATGTTAAGACTGTTTGCTCTTATCTGCTCGCGTACCGTTCAACACGTGAATCCCAAACCCTCGATACCCGCCCTCTTCGTCTTCGATCGTGCTCCCTTACATTTTTCTTGTTTGAAACGTGTCTTTCGTGCAACCCTCAAAGCAGGGGGAGGGAGGACGGATGGAAGGACAGAGCCACGGAAAGGGAGGAGCTGGAGCACGAGAGAGAGAGTAGCAGGAGGAAGGCTAGGGGCTAGGAGCAAAAACCACGTGGCAGAACCAGACGGGCAGATCCGGCGGGCAGACCCTATCGGGCGGGTCGGGAAAGCGGGCCCGGCCAGGTCGAGCTGGTTGGTTGCTGAAGCGTGCGTCCTGCGTGAATCGCGAGGAAGTCTCGAGCGACAAGTGCGATTCCCAAATAAATCGTGGGGAAATCACCAGCGAGAGCATGATTCCTGAGTGTCGAGGGCGCGGCGTCTGAATAAATTGCGAGGGAGTCAGACGCGGGAGCGCGATTCCTGCATACACTGTGAGGAAGTCCCGCGTGAGAGCGCGATTTGGGATTCAATTGTGAGGAAGTATCAGGCGGGAGCCGTTGTTGAACTCTCATTCTTGAACAATAATTATTGTTGATCCCCCCCACCGGTGCACATTGATTTTTTCAATTGAAGTGCCCCCCCCCGGGGCTCGCATTTTGTTTTTTGTAAAGGAAAGTCTTCCTGCTCAAACTGGCCCCCTGGCCCCCGGGTTACAACAACAGCGGCTCCCGCTTGTTCCTCGCAATTTAGCCAGGACCCCCGCTCCCGCCCGAGACTTCCTCGCATTTTATTCAAGAATCGCGCTCTCGCTTGGGACTTCCTTACGAATTATTTCGAATCGCTCCTCTTGCGCTCTGGAGTCGCGCTCTCGCTGGAGACTTGCTTGCAATCTACTGAAGAATAGCGCCTTTGCGTTGGAATTTCTTGCAATTTACTACAGCGCCGCGCTCCCGACACCCAGGCACCCAGGAGTCGCGCTCACGCTTAGGACTCCTTCACAGATTACCTAGGAATCTGGATCTCGCTGCCCTTCGTGGCCCCGTGGCAGCCCTTCGTGGCCCCCTCGCTTTGTTTCATGGCCCCGTTGCAGCCCTTCGTGGCCCCTTCGCTTTGTTTCATGGCCCCGTTGCAGCCCCTCCTGGCCTCCTCGTTGCCCTTCGTGGCCCCGTTGCAGCCCTTCGTGGCCCCCTCGCTTTGCTTCGTGGCCCCGTTGCAGCCCTTCGTGGCCCCCTCGCTGCCTTTCGTGGCCCCGTTGCGGCCCTTCGTGGCCCCCTCGCTGCCCTTCGTGGCCCCCTCGCTGCCCTTCGTGGCCCCTTCGCTTTGTTTCGTGGCCCCATATATGTATGCCCTTCGTGGCCCCCGCTCGTTCGCGCCCGTGGTGGCCCCATATGCATCTTTGTGGCCCCGCTGTCGCCCTTCGTGGCCCCCTCGCTGCCCTTCGTGTCCCCGTTGCTGCCCTCAGTGGCCCCGTCCTTGCCCTCCGCGGCCCAACATACGTATGCCCTTCGTGGCCCCCGCTCGTTCGCGCCCGTTGTGGCCCCATGTGCATGTCCTTCGTGGCCCCGCTGTCGCCGTCTGTGGCCCCCTCATTGTCCTACGCGGCCCAGGTGCTACCCTCAGTGGCCCCATCGTTGCCTTCTGTGGCCCCGCATTATCTGCCCTTCGTGGCCCACGCTCGTTCGCGCTCTTCGTGGCCCCATACGCATTCCCTTCGTGTCCCCGCTGTCGCCCTTCGTGGCCTACTTCGTGTCCTTCGTGGCTCTGCTGTCGTTCTCTCTCGCTCTCGCTTTCGCTCGTCGTCGTCGTCGCCGTCGCCGTCGTTGCCGTCGTCGTCGACGTCGTCGTCGTCGTCGTCGTCGTGGTCGGTCCCCTGTCCGTCCCTCTTGGGGTCGGGTCGACGGTCCGCGGCCGCCCCGCCGATCAGCGCTGCCGCTGGCCAGGCCGACGGTCCGCGGCCGCCCCGCCGCTTGCCAGGGCCCTGCCTGCAGGGAAGAAAGGCACACCCCCCAAAAAGGGTGGGATCGAAGACGAAAAGGGCGGGTATCGGGGGTTTGGGAACTTCGCGTTATCCGACACTCGAGCAGATAAGGGCGACCAGTCTTAAAATGATTGTTGTTGTTGTAGTTCGGGGCCAGCAACACAGTTGTGCGACTTTCTGTTTCTAAAGAGCAAGGTGCGAGCCCCAGGAGGAACATTTTCATTGCAAGTGCAACGGTTACCGGGGAGGGGGTCAACAACAATTAAAAGCAATAGCAGCAACAGCAACAACCATACTTCTAGGGCTGTTCGTTCATTTCTGCTCGCGTGCTATTCAACACGTATATCCCAAACCCGACTTGTAGCGCGTATTTCGTGCAGCCCTGAAAGCAGGGGAAGCGAGGACGGATGGAAGCAAAGGACAAGGGGCACGCGGGTGGCTGAAGTGTGCGTCCTGCATGAATCGCGAGGGAGGCTCGAGCGATAGCAGTATTCCCCATTATTCGGCGCAGAAATCCGCAGCGATAGCGTGACTCCTGAGTGTCGAGGACGCGGCGTCTGAATCAATAGCGAGGAAGTCACACGCGAGAGCGCGATCCCTATATACATTGCCAGGAGGTCCCGCGAGAGAGTGCGCTTTGGAAAACGTATCCGGCGGGAGCCGTTGTTGTTGTAAATCCGGGGCCAAGGGCCAAGTTAGTTGACCCCTCATTTTCCCTTGTAGCAGAAGACAGGGTGCAAGCCCTGGGAGAAGCACTTTGATTGAAAGGCGCAACATTGTTATTGAAGGGGGGATCGACAATAATTTCTTTCGAGGCGGGCACGTCAATTCAAAAACTCAATGTGCTCCGGAATTGGCATCAACAAAATCATTGTTCAATAATGAGTATTCAGCAACGGTTCCCGTTTCATATTTTTCGCAGTTTTCTAAAAACGCGTTCTTGCGTTGATTGTTCTCCCGCTAGGAATCGCCCTCTCGCTTGGGGCTTCGTCGATGGACTCAGGAATCACGCTCTCGCTGTGGATTTCCTAACGATTTATTTGGGAACCGCACTGTCGCTCAAAACTCTCTTCATGATGGATGGGCGCTTCAACGACCCGGCCGCTCGACCTGGCCGTCTTGGACACGCCCGCCCGACCTGCCCGTTAGGGTCCGCCCGCCCGACCCGCCCGTTTGGTTTTTCCGCTTGCGTTTCTGCTCCCAACCCTCTCTTGCAAATCTCTCTCGTGCTCCATCCTTCTCTCTCCCCCAAACTGCCCGCGGCATGTAGGAAAGATATACCCCCAAGGGGGTACAGAAGACGAAGACGGTGGAGGTCGAGGGTTGGGGATACACGTGCTGAGTGGCACGCGAGCAGATGAGAGCGAGCAGTCTTAAAGAAATTGTTGTTGTCGTCGTCCCACTCGCGACCCGGCCCGCGTCCAGCCCGCGACCCGCCCGCGACCTACCCGCGACCCACCCGCGACCCACCCATGACCCACCTGCCACCCACCTGCGACCCATCCGTGACCCACCTGCGACCCACCCGCGACCCACCCCGCGACCCACCCGCCACCCACCCGCCACCCACCCCGCGCCCGCCCCCTCATTCTTATCCATCTGGGTTGCCACATTTTTCGCTACGTCGGATCTCGGGGAATGTCCGTTCGCTGGATTGACCCTTGGTGCGCGGCTTTCGGGGGCCCAGGGTGGGGCCAATACGTGTCGCATCGCGTGCAGCGATCCGAAGGCCGCACACCAGTGCCACCCTTGCTCAGCCCAGACCTCAGACGCCGCTGGGAGGTATGCATCCCTTCCCCGGGACCAGTTCTTCATCCCGAGCCGTTTTGACCGTCCCGCGGCCATGGAATAGCCGCCGAGAGTCCGAAGCAGTCGAACGCAAGCTCCCGTCGCGCTGGCCTCCTCTTGCGGCGCGAGGAGGCCTGGGAGGCTCGCTCTCGTGTGCCGCCGACAGGAGGAGAAGAAGGCCGCGGCCGTGGAGGAGGAGGAGGAGGAGGACGTGGACTTCGACCTCTTCGGCTGAGCGCACCGCGGCGGCGGCGAGGGCGCGGGGGGCGGTCCGCCTGCCCCGGGCGGCGCGCCCTGCGGGCCCGAGGGGCCAGAGGGGAGCTGCCGCACATGCATTGCTGGCGGCCTCGAGCATTCCTCCGCCGCCTCCCCGCGTGCCTCCCCAGGCCTCGAGTGGTGACGTACCCCAGGAGTGATTTCTCCGCCGAAGGATCGGGAAACGGGAAATACGTCGAATGCTCCGTATCCCTACTGAGCATTCCATGTGCTTGCCGCAAATTCGACGGAACATCGAGTCTGGGGTAAATCAATTCTGTAGCCGATCCCCTCCCTGACGTCGGGTCCGCCGTGCCTTTATTCTAGGCGATGCCGTGAGCAGTTGGGGCGGGGCTGTCGGCCCCACTTTTTGTTCCGAGCTCATTTGCGGTCGATGCCCGCCTTGTGTGTTGCTGCCGCTGTCTCCGCCATGCCATGGCGGAGGCCTTCCTTGAGGCGGAGGATTCCGCCCCACAGTCGAGCAACTGATCAAGAAGCTTCCTGCCGAAGAGACGGGCTGGCGTCTCTGAACCAGCTTGCCGGAAAGTTGGCCCACATTCTTGAGCTCCTTCGCCTTCCCATCATCAACAACGGAATTTGGCCCAGGTGTTGTTTGAGACATTATCTTCGAAGTTGGGCCAGGGTTCTTGACCATTTTTGTCGCCTGTACTTTTCCGCATCAATTGAGCGCCGCAGAACAGGGGATCGTTCGCTCCGACATTCGCGCGTAAGCTGCTTGCTTGCCTTCGTCTCCAACGTAGCGTGCCGCGCTGGCGGCCCGCGTAAGCCGCCGCGTAAGGTCGCTGTGTCATCTCGCGCAAGACTCCTTGTATGATCGTCCCCCACTTGACAACGGAGCGACGCAAAACAACGAGGTCGATTGCGCCGACCTTCGCGCGCACGCTGCCCGCGCAAGGTCGCGCGTAAGCGCCCTCGTTTTCAGTGTAGCGTGCCACGCCGTCGGCCGGCGTAAGCGGCGGCGTAAGGTCGCATATGTCTTCTTGCTGTCGCACCCGTCTCGCCTCGTCGCTCGACTTCCGGGCGAAAATGAACCAAAGCACAGCGGATCCGAAGTCAGGGCTCCCTCGGCGCTCTCGGCCTGGATATCCCCGGTAGCGCGGCTCTCGTCTCGCGGCGCGCTATCCTTCCGCCGCGGCCCCGGGGGGGCGGGACCACGGCCCTGCCTGAGCTTGGCGCGTGCCCCGATCTTTGGCGATATGGATTTGGGCAGCCAGGCGTTTCTCCTCGCTTCCTGCCTCCAGGGCCCCTTCACATCGGGCCCCGGGCCCCAAGAGGTCGGGAGTTCAGGGGTCGCGGATTGAAGAATCATGTCGGAGAATGCTTGGGGAGAACCCACACCTGGCCGGGTCGATCAGCTAATTGCCCTGCCTCGGCTGGTCTGCATTGTTGTGCATCGCTGTGCCTTGACAAGCATTGCGATGCAGTGATTACCTGTCTTTGCTGTGCGTTGCGTCTCTCTGCGCTGCATGACTCTTGCTCTGCACTGCTCTGGATTTGTGTTGAATCGATGGGTATTAATTTCACAATTGTTTTGCATGGTGTTGCATTTTGTTGTTTTAATTCCAACTGCTTTGCGATGCGTTACCTCGAATTGCACTGCTTTGTAATATTGGCAACTCATCTTGGAGGGTCGGGATGGGCTCATCACGCGACGACGTTGCATCAACCCAACCATTCTAGGGTGTGGAAATTTTGAGGCACGCGGATGCCCACTGTCAGTCCACCTCGATTCATGGGCGAGCTTGGGGACTCCATTGCGCACAGCTGGTTTGCTAACGCTGGCCTTGATACCCCTTCCGACCCATCGCTTCTGGGGGGTGGGGGGGCGTCGGACGGACGGGCGGAATACCAAACGCGTTGGCAGTGCAAGGGTGTGCGATCGGTTATTTAATCGCTTCGTTCATTCCGCCGGCCCTGGAGCGCTATTTGGGGCCTCTCGGGGCCGTCTTGGGGGCCTCTTGGGGGCTTCTTGGGAGCGTTGTGGGGCTCCTTGGCGGCGTCCTGGGCTCCCCTGGGGCCTCTTAGGGGGCTCTTGGGGGCCCCTTGGGTCGGGAGGGGGAGTAGTCGATTGCAGCCACCCCCTCGGAGGCCACGATCCTCGTGAGGGGTGGCGAAAAATAGCTTCCCCACTGGGGATCGCCCGGGACCCGGCCGGGGGTCAGCCGGGGTACTGTTCGTCCGGGGGCCCCCAGGTGCCGCCCCGCGCGCGCGAACTAGAAATATTGTTAAGTAGTTACCGGGGATCTTAGCACGCGTCTGGCCCGTTGGGCCGGCGAATTGTATTTGGATATGAAAAGGTGCCCGTACCAACATCTTTCCATCTTTTTCGACGTTTTAGGCCTCCTGCGAGCCCTCGTCGCCACCGCTGGATTCGCCTCGAAATCCTGGTCTGAACGCACCCCTGGAGAGGTCCTGGGAGCAGCGGTATCGGTACCTTTTGGTTTGCTTATGTTCGTTCCATATGTGTTCGTCTGCAGCAGTGGAGGTCTCAGTACGCATGTCGCCAAAGACCCGTGCTGCATGCCTGACCATCTCAGGTGCGTGTTCCTTGTGGGGGGCTGCCGGTACGGCGCGCCCTGCCCATCCCCAGGGGGAAGGGGCAGGGGGAACCGGCATCATCTGAACATACGTATACTATAGTACGGCCCCGCAGGGGCGACGCGCACGCTCAGAACCCTCATAGCATAGTTACTCTCTGTGGCGGGCGCTTTCTGGCCATGCAGCTCGGGAGACGTTGTGCTGCAAGATGTCGGTGTCATCCGTTCGTGTCGGACGCGTACCCCCTCACAAGCACACCGCATTGGCACGTCCCTCTGCTTCCCAGGGGGAGGGTAGCAGAGGCCACCACCTCGAGGCGGTGGGCTACCCTCGCGCCCCCTTGCCCAAAGAATATGAAGCACGCCGCAAAACAAGAAGACGCTGCACACTGCCAGTCCCTCGGCAAACGGGCACGTACGGTGGGGGCGTCCGTTGAGGAATGTGCCCAGGAGGCCTTAGACCATGGAGGATTCCTTATCTGATGAGGGCGGCGGTGGCATCCATGGCCAGAATTCCACCAGCCTCCAGACCCTGGAGTCCTTGTCTCATGGCTCCTTAGCCGATGCCCCTCACCGTGCCGCGCAGATTCTCCTCTCCCCACCTGGCAGCGCCACACTGTCGGGGCTGCTGGGTCCGTTCCTCTCTCTCTCCTCCCTGCCTCTGCCTACTGCGCGTCTTGCTCCCCGTCCGCCGCCTTTCTCCCGCGCCATCTCCTCCTCCTCCTCCTCATCCTCCTCCTCCTCTTCCTCTCTCGACGCTCTGTCCCCTCCTCCTCCTCCTCCTCCTCCTCCTCCTCCTCCTCCTCCTTCTCCTCGCACCCCCAGACATGTGGCGCCGTGCCTCTTTGTCAAAACGTGCAGCTGGACCTCTTCCCAGCGAGGCCAGTTCTGCGTCCTTTGAGTCGGGTTTCGACTGTCCTGGGGCCTAGTGAGGGCCACATGCGGGAGAGAGGCCAAAAATTGCCGAGATTTGTCCGTCGTGAATTGTTCAACTATGCGTGGGGGCGGTACGCGCTGAGGCTCCGCCTGGCGGTGCCGTAGTTGGGCCGCGGTGCGTCGTTCCCTCTCTCTCCCCACCCCCTTTGCGATCCCCCCTCTCCTCCGCCGCCCGCAGGCCGGACCCTTGAGTCACAGTCGTTTCGTTTCCTGGACCAGGGCCGCCGCACAGAGTGGGACGTTCCGGGGAAGCGATGATGATGGTGATGATGACGATGATGTGATGTTGATGATGTTGATGATGATATTGATGGTGATGGTGACGGTGATGGTCATGAAGAAGATGATGAGGAGGATGATGGTGATGATGGTGATGGTGATGATGTTGATGGTGACGTTGATGGTGATGATGGTGGTGACGTTGATGGCAATGTTGATGGTGATGGTGATGGTGATGGTGATGGTGATGGTGATGGTGATGGTAGTGGTGATGGTGATGGTGATAGTGCTGGTGATGGTTTTGCGGATGGTATTGATAAGGTGATGATGCTGATGATGGTGAGTATGGTGATGATTATGATGGTGATGTGGAAGTAGATGTCGATGCTGATGTCGATGATGGTGATGATGATGATGATAACGATGATGACGATGATGATCGAGATGATGGTAATAACGGTGATGATGGGTGATGACGGTGAATCTGATGACGACGATGGTGATGATGATGGTGACCAGGCTGACGAAGTTTGGTATGACGATGGTTATGATGATTGAAGTAATGGTGGTGATGATGATCGTGGTGATGGTGATGATGATCATGATGACCATGCTGACGATTTTGATGATGCTGCCTGTGATGGTGATGATGATGATGCTGGTGCTGATGATGATGATGATGATGATGATGATGATCGTGATCGTGATGGTGATGGTGCTGATGATGATGATGATGACGATGAGTGTGATGATGACGATGTTTGTGATGGTGGCTGTGATATTGGCTCCCATGTTGACGATGATGGTGATGATGATGACGATGATCATGATGATGCTGCTGATGATGATGATGATGATGAGGGCGATAACGATGATACTGCTGATGATGATGGTGATGCTGATGTTGAAATAAATATGCTCCTCTTCGCCTCATCTTAATACTGCTTGTCATATTGCTTGCCTCGCTGCGCACTGTATGATTGTAACTGCGGTACTATCCCGCAGCTGTTTGTGCTCGAAGGTGAAAAAGGAGCGCGCCGCTGTGCGTCCGCGCGCGGGCGTCGGCCAGCCGGCCTCCTCTCTTACCATACCTAGAGTACATTTGCTTACGGGTTATATGTCTTATCGATGTCTCATCCCACACCCTCTACCACTGAGCAGAGTGAACGTGAGACCTTACTTCCTTTGTCATCTTGCCCCGATTCTCAGAGGAAGACTGGCGACATAGTCGCTACGGGTATGAGCTATGATGAGACAGATGAAATGTCCGTCACTTCGCGAAATGATGAACAGCAAGTTGTACAACGCGACGGACAGGAACTACAGGAGAGCGGCCCGGGGCAGGGCCGCCTTCCTTCCTCTAGTATCGCCACTCGGGTCTCACGGGGAAGAAGTAGTGGAGAGGTCGTTGACTTGTCGGAAGATGATTCTCCCTCTCGAGCTCCGATCGGTGATCGCGAACAAACCCCAGACCCGCAGAGACGGAATGGCATAACAGCAAGAACTAGACGAGGAGCATTCTCGTCTTTGATCGCCGAATCCTCGGATACGATAAGTTCTAGCCCGATTGCTACACAGACAATCGTGCCGGCCGCTGGTCAAGCCAGTGGGTTGGGAGAAGCTCACGAGTCCAGAGGCGTGTGCCCCAACGTCCCAGACGGATGGGGAAGCACGAGCGGGACTCTTCCCATCCCAGTAGCATTGAGCGGACAGTTCGGCCAAGATAGTGACGAGCCACTTGATATATATATATATATATATATATATATATATATATATATATATACATCTATATTAAAAAAATCCCGGCAAAGCAACCTAACAGCGATGTATAGAAGCATATCTGAAAGCATTCCCCTTAAGATTCAGATGAAAATCCAGTTGTCGAATTCTACTGTTCTCGCAGTCGTAGTCGCATTCGCGATGGCAGTCGCAGCGGCAACGGCAGTCGCAGTCACAGCCTCAGCCTCAGCCTGCTCAGCAGCCTCAGCCTCAGCCTGCCTCAGCCTCAGCCTCAGCCTCAGCCTGCTTCAGCCTCAGCCTCAGTCTGCCTTCAGCCTCGGCCTCAGCCTCAGCCTGCCTCAGCCTCAGCCTGCATCAGCCTCAGCCTCAGCCTCAGCCTGCCTCAGCATCAGCCTGCTTCAGCCTCAGCCTCAGCCTGCCTCAGCCTCAGCCTCAGTCTGCTTCAGCCTCAGCCTCAGTCTGCCTTCAGCCTCGGCCTCAGCCTCAGCCTGCCTCAGCCTCAGCCTGCCTCGGCCGCAGCATCAGCCTGCCTCAGCATTCAAAATGTGGCCCAGGAGTGGAGTTCTGGGAATTAGAAGAACACGAAGTGGCCTACAGTTGGCTCCGGGCATTCAAATTCATGCCCAGGAATTGAATTCTGGGAACTTGAAGAGCACGAAGTGGCCTACAGTTGGCTCCGGGCATCCAAAATGTGGCCCGGGAATGGAGTTCTGGGAAATCGAAGAGCACGAAGTGGCCTACAGTTGGCTCCGGGCATCCAAAATGTGGCCCGGGAATGGAGTTCTGGGAAGTCGAAGAGCACGAAGTGGCCTACAGTTGGCTCCGGGCATCCAAAATGTGGCCCGGGAATGGAGTTCTGGGAGCACCAAGAGCGATTTTGCGAGGATGTCCCAAGCGATTTGGGCTTCGGCGGCAGCCGCCCCGGGTCCCGCCCCGACCCCCCTGTGGAGTCATCTGCTGCTCTTTTTTGAATCCATTAGAAACTTATCAGCAAAAGCTGTTAGGTAAAAAATGAGATAGACTCCATGGAGGAAGGTTTTGAATACGCCAATAAAGGAGTTTCTTTGAGCCGAGAGTTGCCCTCAATAGCGGGCGCGGACCACCTCGCCCAATGCGAGAGGTGGTCCCCAGATGACTCCGACGCTGATATAAGTAACCTGACGCCTCAGGCGGTCGAGGTTGACATCGAACATCAATATCAGGCGAAGCACGATAGGGAGCCCGCAGGTCGGACTCCTGCACCTCAACTGAAAAAGCAGAGGAATGAGGATTACGATTTGAACGATTCACCGCTTCAGGAAGGATTATATCGTTCTGCCGTTGCCTCAGGCGATTGGCAACCCTCGATGCTGGCTGTGGTTGAGGATGAAGAAGTGGTTGAACATCCAGCTTCGTTTAATGAGCTGATAAGACAGGAAGAACGGGATGAGGAACTTCGGGACGTGCCAAAACCGCCAGAATGCACGTACGCGCGTCCCAGACCGAACGCTTCGAGTAGGGGAAGACCCAAGATACCAAGGTCAGGAGCTCGGTCTGCTTCAAGGAGCAATAGTACTATATCCATGCTTGAAACATGCTGGACATGGGGTCCCGACTGCGCGCCACAGGCGGAGAGCAGATGCCCGGGGAAAGCCCGCAGGCCAGATGGAGCCTGTAGGCGTCCAGTGTGTAAGAATTGCTCGGATGTGTGTCCCAATTGTAGCAATCAGTGGTTGCGTGTAGACTGCCTTCCCATGTGTAAGCATAACTGCACATATCTTCTTATGCAAGCCATGCAGGATCAGGCTAGATTTGTTGAAGCCAAGACTCAGCAGGGGGCCCTGACACGCGAAGCGCAACGGGCCGAGAAGGCTCGACTTGATCGAGAAGAGATGACTGCAACCGTCGAGGATGTTCGGAAGACGTTCGAGGCTGAAAGACTCGCCCTGGCCAAGGCGGCCAGAGAACGGGAGCAGGAGTTGGCGGAACAAGTGCGCCATCCAACCGCGGTCGCCAAGCGGCAAGCGGAGGAAGAAGCCGAGAACCGATATGCCGAGATGATGGCTTCCGAACGACAGGCCGTTGTGACGGCGATTAATCAGTCTGTTGATGTCAAAACCGTTTCCGCCGCTGTTGCGGCGGCTAGAGTAGAAGAGGGGAAAATTGCTGCAGCCAGGGCAGAACAAGAAAAACAAGAGCTTCAATAGCAACTCAACATTGCCAGGCTGGAAGCGTCTAATACCCAAAGTGCAGCTGCGACGAGAGTCGATCTGATAAATACACAGCGAGAAGATCTCAGATTGCATGAAAATGCAAGAGCATCCCTTCAGCATGTGCAACTACCCGACGTCACGCGCCCATCGGCTAAGCCGAGTGGGGAAAGTGGGCGACCTTTGCCGGCGGCTCAGCCGTCCGGCATGTTGCCCTCGCGAGAACAATTGGATTTGATAACCGTGGGAAGCGCGATGCCGACTGTGCTAAAAATGAGGGCTGCGCATCAACCGCAACCTGCAAAAGGGGCTGATGAAGAACAATGTTCAGCTTGCTCGAGCCCGAAAGTCGGGGACTGCGCCACTTGTGGAACGCCGGGCTGCAACGACCACTTTGACACGAGTACGAAAATATGTTCGCGCTCAAATAAAAAGTTCGCCAGCTGAACAGGAGAAGTCGGACGAGCAGTGGAGAAAACACAGTGCCGACAATGATTTCCGGGCCCAGCAACAAAAGCTCCCTGGCGAGCGCAGTGCACAGAGGACGAAGGGGCAAACTCAGGAGCATATTAGAATAAGTTCAACAGGGTCGATCGTTGACGCTCGGGATCAAAATGAGACTAGCACCTGCAGCTGCACCAGGAAGAGACGCGATGAAGCTTCAAGCTGTCATCACTTAGCCCTTCCCACATGGTGAAACAGAACAGGGCAAATGAATGAAGTCGAGTTCGTTTGATATACCTCTACCCTCACAGGATGCGCCCTAAGACCTGCCTCTGCCGTTAGGCAACGATAAGGATCACGCGCCAGAGGCGCGGCCGCCGGGCGGGGCGGGGAAGGATGAGGACGGTGATGACAGTAGCATCGCGCCGAGCACCGACACTCTATCGGCACTAAATGATGCTTTTCGCGATCCGCCAGAGAAGCCGCCTCCCGGGAGTCCGGGGGGGCCTGGGCCCCCAGGTGGAGGAGGCGGTGGCGGCGGCCCTCCGGGCCCAGGAGGGCCACATAACCCGGGGGGTCTAGATGAGAATACCCCTCTGGATCAATGGAGTCAGATTGGAAACAATCAAAAAGTCGACCTGATGGACATTCCCGATGTTACACACATACGGGAGTGGCAGATGCAAGCCGTCCGAGCTATTGCTGGATCGTCTCCAGAAATTCATGCAGCGCAGCTTTGGATCATGGAAGCTATGAACCCTGCTGTGGAAGACCAGCAGCTTAGAAATCCGGGCCGTTTCCAACGTCTTGACATCATGATCGCCACAAATTGGATGGGGAAGTTTAACCGGATGCGAAAGAACCACAAGTTACCCAAGCATCACATTCACCTTCTTCAACATATCAGTCGAATTGAGTTCGGCGCCCAGGCTGAGGAGAGGCTCTTAACAGGGCGCGAAATGATACGAGCCATTTGCTATTGGTGTTCTGTTCGATCGGAGGTGGGTCAACACCGCATCTCGCGTGATATCTTCAAGGTAGTCATTGACCCCAATCACCCTGATGCTGACTTGTATCATTTCTATAATGAATGGACAGATGTTTACCAACAGCTATATGGGGTTCGACCTCCATCTGACGAGATGCGAGCCTCGATTCATGCACACTTCATTGAGCAGCGCAGGAGGCCCAAGAAGTTAGCTTTTGCTTGTCAAATTTATGACATGTCCAAATATAGATGGGGAACAGGAGTGAAATCCTACGAGTGGCTCATGAATGAGATTGAATCGTTGATGTTACGCGATAAGGAAGAATGGAGCATCAATGTGCATGAGAGCACTTTGAATCAACGTGCTCGGCAGGCGCGATTCGGCGGGAGTGGAAGTAACAACAATGACAATCGTCGAATTGCCAGCGGTAAAGCCGCTCCGGCAGAGGTAACAGCTCGACTAGGTAAACCCACAGATGTCATGAAGAGCGGATTGACTAAGGGCGAGACAACGTGCAAGTATGTACGTAAGGGCCAGGCCTGCCCGTACGCAGGACAGGGTTGCCCTTTAAACCATAAGAAGCCCAAGGCTGCCGCGCCGGCTCAGCCGGTTGCGGGAAATATGTCTAACGCCGCGCCAGCCCACAACAAGAACCCCAGAGGGAGGTCTGAAAAGCCCGAGGGCCGAGGCCGAGCGCAGCAGAGAAATCGGAGTCAATCCAATCGATCGCGTGGGAAAGAGAATCAGATGCCATGTTGCGCTTGCTCGCGAGACCCCAAGAACTGTCGCGGACCAGCAGATGGCTGCTATAAAGAACATAGAGGATTGACTGATGCTGAGAAGCTTAAACGCGACAAGTACGAACATGCGAAGCTTGATTCGGGGCAATCCCTGGGGTACGAGCGCACTGTTAAACAAGCCAATGCCGCTGCCGCTAATGTCTCGTCGTCAGCAGGCGATGGCGGCTCGAGGGCCTCCAGCAATACCTCCGAGAGACGCAAGAAAGACGGAGACAATGATAAAGGCAAAGGCAAAGGCAAAGACATGTTCTGCCGTTCTTTCAGGGACACATACAAATGTTCGCGCGGCAAGGATTGTTGGTTCGCCCAGACCACGCCTGGTCATCCGCGACATTGGATCCGCACTGGCGGCATAGCCGACAGTGCAGGAGGAATGATTGACATACTTTTATTAAAGATACTCTTTCTTGTGTTCCTTGTTCGACGGATGCGGCGAAGTCCGCGTCGGTCAAACCGAAAGCGGGGGGGGCTGGAAGATATCCACTGACCAAGTCAGCTTGGGGTGCCATCGCGCGCCCCGCCCCGTTGATTCGGGGCTTCCCTGGGCAGAAGCAGGCCAGCCCTAAATTTTTGAAGGCGTCTAGAAATGCGAGCGGAGGAGGCGGGGAGTTTCGCCGCGAATGCAAGGAACAGGTTGAGAATCTTGTCCATATCCTATCGAATTTCCTGTATCCTCTTTCTGCGGGCGCTATCAAGAAGCACTGGAGCGTCCCCACTAGTAAGAGTTGCACCCGATCTCAGACGAAGGGTCGGAGCGCGCTCCGTGTCCGATTTCACCCCTCCACCGAGGGGCCCGCCACCGCTTGGAGGAAGGCGCGTCGCCACGACTTGAAAGAGTTGCCTTCAAGTGACAAAGACAGGTGGAAGTTCCCAGGAGAGATACGCCGACAGATGTCTACTCAGTCGAGGGCGTCTGCTGCGGAGGCCCTGATCAGGGCGTCAGACCTGCAAGACGAAGTCTGGCACCTCTGGTTGAGGACCGAGGAGGGGGGCGAGGGCCCACACGGCGCAGCCGCTGCGGGATGCACAGATAAGGATGCTGCGTATCTTGGAGCGCTGAGCTTTATTATAGATGTGGGTATAACCTCATAGCGGAGAGATATATTAGAAGTGCAGGTGCAGTGAGATTGATCCGAAAGCTTCCGCAATCGATCACTCTGGATACTGCTGGGGGGGGGAGTCAAAAGCCCTCGGTTCAGTTCGCATCGCATGCCCTAAATTTAAGGGTGGTAGTGAGACTCCGTGTGTGATTTCGGTATGTGAGCGGTGCATGGATCACGGCTTTAGTTTCTTCTGGCCAGGCCAAAGACCTCACCTATTGTTGCCCAACGGTCACGGAGTGGACCTGATCGTTGAGGGCAAGATGCCATACTTGACCCTTTCAGGCAAAGAGGCGCTGGGTCAGTGGATGTGCGCGGTTGCCGCTGGGGGGGGGAGCTTCCTGAGCGGTGGTGTTGCGTGGCGCCAGGCGCCAAGGCATTCCTGGGCAATGTGGAATCTGCGGGAGGCCCTCCGCCCCATGCTGTCCAGCTCGCGTAACCATAGACCTGCATGCGCATGAGTTGATTGGTGCCCGCAGCTACGTCGACGGACGGCCGACTGAGATCGCGCCCGTTTTTCCGTCCTCATTAGACCCTGCGGATACTATCACTTATTGCTACTATTCGCTTCGAAAGGCTAGCGAAAGCGGTTGGAATCGGACGCCGACCGGCATTGCTGCCTCTAAGAGTCTCTCAACGTTGCCCTGCTACGGTCAAGCCGTTGGACAGAACGACGAGCAGCCCGGCAAAGCCGAGGCCTGCGCAGCCGCATATAAGAGCCCTCACTGGTACGGGGTCTCAGGATACCTCCCCTATGACATGGATCGAGGGTTGGATTCCAGTACGTGCGACGCGGCCCCCGGGCCCGAGGAGGGTGAAGTTGGAGACGCTGACGGCATCGACTTAGTCGACGTCGACGCACCGCCAGAGATGGACCCAGACGATGCGGAGGTTGAGGTGTCGGAATCCCCTGCCGAGCGGCTCAAAAAGGCCGCAGCCTCCCTGCCGCACCTTCTAACTCATACTCCCAAGAACCCATTATGTTCAGTATGCAATTGGGCCAAAACTATCAGAAAGCAACAGCGCAAACCGCAAAATAAAGGGCTGAAGGTTCCCCGCCCATGCGCTAACCCCACTTTGTTTGGACACCTGACGACGATGGACCGTTGGTTTGCGATGGATGAGCTCTCGCGGGGGCTCCACGATGAGACCGCGTGCGTGACTTTTCGCGACCGAGCAACGGATTTCCTCGCCGCTCAAGGTGTACACGACAAGTATGCGGTTCATGTCTGTAACTTTTTAGTAAACCTTAAGGCCCCGGAGGAGAAGTTATAATACTGTTATACAAATGGTGCGCGAGAGTTTGCAAGGGCACGTTGCGAGCTCAATATTGCACATGATCCTTCCACCCCAGGAAATAAGAAACAAAACGCCGTTGCTGAACGCGCAAATGGCGTGGTACAGATGGGGGCAAGAGCCTTGCTCATGCAGGCCGGTCTTCCACCACCAGATTGGACTTGCGCCGTCCGATACTTCTGTCTTTGCTACAATACTAGGACCCCTGAGGAGGGACAGTCAAGTTGGGAGCGACGTTTCGGATATAGATTTGAGGCACCGCTCATTCCCTTCAGGTCCCTCGTGCGCTACGTGCCCCCGCCTGAATCCAGATTCCGGACTGCCAAGACTGGCGCAACGATGATTCCAGGGAAATACTTGGGGTACGTGCACAAAGCGGGGGGATTGGTTGGACCAGATAGTTATGTTGTGCCGTTGAGACAGCTGGATGGACTTAACATGGAATCAGGGCGTACACCAGAAGGTAAACGACCCACCATTGAGAAGTCTGACCAGGTATACAGTAACATTTTGGATGGCTCAGCTGAAGATCGATCTCCCCAGTTTCCTTTGAGAAAAGCGTACGAGAAGGCAGTGACCGAAGTGCGTTCCGTTGCGATCCCTCCAGCCGAAGAAGCTGCGGCCGCCCCAGACGGACTACAGCCAGCAACAGGGATGCGATCGGACAACTTGATGCAAATGATCCTGCTGTCGCCATGCCACCGCCTTCCCAAGGAGGCGAGGGCGCCCCGCACTTCGACTCGGAGGCCGAATTAGAAGATGACGGCCCTAGCGGGTTGTGTGTGGAAGACGAGCCTGCGGTAGTTGACGGCAGAGATCCACGGCGAGATTCCCATCCACAAGATAAAAATCAGAAATTGGGGCTCGCGCAAATTGAGTACCGCTTGGATAGACAATCAAACTTCTCAGCGGCTAAGCCGCGTGAGAAGGCCCCCGGGGAAGGGCGACTTCTTGCTCGAGCAACTCAAAACTTAGACACGATGGAATACTTCGAAGATAGGCGCATTGTTGCCGGTATGACAAAAGAAGAATCAACGCAGAAGTTTCCATTGACGGGTCGAAGAAAGACATGTAGCATTCGAGTTGTTCTTTATTATGATCCAGACTACGTGCCTATAACTCGAGTGTGGGTCACTGACCCAGACCCGAAATGCGGTGCCCAGCGGTTGAGAAAGCTACCTGAATCCACCAGTCCTGGGATCCATCCTGGACGATGGTTCAATATGAATCAAGCTCAACGCCGACAGGCTGTGGAGCAATACAGGGCAGAGGAGAGGATTTTTCGGCATAGAAGATCCTGGTCCTTGTCTTGGCCTCCTGCGTGATATTGGCTTAGACGTGGATGATCCACCAACTCCGCCCGAATCCGCAGTGGCTCAGCCACTTGCGCCGCACCCTGAGGCAAGGCTAGCCGCACCGTGGGTGGCTGAGGGACTTCGTCGTTTGACGGCACAGGGCGGCCAAGCCGCAGCTGTGGCTACCGAGTCCTCTGAGGAGGGTGATTCCGATGAATATCTTTCGGATGACGAGGACATTTGGTGGAAGCAGACGTGGTATGGTGGCGCCAAAGCGCGTGACGGGGTTCCCTCCGGCCCAGCCAGTAGGGGCCCGTTATCCGATGATGAATCTGAGGATGCACAAGAGGCAAGCTTGACCTTGAGTCCGGCCGCCGCCGCGTCGCGGCGAAGCGTGCCTCGAACGCCATTGCAGAGCAACTCGGCTCCAACACTCAGCCATCGTGAAAAAAGAAAGATTTGATTTGCAATATGTTTAAAACCCTTTTATTGATCTTATCTCAGTTGCCGACGAACCCTTCCAACTTCCCAACGACTGGCAACATGCCAAGATTGATGCCGCTGTTGCGCGATCTGCATCGAAAGACGAGGCCAGAGCGAATAAAGACGCCCAAGCTGCCTTGAGAAAAGAACGGGATAGATTGCGATACCTTGGCACGCGGAAAGAAGAAGGCGTCAGAGAATGCTCTGACGTTGTCGCCGATCTCAACGGACCGACGGCGCAGTTTGGCCGGCTGTTTGCGATACTTGTTGAAAAGAACTCGGAGTTGCCACTGGGGCATAAAGATCGTAAGTACAAAGGTCGGGTAGTTTTTGATGGTTCGAGTGTGAGAGATCAGAATAAGGATGTAGCGTTGTTCCAAGAACTTTCCAGCAGTCCTGCTACAATGCAGGCTAGCAAAGCAGCTGACACCTACGGTCTATTCGAAGGCCATAGTATTGAGCAAGCTGACGCCCGCCAAGCTTACACTCAGTCAAGGTTAGGCGGCACCCCGACTTGGGTATTTCTACCCCGCGATGAATGGCCTAAGGAATGGTCTCACATGCGTAATCCCGTATGCCCGTTATATCTCTCGTTATACGGACATCCTGATTCAGGAGGATTTGGGGAAGAGCATTGCGAAGGGCATGTTACAGCAAAAGGCTGTGTGAAGTGTAGTCCGTGGCGTAGCTGTTATCTCCACAAGGAAATGAAACTTTTCCTGATCATCTATGTTGATGATTTCAAGCTGTCCGGTCCTGCAGACAAGCTTGCAGAGGGATGGAAAGTACTACACGAGCCCTCAAAAAAAACTGCCCCAAGGGAATAGAGATAGACCTTCCGACTGCGGTTGGAAGATATTTGGGATGTGAACATCGACTACACAGTGGGTTGAATGGCAAGGCGAGTTGCCCGCAGTTTTGGATCCGCCGCCTCCTAAAGTTAAGAAGAACGCCTCCGTCACAGACGAGAGTAGCGAGGAGGAAACGGGGGGTGACTCGGCGGCGCAGCCGTCCGAGCCATGCCAACCGAGAGAGCCGAGACAAGCCAGAGTCATAGAGTATGACATGACCGAATTCTTTGATTCTTGTGTCACGTTATATGCTCAACGAACGGACACTGATCCAGCTACCTATCCCGCTGCAGGCACCCCACTCGGCCCAGAACTAATTGACCTCGAGGATGGCCAAGGTGGCCCCAGAGGCAACCTTTATTCTCCGGCAGAAGAGGCCACAGCATCCGCGTTACACATCAAAATCGACGCGGGGCCTCCTGACCAGAAAGTAGAAGTTCTTGGCCTTGCTGCCGCAGCGGCAAGCCCCAATGATCCAGAGCCACCGACGCAGTCGGGAGTGCTTCAGCCCATCGCGGCGAAAGTCTTGATGAAGATATTTCACGGTGCAAGAACGGCTAGATATGACTTGCTTCGCGCCGCGTGTCAGACGGCCCAGTTGTATTACCAAATGGACAGAGCAACAAGACATGGACCTTTTTCCGCTTCATCTGTTATATATAATGTACCTCTCACTACCGCACCTCTTCGTGGGTAGGTGACAAAATGGAGGATGTCGTGTTGAAGCGATACTCTGACGCGGATCTAGCAAGTGACATTCGAACGCATCGGAGCACGAGTGCCAGCTTTCAAGCCATATGGGGCTCATGCACTAGAGCTGGACAGTCTGTAGGATCGCAACGACAGGCTTGCGTTTCCCACAGCACACTTGAGGCAGAGATTGTGGCTGCTGACCTTGCTTTGCGAAAAGAGCTGCTTGCAGCGCTACCGCTTTGGGATATACTGCTTGACAGACAGGTGCGATGTTTGTTCTTAGAAGATAGCCAGGCAGTGTGCAAAGTCATCAAAGCGGGCGGGTCAATGAAGCTCATGCACCTACCGAGAACACATCGGATTGATGCTGCCGCTGTGTCCGAACAATTTTCTCGGGGTGTTGTTGAGCTCCAGTATGAAAGGACCCAAAATGAAGCTGCAGACATTGGAACGAAGAGGTTCACTGACCATTTGGCTTGGGTTAAAGCTTCATACTTTGTCAACATTGTAACTCCCAAATTCTGGGCCGCCCAGCGGTGCCAGGACTGTTTAGAGTCGATGTTTTCTGACGGACTTCCCCTGAAACCCGGGGGGATTTTGAAGCCCCGCTTAGGTCCTGGTTCGGGCTTGCGGAGAGGATCTGTTGCACCTAGCAAAAAGATGGACGAAAAGAAGAAGCGCCCCAATAAGGGTAAGTCCATTGTGCATACATCAAAACCAATAAATATCCCAGCGGCACCCGGTGGCGCCATCTACCCGGCCGGAACTAAGGCCGCCCCCGGCAAAGCCGTGGTGGCACGCGCCCCCAGCAAAGCTGCGGTAGCGAACGCGCCCGGCCAAGCCGTGGAAGCAGGTGCAATTACTCCTGCAATGACCGAAGGAGGTCAGAGCAGAAGCTCCGAGAAAACCAGAACGATGGAGGAAATAACCAAGAAAAGCTCCGATCGTGAAATGAAAGCAATGTTTGACATGACTGACAGCGGAACTGAGTCAGACACATCAATCTTGCCAAAAGAACTATACAAAGGATATTCGAGTAATGAGCCAGCCAGGGATACGGAAGAAATACGTGGTCATAACCTTCTCCTCCCTCATATTCCTCCTGCTGCTGTTGCCAGTTTTCTGGGCACAACGGATACGTGGACACAACAGGGACAGAGTTTGAAGCGCTGGCATTTCGTTCCGAGACTTGTTACGCTTATGCCGGCAACCAGTGATTGCCCCATCGGCCCGGAAAGGTTAGACGATAGGCGTCGTACTTTTGCCATTCATACCCAACGCGGTTTGACGGTTGACCGCGCAGATAATTGGCGCGACGAAGATAACAAATATCATCGCCCATGTGAGCATGATTCGAATGGCGATTCCAGCGACGGTGACTATTGTCCTAGCAGATGGACTGGGTGGACAGAGTTCTGGATCCGAGAAGGTTGCGCCCCGGCCACACAGTGGACTGGGGAAAGACTCTTGTTAGAATATTGTTGTGGCCTTCAGAGCAGGATAGGAGATCCGAAGAATTTCGTTGACAACTCGTGTAGAGTGATTCGATGCACTGAGACGGAAGATATGAGGACTGATGAGGGACTTAGGTTGGCTTTGAATGATATTAAAACGTTCAAAGGAGAACGCATTACGTTATGGGGCTCCATGCCTTGTTCGGGAGGTCCCCCCTGGCAATATGTGAGCGAAGCACATTATTTTCGCGCCGGAAACCATAGAGCGATGCGCAGGCTTCGTGGCATTAGGACTGACTTCAGATATCTGTTTTGGAATTTTCGTGAGATTGCCCGTGCTGCGCGCACAGAACGGGGGGCATCGTTTGCATTGAGTGGCCGACCCAATGTAACTTCTGGAGGGATCCTCAGGTGAAAGAATTCACGAGAGAGTTAGAGTTTGTCAAGACAGCGCTGCATGGATGTCCGTACGGACTGAAGGATAGCAAGGGTAATTTCATGAAAAAGCCCTGGACGATAGCTACTACCTCCTCCGACGTTGCGGAGGGACTCGAGCGCAGATGCGACGGCGCGCACGAGCATGTTGAGGCTAGAGGACGCGAGTGTAAGATTGCAGAAGATTGCACGGATGCTTTTGCCAGACAGGTCCATATTGTTGTTGCTCGAGCTGCAGAGAGAGTTTTGTCGTCTCGTCGTCGTCCTATCCTTCCCTCAGATCTCGTTTGCGCCGCTGCCGTTTCGTCTCTAGAGCTCGCGCGGGCTGCCATGCGGCCGGCCCCCCCTCGGATCGCGCCGTCGCCTTGCGGCGGCTGCGCGAGCCTTGCCTGCCGCGGCCCCCGCGCGCCCAAGAGAGCATCGACCAAACCCATGTGTCCACTGTTGGGAGACCCAGCGGTTAAGCCGTCGGGGGAGGACGTTGTTTCGATCTGCTCAGACGACACCATAGACGAACTCTTCCCCGACTCACTTGAGAAGGGAAATTCCGGGATTAAGCCCAAAGAAAACATTCCCCCCGAAATTATTCGAAAGGCTACCCCACCGGCGCAGCCGAGCGAGGAAGCTCCCCCACCGGCTAAGCCGACTGGGGACGAGGCTAAACCATTTAGCCCGAGCGATGTCGTGGTGGATGAAGACATCGAGATGGAGGTTGGTGTAGAGATTCGCGGAAAAGAGATCGTTGCTCGCAAAAGGGCAGCCGAGATAGCTATCCAGGACAGTCAGCCTGCCAAGAAAGCGGCCACCTCCGGTCCAGTAGACAACGATTCCAGAAAAGAGAGACCAACATTCCGTTGCTTTCCCGACAAAAAGAGAGAGTGGTCTAGAGTGGATCACACCGGGACCGTCAAGTTTGCACGCAAGCGGGGATGGAGTTGGCGCTTTACGATGTGGAGGCACGACGTGTTATACACGCGGAACGACCAAGTCGTGACCGCACTAAAGGCTAACCTGGACGTCACATCGCAGACGATTTTTCAACGTCTGTATTCTCAGGTCTCGCTGGATCCGTGGATAGTGCACTGGGCAACATGTGACAGAAAGGCAGCATGCCGTTTCGATTGTGCCCCCCTAGTCTGGACCATATCCCCGTGGGTACATTCTTCCAATCGTACCCGGATGAAATGACGAGGTTGGTCTGTAAGTTGTACACGAACCCACCAGGGGAGGCGCGTCGCGCTGTTCGAACTCTTGAAAAAGGAGAGGTTATTGGTCCCAGCGTTGGCCCAGCCATGCGGTGTAAGACAATTGACGGAGATTTTGTAAGCGTCCCAGTGAAAGACCACTGGACAGAAGGAGCCCCTGAGGTGTGGTTGAACATTTGGGGCCCGTCTCCCCGGGCGCCTCCCCGTGGCGCAGCCGCTGGGGATGGTTGGGGAACAAGGTTTGCCCTTCCCGCGGTCAAGGGTTTGCCTCGCACGCCGGCGCATGTGGCTGAGGAGGCACTCACCGCTACAGCAAGAACAAACTATTTTGAGGTCCCCCATCAGCAGGCGATGCATTGGCGCAAGGAACAACGACCATGGAAGCGGCCGCCGAATTTGGATGAGTGGCTTGCCAAGGACGGCCTTGATCCCGAGGCCGATGCGCAGTCGCCACCGAAGAAATCGCGGATGACAGCGGAGGCACCGAACGACTCAGTCGCTTCGGCAAGCCATCAGACAGACGCTGCCACCACTCAGCCCTCGCTGGGCAATCCTGGAGTCGGCCGGCAGGCTGCCGGCGGATCATCCGCCGAGCCATCCTCGGGTCCGGCTAACCCTCCCGGCCCAGCGGGCGATGGGGCAGGTGGCGGCTCTCCCCCGGGCTCAGCCGGAGGTGGAGGGGCTCCGCCTGGATCAGGTGGTTCTTCTTCGGGAAATGCTCCACCCCCTCATCCCTCCTCTGGAGGTGGCGGCGGAGATGGGCCGCCCGAATCGGGGCCGCCCGCGACCGACGCTGAGTCGAGTGACCCGCCCAATGCCGCCCTACATTGGGCGAGGTCCCTGGAATGTCCTCGACGATCATCGATTGCAGGGCAATGTTGCATCCGATCCTAAGGCCCCGACAAACGAGTGGCAGGTTAAGGTGAATGAGATTCTCGAGCATTATAATGAAATTACGGACCCGATGATGGCTACCTGGGCAGTCAAACTAACGTTTCTCCAGAAGTGCCAGGCCATCTCGCAAATCGCTCGAGTAAACGGACACTCGTGGATCCCAATCATAGGTGAGGACATTGCGGCCATGTCGGACACAGGGAGACCAGTTACTGACTTCTTTCGCCCACTGTGTGTGATGAATAGCGGGTCGTATATTCATTGGTCTTATTATGTCCACATTGTTTCAGACTCCACAATTGCATTCAAAGAACAAGGGCAAAACAAATGCAAGTCCAGTCTTCTCCCTGAGCATGATTTGCGGGAACATGTGTTTGGAAGCTCGCAGACCATCATGAGTGGGTGCTTGGCCTCGGCGATTCAGGAGGCCGCTTCGAGCTTCAAGTGGAGTAGACATACGCACTTTAAGAAGGGGATCCATACTCCGATGCGTTTCATCTTTTGGAATTTCAATGATTTTGTAGATGAGACCAGTGAGTTGAACGGAGTCGGCACTGGGCCAAAACGGCAGGACAATCCGTTAGCTTTCGCAGGGGGCCTCAGAATATTAATAAAGGCAGCGATTAAGCTGGTGGACGACGCGATGAACCGTGCTGCTGACGGAGCGATAGAGATCATGTATGTTGGTGGGGACCACAGATGCTGGCAGACAAATGGAGCTGGCATAAGCCCGATGTGGGATGATGTTGCCACTCTTGTTAGGGCCAGAATGAACCGTCGAATCGAACACTACAAGGCTATAGGGCTTTTCCGAAGAATAATGATCCTCGACGGAGTGAGCCTTTACCGACAGCTTCGGCACCGCCCAGGAGACATCTTTCACTTTGCTTCGGACCACAATGAGTTCAAAATGAGCAAAGGCGGGCAAATAGTGAGCGCGAACGCGGGCCAGTTATGCGCAGAGTACATGGCCAAGACCGCCAGGCTGGCCGTGTTATTTTTCTGCCAACCTTCCGGCGGCTCAGCCGTTCGTGGAGGCGGCGTAGCAAGGTCGACAAGAGCTGACGGGCATGCCGAGCAGGAGGCGATTATTAATGAGCTAGTCATGTACTGACCAAATTCGAGCCCCAGAGTAGGCAATACACCCACGTCTTTGCTGAGCACTCGCCTGTTTACAACAGCTGTGAGTTCTGAAGACTTTCCAGCCATCCAAGATGGGTTTGGAGGTGGAGCTATCCACTCATATTATTCAGCAGCTTTTATTGACTTTCTCAAGCAGGGAATGGCACATACTGACTTTTTCCTTTGGAAAGATGACAATTACTTCTTGCCGCGCGGGCCGATTTTCTGTCCGGGAATGCCGCCGGAGGGGCAACGCCTACGATCGGCTGATGAAGGTGTGAAAAATGATGAGCATATGCGCGCGGCGCTGGACGAGTTGCAAAAGGCAGCGCCGACCAAGGCACCGAGCGGCTTTGCCGTTTCGGGGGGTAGTTCGGCCTCGAGCGGCACAGCCGTCCCGGGTCATTCCGCGCCACTGAGCGGCCCAGCCGTTTCCAGTGGAGTCGCCGCGCCCAGCGGCTCAGCCGCCTCGGGCAGCGATGCAAATGCGAGGGCGGCTCTGCAGCCCAGCAGTCCCCCTTTGGCGCCGGCTACGGACTTTCAAGAAGCCCAAACGCCTGGCGAAGCAGCGGAGGATCTTCTTCGCAAGAAATGCCCCGCGGGAAGGTTAACCGCGCTCGGCGGCAAACACTTGTTCCCACAGCGTCTCAAGGAAAACGCTGATCCCAACAGTAACGAGGATAGGGAATTTGATTGGCCCTATCATCTGCCATATCAAAAGATAAAGAAGTTGCCTTATAGAAGTGCGACAGGGCCAGAACTTGTTCAGTATGATTTTCTCCGACCATTTACGGTCGCGAGCGGCAACCTCCATCGGGGCATGATGCCTGGGAACACGTACCCAGGCGAGGAAGGCCGTGTTGCAGAGGTTGCAAAAGGGAATCTTCCGCCCCGAAGCCAGGAGTTCAAGATGGTTCAGAGAACCGCGAAGGGGGAAGCGTGGTTGGCTTTTCAGTTGTTACAGAAGTCAACAAAAACCCCACCTCTGGAACCAAGTTATGTGATTCCGAACTGGGCACGCTTCTTCAGGATCAAAGCCGACCGGTCAAGGGCAGACCCAGCAGCCATTGTTACTGATCGTCTGAACTGGGCTAAGTTGTCGGCGAAGATCCACAGAGCGGGCCTTAGCCATTGTGTTGAACTCTCGTTGCCTTTCTTCGTGGAAGACGAAAAGCTTGCGGAAGTCCAGGACCCATCCACAGGCTGGTCTAAACAATCGCACGGCACGTCCGTGACTGCCCTTCATGCAATATTGGAGGGCCACCAATTGCTTCCTTCCGACCCCAGGTACGGAGGTAACATCAAGGCGAACAAGGTTGGGGTGTACTCCTTTCCATGTGTTGATAACCCTCAGACGCACGCGACGTATTCTGTTGCAGAGGAGACCTTCGGATATGGTATCTGGATTGCTGCAGAGATTGTTTTCTTCACGAAAAACCCAGCCGTCATCGACGGAAGGCCGGCGCAATATGTTAGCGACCCAGCCGGGGACGTATTGCACGAGCTCAGACTATACCATTGGACCCCCGCAGCGCTTCATGTCACGCCAGCCTATGTACACTTGCAACCCGTTGCCAGACAGAAGGGTTGGAACCTGGAGCAAGATTTCGGGGTCGAACGGCATCGAGATGATGATCGGGCGAATGCCACGGACAAAGTCCGGGAGGCACAGAGAGAGTGGGTTCCAAACTTTGAACCTATTGACTGTCAAAAGGGAACGAGTCCATACTTCGACAACGAGACCTTCGATGATATTTGGCCATGGTTCCAAGGGAGCCAGGCTAAACAAGATTCACCCATCACACACAGATGAGGCTTCGGAGGAATCCACGAAGCTTGTTCAAAGGAATAAAGAAGAGGAGGAACAATTGAAGATAACGGCGGAAGCAAAACAGGAGTCGCCGGCGGCTCAGCAGTCCGGCGCTCAGTTTTCGATTGAGGCCGAAAGCTTCCCGAATTTAAGACAGGCTGCAGCGCGCACTGAGAGAGCGTTCAAGCCTCCGCCCCCGCGGGCAGAGAGGCTCGGCCCTTGAATCCTAAGGCAGACGCACCTGCGAAAGTGCCAATGCCCCCTCCTCCTCCAAAGGAGGGGTTGCCTAAGGAAGTGCCGAAGGAGGAAGCTTCGAAGAAGGCTCCGCCGCTACTTTATGCAATGGCACCGCCGCCGGCTACGAAGCCGAACGTTGCACCGCTTGAGGGCGCACTACAGGCGAAGCAGACGGTGGCTAAGAAGGCCCCGCCTCCGCCACAATATATCCAGAAGCGTATTCGATGAATCCCCCGCCGGCCAAGATGCCTCGCAATGATAGGGGGGGCGAGAACCTCCTGGCATCTTCATCGACGCAGCCGCCGGCAAAGCCGGGAGGCAAGGACACGGATAGCGGCCCGCCTAAAGCCTGGCAGCCGAGTCTTCGTGAGCCTCCGGTTCCTCTGACTCAACTCACCAGGTCGAACGACGTTGTCTATCCCCCCCAGCCGATCAAAGCCGTCAGAAGGCACAGACCCCGACCAAGGCTGCACCTGCATGGGTGAGAGACCAGGGGGCCTCACAGCATGCCCAAGGCAGCGCTGCGAAGGATCAACCCGTTAAGTCGAAGAATCCTGTTGAAGGTTCAAAGGCGACCGAGGCAAAAGCGACGTTCGCCGAGGACGTGGCTCCTGCCCGACACGGAGGCGACGACACGTCAGGCATCCCTAAGGCAACCCCTCGGGCATCCTCATGATTATCAAAGAAGTCTCCAGAATGCAGTTCTCGGGTCAGAGAGCACGTAATGTATTGAGAAATCAGAATGATTTCTTTGACCGATGGCGCAATCTCGCGGTGACTTGGCCGCAAGAGTCTGGCTATCTTGAAGAACAGGGCGCGGAGGCCGAAGCGCACATCGAAATTGCGAAGAACATTTACTTGAGGTTCAAAGCAAGAAACAAGCATGACCAGGACAACTATTCGGGCCCATGGTTGAAATTTGCGGACGCTGTCGTTGAGCAGATCCTCGAACTGGACCCGCATTTCGCCCGTGCTCCAATGATAGCCGAAATGAGTGCGAGGCCTAAGCCTCATGCCAAAGGAGAATCTGTTGCGAGTGGAAGTAGACTTCCAACTCCCCCAGCACCTCCGCCCGGCCCAGCCGCGACAGAAAACCTTCCGCCCCATCCGCCTGGCCCGGCCAAAGCGGAACAGGAGCAAAGGAATAATGATGAAATGATGGTGGGCTCGGGTGCTCATGCCGCACAGCCTGAAGCACCTCAAGAGCAGTCTTCCCCCACGGTCGTGCCGTCGGAAGAAGAGACTGCACCTGCTGCCAAGGTGCCAGCACCATCAGCCGCTCTGAGCGGAAGTCAGGCAGCAGAAATTTCCTCTGCAGAACGGAAACCGGATGCCACAGGCACCCTGGGGCCCTTGGAAGCCGGCGCTGATCTTGCGAATGCCAAAGTTTTTCCGTATGATGCGGATCCTGAGATGTTCTTTACCATCGATGAAGAGCATTATCGATCAGGCCCAGCAACTGCGAATTTCTTCTGCAGAGCAAGTCTGCCACCTGTTCCTGATAGAAGACAGCGTCAGCCCACGGATATGCTTCCCCAGGAGGAGGATCAGGAGATCAATGTTGGGCATGCTGACTCGTTTAGAGGCAGACAGCTTTATGTTTCAAGTAACGAACGCGGACAACTTATTCAGCGTACGCCTCCTGCAATGAGGCAGAAAGTTCGCGAAGCTCATGTGACTGGTCCCGTTCCACCGCATATTGAAGCCATACGCAATCAGAGAGATAATACGCTTAAATATATTGCAGAATTTGCTGAAGACCCGATCTTCGCGTTATTGGGCTACCTCAATCAAGATGACGGTACATTCAACCAAGCACGTGAATTTCTCCGAGCTGAATTTTACTCCGATGATGTCCCAGTAGGATTCGCTCCGAGGTCTTTCAAGTGCCTGAAATCGTTAGTAGTTGGGGCTGATGATCGCAATAATCCAGCTGCCTTAGGCAGTACTGACTTTTGGAGGCCCCAAAGCTGCCGAGTTAACGAGTTTGCCCAGCACATAGGTAAGTGCGCGGCATATCTCGCGAGGCATTGCTCGGACTATGCGAGATCATCGGGTGGCTGGGTCTATTTCGAAGACCTAGTACAATAGATTGCCGAGGACGGATTCAGTTACCAGTCGTATGCTCTGGCTGCGCACGGCATAGCCGCGTTGCAGCCAGAAGCAGTGGAAGTTTTGAGGGTTGTCCCTGCATATAGTGATAACATCAGTGGAACGAGTGTTTACAACATGTGGCAAAATTACAAGGCGCGCCCCTCGCAAACAAAAGAGAGGAGTGCGGTTGCCATACCTGTCTTCTATCGCGTATGCCAGGGACACTCCACTTTTGTTGCTTCCATAGAAAGAATGTGCGTCCCATATGACCCTGGCCAAGCCAGGAGTCACGGGTCCCTTCTCCATGTCACGGACATGCAGACGTTCCTGGAATCTACAGATGGAAGGGTACGCTTTCCGAAGAAAGATTCTGGGCTTTGCCTTGAAACGGACTACGAACTACTAAGGCTGCTTCCGACCAAAAGGAGCCCAACAATGCCAAATGCAAGGCATATCCTTCCATGGTTCAGCCAGCGGAGGTATGGGGGGGCTCCCCCATCCGAGGCGGTTTGTAGATATGGGCAACCACGCGCAAGAAGGAGAGCCGCCAACAGTTGGGACGTGGCCCGAAGAGGACACAGTCCATCTGTGGGATAAGCTCCCCAACCATAGAGATTCCTGGCCACTAATTCTTGTGTTCACCGGCCGAGTACTCGCTCGCTTTTCATATAGAATTTGCCAGGACGGGACTCTCGTGTCTCGAGAGGTGCCGAGGTTCACTGATATTGGCAAGGCCGTTGCCCTTGTTAAAAGTGGAGACCCGACGGATCCCAGAAGCCAGCAGATGTTTTGGTCCGTTGTTTTCAACCATGAATGGGCTTCATACGAGGTGACTTTTGACAACGAATCAGTGATCGCTTGGATTCACACTGGCGAAACGCTATCGTTGGTCCCAAATCACAAGCCTCAATTGTCGCCCGAGGCGCAAGGACGTGTTCAGTCTGTTCCATGGACCGACGACGGTAGGTTTTTGTGCTGTCAATTTCACTGGGTGCGCACGGGCTTTGGACACTGTCCTTTTTGCAACTGTCGGATCAAATGCAAACATAGAGTCACTCATGGCTATATGCTCCAGACGTGGAATAAGGAGACCATTCCGACATCCCTTAAGGCAAATGGAATTGAATTACATGTGGACAGCCCTGATGATCTTCCCAATACGCGTGCTGAATGGATCGGTACGCGTGTGCAAAGACAAAGGAGAGCCTCTGCGAATGAAATGAACAATATCCGCAGTAATCAACAGCAGGAGCGCAAATTGGCAAATGGGGCATTCACACGCATGGCTGCCGCTGGCCAAATCTTTGGAAACAGCCAGCCGGGTAGCTTTCCTGCCTGGGTCCCAGACAACGCCGCGGCACAGCCGCCGGCGCGTCATGGCCCTTTCTTCCAGTATTTGGAGCCCTTGAAACGGAGGTTCATTGGATGGCACATTCTTGGCGTCAAGAGCGAGGACGCAAGTTCTTTCAATTCAGGCATGGTGGCCCCTGCTTTGGAAAACGGATATTGACCAGTATGCGCGCCGAATGTCTTGTCCGGCCCTGGCAGCCGTCGACTGGCCAGACCAGCCAGACGACCTCCATGAACCGATTAACGGTTGGGAAAGATGGCAGCGCACGATGAATCATAAAAACGTTTTTGTCCCGACACTCCAGACGGTAGTCGATCAAGTATCCATGGGAAGACCGTGGATGCCCATGCAGCAAGACGATGCCGCAGACGCCGCAGGGCACAGCCTTCGCGGACGTCCACCGGTTGCCTGGGAAAACAGCCTTGTGGCAAGACCGAGTCGTGATTCTCGGTCCGTCACTAGGCGAGCAAACCAGTGTCGCGACCGTCGTCTCATAGCGGGAATGATGCAACCTGCCTCCTGCCAAGCCGAGACGGCAGACGCAAACCTGCAGGTCACACTTTACTTCATTGCCATCAGCGGGTCTAAGACCACGCTGATTACTGGCGGGACGATCAACCTTGATCATCCCATCGGATATTCATTTTAACACTGCGAGGAATGTTCAATTAATATATCTTTGACCGGGATTGAGGCTAGAGCGATAACAGCTCAATATGTCATCGAATACACTACTGCCCGCTCAAATACCAATGATCCCAATAGGTTGCGACTGTCAGGGGAAACACAACATGAAGTCCCAGAAATCGTGAGGAACATCGTTGAAGGGAACTGGATGGCCCCTGTATCGGAAATGCAACTTGGTCTTCGCATAATGAGAGTGATTGATATCGTTCGCGAAATCATGAGCTCCTTTATCTCGGAAGGACACTTCGTAGATTACCCGGGGGAGCAATTCTCACCGCGGGCGGGAGCTCAGATGATGACCCTTACAAGCGACGAAGGGATGCATGTGCCCTTGACTGTCGCATCCGCGCTGCGGTTCAAACGGGCGGCCTCATAGAAGAATAGGCCCGTAATTTAGGTAGACAACTGCGAACCGATATTCGTCGCCAGGGCTCATTGGTACCAGAGGCCATTTATTGGCTTTAAAGCAGGCGCGTGGATGATAACACGGAGCTCCAAGACAAAGATGTAGGCCCGTTCCGTACTGCATGCGGTATATTTGGCATTCCTGTAGCTACTGCTGCTAGGAGCATGCTGAAGTTCATTTGCGATCGAGAACATAATGTTCGTGAGAGTGGGCGCGCCAGTGAGCCCCCCGACAGCCAAGCTGGTTCGGTGGGGCCGAGACGACCGCAGGACGCGGTGAAAGCGAGACCGCAACTGCCACCCCCGCCGCGCAGTCCTGACGTCCAAGACGCTCGGGCTGGCGACGAAGTTACCGAATCCCCATATTCTGCCAGCGGCCCAGCCGCCTCGGAAGGAGAAGAATATTCATGGTATTCAGACACACGGGATTGGTCGAAGCCCCAGCGCGCGCGCGATGGTGCCATGGATGTCGGCCAGGGCGCTGCTGGCTACGACCCGCTCGTCTCCTACCCGCACTGCGTAAATGATGTGCAGGGCGGATGCTACGTCCATCGGGATCGGATCTGGTGGCTGTCCTACGACGTCTGGTGGTCGCAGACGTGGCATGTCCTCTCTCTGGCTGAACATGATTTTCGCTTCCCGCCAAAGGGGAAGGCGTCCAAGAACAAAGACAAGCACTACAGATCAGCGCACTACGCTGGCCGCGGCAAAGCGAGGCCCCGCTCGCCTCGTGGAGGCGGAGGACTAACAGGAGGCTCGGCGCCATCGCATCCGAGGCCCCCGACCCCGCCGACGGGGGCAACCCTTTCGAGGATCTGGACTGAGCCCGGCCCGCGTGACTTAGTCGCCGCAGGCGTATGCGAGAGAATTCTCGCCGATCGACGAAGTCGCATCGGACGAAGAAAGCAGCTCTACCGATCGACAAAGTCGTACCGGCGGAGAGAACTTATTTATCTAATGGTGGGAGTCGTCGGGCCTCTTCGACCCTCAGCCCCCTGGCAGCCGCCGCCGAGCCGTAAAATTATTTTGCGGTTGGCTCCGGTGGTTGTGTATATGTACGGGCCGGGGTGCTGTGGCTGGATGTGCTCTACGAGGCCCGCCGCGGGGGGAGTAAATATGCTCTTCTCCGCCTCATCTTAATACTGCTTATCATATTGCTTGCCTCGCTGCGCACTGTATGACTGCAACTGCGGTACTATCCCGCAGCTGTTTGTGCTCGAAGGTGAAAAAGGAGCGCG
Organism: Prorocentrum cordatum; assembly: GCA_963575745.1. Classification (NCBI taxonomy): domain Eukaryota; class Dinophyceae; order Prorocentrales; family Prorocentraceae; genus Prorocentrum; species Prorocentrum cordatum. The sequence goes on from CAUYUJ010007669.1 coordinate 134,385, forward strand.
CCGCTGTGCGTCCGCGCGCGGGCGTCGGCCGTCCGGCCTCCTCCCTTACCATACCTAGAGTACATTTGCTTACCGGTTATTTGTCTTATCGATGTCTCATTCCCGCACCCTCTACCACTGAGCAGAGTGAACGTGAGACCTTAATTCCTTTGTCATATTACGCCGATTCTCAGAGGAAAGACTGTTGATGCTGATGGTGATGCTAGTGGATGATGCCCTGAGAAAGGCCGAAGTTTGACCGATGCGAGGATGTCCTTAGAATTGCCGAGCATTGTCCGTCGTGCCCTTTTCAGCGATTCGAGGATGTCCACTGGACCTCTCCCGCTCCTCCTGCCGACCTGGCCGCCTGTCCAACGACCAACGACGCATGACCCCTGTGCCTCTCACATCCTCGGCTGCTCTCAGAATGGCCCTCTTCGCCAGGGTGACCTCTCCAGACGCCCGGCGTCTCCCGGGCGGCCGCCGATCATCAGTGCGGTCGGACCGAGGTGTAAGACCGAGGTTGGTTCGGGGAGGTATCCTCGTGTTCTTTGTGATTGTTGGATGGTCTTGTGCACCCTGGGGAAGGTACCATTGGATGTTCTGTTTGGTTTGGCCGGCGGAGGGTCTCGTGTTTTTGAGGGATGCTATCCTGGCCCAGGTCCGATTGTGGAAGCGCTTCTGCAGAGGAGAAAGAAAGAGAAGGGGGAGGGAGGAGGAGGAGGAGGAGGAGGAGGAGGAGGAGGAAGAGGAGGAGGAGGAGGAGGGGGAACCCAGCCCAGCAGCCGCTCAGGAGCTGCCCGCCGCGCAGGCCTGTCCCCCCGCCGACGCCGCTCGCGGCGGCGACGCCGCGCGCGCCGCCTCGCCGCGCGGCGAAGCCCCGCTGCGCCGGCGGCGGGCGCCTCGGCGCGCGCCCGCCCGCCGCGCCGACGCGGCGGAGGCCGTGGCCGCGGCGGGGCCTCGGCCAGCTCGGCGGGACCTCGGCGCCGCGCCGGCGAACGACGCGTGGCCTGAGGAGCTCGTGGGGCGTGCTGGCCCGCGGCGTCGGCGGTGGGCCGCCGCCGCCGCCAATCGTCGGCGTCGTCGTCGTCGTCGTCGTCGTCGTCGTCGTCGTCGTCGTCCTCGTCGTCGTCGTCGTCGTCGTCGTCGTCGTCGTTGCTGTTCAGACCCTTAGATCCTCGCGTTGCAGTTTCCCCCAACCATCCTGTGGTGTTGGGTCCTCGTTTTGAAGAGACGGTCCCCGCGTTCACTCCTTCTCCTCCCGCTGCCCGCTCCTTCCTTCCACTCCTCGCCTATGCCCTCCGTTCGTTTTTGTTCGGCACGCCCGTCACACGCTTCGTGGCCCCATAGGGAGCTCCACCGAATGCCCCAGTGGCTGCGCTCGCATGACACCACCGCACCCATTTCGGCTCATTCCTCACTCTTGTCGTGGCCCCATAGGGAGCTCCACCGAAGGCCCCACTGGCTGCGTTCGCATGACACCACCGAACACATGTCGGCACACCCCTCACACGCTGCGTGGCCCCATAGGGAGCTCCATCGACGGCCCCAGTGGTTGGCTGCGCTCGCCTGACACCACGGCGCCCATCTCGGCACACCCCTCATTCGTTTCGCGGCCCCATGAGAAGCTCCACCGAAGGCCCCAGCGGCTGCGCTGGCATGACACCACCGCGCCCAGTTCGGCACACCCCTCACACTTTGCGTGGCCCCAGTGGGAGCTCCACCAAAGGTCCCGGTGGCTGCGCTCGCATGACACCACGGCGCCCATCTCGGCACACCCCTCATTCGTTTCGCGGCCCCATGAGAAGCTCCACCGAAGGCCCCAGCGGCTGGGCTCGCATGACACCACCGCACCAATGTCGGCACGCCCTTCACACGTTTCGCGGCCCCACAAGTAGCTCCACCGAAAGCCCCAGTGGCTGCGCTCGCATGACGCCTCCGCGCCCATTCCGGCACACCCCTCACACGCTTCGTGGCCCCATAGGGAACTCAACAGTCGGCCCCAGTGGCTGAAGCTTGCATGACACCACCGCACCCATGTCGGCACACCCCTCACACGCTGCGTGGCCCCGTAGGGAGCTCCACCGAAGACGATACCAACAGATGTGTTATTCACAATTGCGTATGGTTGGGTCCTTTGCCAGGATAATGTTTCACAACGGGCGTTTTCGCCCAGTTTCGATCCCCGGGTCCCTCACATATCGGCTCTTTTCGCGAAGTGGCGCAGAGAGCTGGGGTCGGGGGAGGCCCACCCCCCGGTTCGAAACGCGCCGCCGAATGTTCCCAAGGCAAGCGCCCGTGAAACGCGTTCTCTCCGAGGTCTCGAAATTGACGCGTGTCTCTTAGCATCGCTTGGACGCGCGCATTTTCTCGGCGAGGACCATCGAGGAGCATCCTGGATCATCTTGCAACGAAGAGCACGCGCGAAATAAGATGGACGTCCGAGCGTTGGCAAGGTCTCCATCATCCACCATTCCTCGTCCCCGCTCACACTCTCCTTTGCAGCCTTCCCCTACTCGACCCCCCTTTTCCCATCCATCGCACCCCTGCTCTCCTTATCGTCCTCTTCCCTCGACGTGGTTTGCTTTCTCCTCACGCCGCTTCTCAACTGAATACAGTGTTCGTGCGTTTTTCGTACCTCCCTCATTCATAGTGGTTCCTTCGTTCGTTCTTCATGGTTCCTTCCTTCCTTCCTTCCTTCCTTCCTTCCTTCCGTCCTTCTCCTTCCATCTTTCTTCCTCCTTAATTCGTCCCTGTTCTATCCCTCTCTCCCTTCTTCTTCCGTCCTCCAATCTTTCCCAGTCTCCCTCTTTTTCTCGTTTTCCATTCCACGTTTAATCCTCCGTTCTGTCCTCCGTCTCCCTCTCGCTCCTCCCACTTCTCCTCCCTAATGCATCCCACCTGTCCCGCATCCTTCTCTTCCGACCTCTCCCTCGCAATCCACCCCTATCGCTTCCCTCCCGCCTCCCTCCTCCCAATCGCATTCCCGCCCTCCTATCCTTCTTCCTCCCCTGCCCCCCACCCACACACACACTCACACACTCACACACTCACACACTCACACACGCACGCTTATCCCTTCTCCCCCCCTCCTCCCGATCGCCTTCCCGCCCACGGAGCCTCCACGTCGCATGCCGCCCTCGCCCCCCATTTCCACTCCCGCCCCGAGCCAAGGCAGGCACGAGGATGGTGCCCTGCCTCGCGCGCATTGCGTCGTCGCCATTGCCGTCGCCGGAGTCCTACATGTCGCCGTCGTGGGAGGAGGATTGGAGGAGGAGGAGGAGGAGGAGGAGGAGGAGGAGGACGAGGAGGACGAGGAGGAGGGAGGATGGAGGATAGAGGAGGAGGCGGGAGGAGGGAAAACGGAGGAGGGAGGAGGGAGGAGGATCAGGAGGGAGGAGGGAGAAGGGAGAAGGGAGGAGGCGAGGAGAGAGGAGAGAGAAGGAGGAAGAGGAGGAGGAGGAGGAGGAGGAGGACGAGGACGAGGAGGACCAGAGTAAACCCAAGACTCGTCAACGATGTTGGAATACACCCTCCCTCCAAGCTCCCTCCCGATAGGCACCTACAAGGATTCGTGCCCCGATGGCGGACAATCGTGTGAAATTCCCGAAGCGTGCCAAAACATCACTCTCGGGGCTTCAGCGCCACGGGTCAGCCTGACTGTTGCGTCTTGACGACCCTGAATCATGCCAGGACGCAATTCCTGAGACTTCAACGCCGCGAATCAACGTAAGTGTTGCGCCCCGACGATCCTGAACCGCTTCCAAACACCATTTCTAGTACGTGATCCATGAGAAGCAGCGCAACTCTTGCGAAATGTTGAAACGAATGTGCGCGGCGAGAGAGCCACAATTTGAAAAGGAACCGCCCTCAATGTGTGAAACTCCTGCAAATGTTTAAAACGAAAGTGCGCGGCGCTGAGGCAAGAACCACAGCTTGAAATGGAGCCGCCCTGAAGACGTGAAGCTCTTGCAAATGTTTGAACATAATGCGCGCGGCTTTAAGGCGAGAGCCGCATTTTGAAAACGAACCGCCCCCAACCCACGATAGTCTTGCACATGTTTGAAACGAATGCGCGCGGCTTTAAGGCGAGAGCCGCATTTTGAAAACGAGCCGCCCTCAATCCGTGAGGACCTCGCAAACCTTGAAAACGAATGTGCGCGGCGCTATGGCGAGAGCCACATTTTGGAAAGGAACCGGCATCAACCCGTGAAACGCCTCAAATGTTAGAAACGAATGTGCGCGGCATGATGGCGAGAGCCATATTTGGGAAGCGATTCGCCTTCCACGTGTGAGGAGTTGGTGTCAGCTGTTCAGCTTGAGGCTCATACATGGTAAGGAAGTCCTCTGCGAAACGCCCGGCCCGCCCTTCCGATCTGCCTCGGAGTGCAAAGGAGGATATATTCATAGGGAAAAGGAATGGAGGAGGAGGCGGAGGAGGAGGAGGGGAAAGAAGGGAGGAGCGAGGAGGCAGGAGGAACGAGGCAGGAGACAAGACGAATGAGGCAGGAGGGACCATTCAGCATGGATCGAGGAGCGAGAGGAGGAGGAGGAGGAGGAGGAGGAGGAGGAGGAGGAGGAGGAGGAGGAGGAACGGGGAGGAGGAGCATGGAAGGAGGGGGCGAGGGGGCGGGAGAAAGGGGAGGGGTAGCGAGCAGGGGGAGGGCGGGAGGAGACGGAGGAGGAGAGAAGCGAGTGCGAGAGGTCAATGGCGGTGTGGGCGGAGCGGCGAGAAGGAAAGGACCCCCCCCGCGAGGAGGCCGCCTCCGGAGCGGGGCACGAACCCGGCGCCCTGCTGGAGGAGGTCGAGCTGCTCGAGGAGGGGCCCGAGGAGGCCGCCGAGGCGGACGTGGAGGGGCAAGAGGCCGCCGGAGGAGGAGGAGGAGGGGGAGGAAGAGGCCGCCGAGGAGCGGGGGCCCCTCGAGCAGCCTGCGGAGCTGCCCGAGCGCCAGCGGCGGCGGCGCTGGCGCGGGCCCCAGGTCGGGCTCCTCGCGCAGGGCTGGCCGTCTGGCGCCTTCCCTGTGTCCCTCAGAACCCCCTCGAGGCCCCGAGTGTGTTCCCTCTCTCCTCTCCCTCTTTGCCCTCCTCCGCAGCCTTTGGCTTATGCGCGGTGCCCGAGGATCCGTGTTGTGTTATCTAGACAAGAAAAGGGTGTCCCGCTCGACGCATCGACTTCATGTCCCACCCCCCATTTGTTTCCTTGACGGGGAACAGTGGTAAGCGGAGCGATGTCGGAGGCGCTGCGGGCGGCACTGGGAATCGCCGGAGTCAATGACGCGGTCCCGGCACACGCGCCTGGAGAGGAGCAGGAGCAGGCCCCGCGGGGGCCAGAGCAGATCAGAGAAGAGATGGAGGCGAACGCCCCGCAGAACGGACGCTGGGTCTGGTTTGCCGAGAACACGGAGTGGACAGAGGGCGACTCCTGGGGCCACCAGAAGAATGATGCCTGGTACAATGACGCCTGGAACGCGTGGGACGACTCATGGGCACAGTCCAAGTGGTACTACTCATCATCCTGGAGATCTTCCGAGGACGCCCCAAACAGAGACTTCGGGGCACCTCCAGCGTGGATGGGATTTGAACATCTAGATTTGTACAGGTCCAACGTGCGAGCGTGGGTTAAGAGAACAGGTTTTCGAGAAAAAACACAAGCAGGGCGTATGTTAGAGACGTTCCCGGTCGACTTGCAGCTCAAATTCAAGACAGTGAGACCTCAGCTCAACGACGGCGACGGAGTAGAGGCTCTTCGGTCTCACCTGGCTCTCTTGAATGGTGAAAGGCCCGGGGACCAGCAGCGTAGCGCACACAGTGCAGCGCTTTTCGATTTCATGATTCGCACGACAGAGAGCCTCACAGACTACGAGCTGCGACGGGACGCTCAACTGTTGGAAGTTCAGCGGCACAAATCTGACCCTCCCGGACAATGTGGTCTCACGCTTCTTGGAAGAAGGGGCCCAGTTCACGGCCCAGAATCGGATCAATCTCAAGACCCTGGCAGGCGGGAAGGAGGATAGTGCATCAATTAGGGCAGCCCTGCTGAAGATGGACGTGAAAGACAAGCCCATACTGCCCTACCAACACGTACCGTCTCAGAAGACGTTCCAGACGGAGGCCGAGACGATGCTGGATTCTAGAGCGACAGGATCAGAAGAAACAGTTCCACCTCCCCCCGAGCTCGACAGCTACATGACGGACTTGGGCGACTCTTTGGAGCTTCCGGAGGATGACGTGGACACTCTTCTCATGACGCTGGAAGAACAAGACCTGGGCGAGAAGGAGGTGCTCATGAGATTCGCCGCAGTGGTAGAATATCGATTGGGACCTGAACGTTGGCGTACATGGCAGGAGGCACGTCGTATGAAGGCAGCCAAGCGAGTTGACCGAGACTTCTTCGAACGACGCAGGGCATCCAAGCCGGGATTCAAGAGGCCGCTCATGACTGGCGTCAAAAAGAGAACGAGATGCGCCAACTGCGGAGATCGAGGGCGCTGGGCAGAGACGTGCAAGCGACCATTTCGATCTAAGGCAGATCGCCTAGCCAGCCAAAAAGACGTCGGGAGGCAAGAAGGACGCGCAGGGCAGCTTCTTCGTGGACCTGCTGCCCGACGACGAGAGCTTCACGGGCATTGCTGTCGAGGATCTGAATGCCATCGTGAAGACTTTGGAGGGAGATGTGGACAGGCCAGGCCTCTCGCTGAATGTACATGAGCGGCCACGCGCTCGTGGACACGGCGGCGGCGCAGGCGCTCGTCGGAGACCAGGACTTGGAGCGCATGATCGAGGCCTTCCAGAAGCGCGGGCTCAGGATCCTGGTCAAGCGCGGCCCGATCACCGGCATGGTCGCCAGCGGCATCGGGGGCAAGGTGGGGCCCGTGGGCCGCGCCTGGGTTCCAGTGAGCGTGCTGAGGTGCGGGGTCGTAGAGTTCTTGGTCCTCCCAGGCCGCTGTCCTCCTCTGCTTCCGGCGCGACTGCTGGAAGCTCTTCATGCCGTCGTGGATCTCGCCAACGACGAGCTGATCCTCGGGGCCCAGGACAAGGCTCGCTTCCCGCTCGTGCGCCACCCCGCTGGCCACGGCTCGGCCTCTATGATCCAGTGCGAGCCCGAGGAGTTCGCGGCGGGCCCGGACATCGTTCGCCGGATCCTCGAGGATTGTCGCCAGGACTGCGAGCGGGGCTGGGTAGGAGAGGCAAGTAGGAGCCTTCAGTCATGCCCCCCACCCTCTCTCCTGGCTCTTCGAGGTGTTGAGCGTGATTGGGGATCTCTTGGGAGTCTGAGGGAAGGCCGCCCATCTGGGTTCCCCAGCTCCGTAGGCATCTCGGCTCGACGCCCGAGCTTCCGAGCCCACGAGGCTCGCGGTCACCATGGTCAAGAAGGCTTTGTCCAAAGGTCCTCGGAAGGTCAGGGGGGCAGCGGCTGCTCTTCTCCCTGCAACTCCCGAGAGCGAGGGCGAGATCCTGGACGATTGGGAGGAGCTGCCGCTCGAGCTGCAGCGCGTGGATCTCACCGAGGAGGAGATGAGCATTCCCGTGAAGGGGAACTTCCTGAAGGGCATCCCGATTCTGTCCAAGGCACAATTACACGTTGGCGGCGATGGGCCGTCCAGTTTCTCCACATCGCCCACTGCTGTCTGGCGATTCAGGGGGTCGCAACACGTTGGCCGCAGGCGGTGGGGCTCAAGCGCGGGGAGGTCGACGACTGCACGCGCCCGCCGCGGGCCGCCAAAAGCGGCTCGAACGGCACCACTGCGCATTCACATTGTCGGATGCGTGGGGAGAGATTGAGCCTGAGAGACAAGGCCCCCGAGGAGGGGGCGCAGGCCCAGGTGGAGAAGTACGCGAAGCAGGTCAAGAAGGAGGCGGCCGAACAGACCAAGTCCGAGGTAGAGCGCGCGGTGGACAACTTCTCCCGGGGCCAGCCATGGACGGCGACTCCAGTTCCCTGCGTTCCTCCGAAGTGCAAAGCCCAGGGAGCCGCAGGGTCGCCCGGATCTCCGAGGAGAGCAGCGTCCTTGCTCGAGCAGGCGGAGGCGGAGGAGCTGATGGACCTCGACGAGGCGAGGGGCCTCGCGCAGAGGCGCGCGGGAGTGCTGGAGCCTCGGAGATGCCCTCGGGGCTGCCCCGCACGGCTTTCAAGAGCCCTCCGGCGGTGAAGCCATCACCCGCCCTGACTCCGAGGGCGCTCCAGGCCAACCAGATGAAGACCCTCCTGGACCAGATGCATCGTCTCGGGGAGCAGCTCCGCGAGACACAGGAGGAGGTGAGCGAGCAGCGTCGGCTGAGGGCGCAGGGGGCCCGGCAGCTGAGCGACGAGGAGATCGCGAGGCTCGCGCTCTGCATCAGGGCGGCGGAGACCAGGGCGGTCAAGATCGAGGCCGAAGATAAGGGCGGTCGCCGAGGGGGGTCTGCCGAAGACCTGAGGGCGACCTGGGTTTCCGTAGAGCAGTGGCCCGAGCTGGCCCAGAAAAACCGAATCTTGAAGATGGCCCCGGGATCGGAGAGAGAGGACCTGGTGCTTCGGGGCCTGCGCGCCCAGACTCGGCGGGACCTTGCGGGCCCCCAGCTTCCGAAGACCTCCCGGGGATTCAAGGGGATCTGGGGCAGGGTTCGGGGCAGGGGCGCCTCTCTAGAAGAGGTGAGCCGCGGACTCGGTTGGGCCCCCAGGGCCTTGAATCCGACGGACCGCTCGGCGTTCTTCGCGGGCGTCGCCTTGGGGCACTCCGGGCGCGAGCCCCCTCGGGCTCTCATCCCGTCGGGAGTCCACCGAATCCGGGTTGCCCGAGGTCCGCGCGCGCTTCTGGACAGACTCTGGAGGCGCACTTCATATGACGAGCTCAGCAGCTTTCTGACTAAAAGGGAAGATGTGTCAGTGACCCTGCGGACGGGACGAGAAGACCCGAAGAAGTTCCAGGAGCAGGAGGATGGAGGGGGAAGAGGAGTGGGGGCCTCAGACGGCCTCAGCGGGTCCGAGCCTCGGAGACACGGAGCCACGGGCTTAGAGTCCGGGGGCCTAGCGGTGTTGGAGGGCCTTAGTGGGCCGGAAATTCGGGGGGAACTGGCCGCTAGCCTAGGGGCTCTAGATCACCCGCGATCGGAGGAGAAAGAGGAGGAGGGGGGGAGGGGGACCACTAAGGGGCCGAATCAGTACGGGAGGCGCTGCGCGGTGGAGACGGACCCCTTCCTGACCCAAGGCCTGTTAGGACCTCCAGAGCCCGGTGGAGACCCAGCGGTTCCCCGGGAAGTCCGGGATGCGGCGCTCAGTCTTCTCTCAGGGTACGGGGCGCCCAAGAAGCATGCCTGGCAACGCAGTGTGATGCAGAAAAGGGAACGTCGGAGAGGGGGAAGGGTCTTGCTCGAGGTCTTTTCCCCCATGAGAGTGTCAGAGAAGCTCAGAGCGAGAGGATATCGAGTTTCACAGGCCATGGGCCTCCAGACGGGGCGGGGTCTCTCTACTCCGATGGGAGCGCGGAGATCACAGCCACGGAGAGCAACTGGTCACGAATGAACCCCGAAGCTAGGAATCGACAAGAGAAGAGAGGTCTCGAGTTCGCCCACCTGCGTTGCGAAATTGCCTTGCATCAGATCTCCCTGGGAAGAGATTTCGTGCTCGAGCACCCTCTCTCTGTTAGTTCGTGGCCGCTCGAGTGCGTTAAGATTGCTCAGGAATCCCCAGGGGTGGCCCTGTGCGACCTCGATCAGTGCATGTTCGGTTTGTCGGTCAAGGAAGGCACGGCTTCCAAGAAGCCCACCCCGTTGCTGGCCAGTTGCGAGAGACTAGAACCCTGTAGGAGGAGATGTGGGGGGAACCATGAGCATCTGATGTTGGAGGGGAGCGCCAGGACGCAGAAGTCGGAGCGCTACCCTTCCAAATTGGTAGCGGCGCTGGCCAACGGCGCGGAGGCGGCGCTGCGGCGCCGAGTGAGTAGTGAAGAGGCGCCTGCCGAGCAGCCCCAGGGAGTCTCCAGTTTTCCCGTTGAGCTCGGAGAAGGGCCAGAGGCGGATCCGGCCGCGGCCCAGGACCTGGACGAGGACCCGGAGGGCGTTTCTGCAGGGCCCACCGCAGGCCCCGGGAGGGTGGAGCTGGACGGGGCTCTCCAGAAAGAAATTTCAAAGCTGCACGTCAATCTTGGCCGCCCGACGCGAGACGACTTCATTTGGACCCTCAAAATCGCCGGGGCCCGCCTTCAGATCCTCGCCTGGGTCAAGGATAGGTTCAGATGTCCCCGCTGCGAGTCGCGCGCTCGACCGCATTGGCGCAGGAAGGCCCGCCGCCCTCGAACCTATCGTTGCAATCGCTTGCTTTCCGTGGATTTGTTTTATGTGGAGTTTAACGGCGACGGTCCCCTTGTTCTTAACATGGTGGACCACGGAACCAGTTACCAGCAATGTTGTCTTCTAGAAGAAGACGGCCACCTGCGCGCGGCAAGTTTTCTCTCGACACTGGGTTTGCCCGTGCGGCCTTCCAGAAATCATTCTATGTGACGGGGGCGGGGAGTTTCGAGGGTCCTTCTCTCGGCCCTGTGAGCGCGCGGGGAGCTATTTACAGGTGACTCCAGCTAATTCCCCACATTTCAACGGGAAGTGCGAGCGCCATGGGGGGATCGTGAAAACGGCTTTGTCTCGTGCTGCTTTGTCGGCCGCGCCGACATCCAAGTCCGAGGTCGATATGCTGCTCTGCGAGGTTGTCTCAGGCAAGAACCGTGCCTTCCACAGGGGCGGGCGCAGTCCCAGCCAACTCGTTTTCGGAGAAAACCCACGGGTGCCGAGGTGCATGTTGTCTGACGATGCTATGGGCGACGTGGGGGTGGACGATCTCAGCCAGAGTGCCATTGACCAGGATGCGGCAGCGGCGGCATATGCTCGGGCCCATCAGCTGAGGTCCGAAGCCCGTCGACCTCTGGCGGCGCATGACGCGAGAGACCGTCTGGCAGAAGCTTCCAGTGCCAGGACGCACGTGGACAAAGTTTTTCGCCCCGGGGAATGGGTTCACGCTTGGAGAAAGGTCACGGCAGCCAACAGAACCCGCGAGCTGCAGCGAGATAGGTGGACGGGGCCTGGGGCCGTCGTGTTTCAATCCAGGAGCACCGTGTGGGTGGCCATGCGCCATCGCCGTTTAAAGCTTTCTAGCGGGCAGGTGCGAGAAGTCACTCGCCCCGAGGCAGTCGGCGCCGAGCTGCTAGACTGCCCTCGTTTCGATCAGCTTCGGCGCGAGCTGCGCATGCCAGGCAAGAGAGTCGGAGCGGTCGATGTCGAGTCCGAAGGCCCTCCGCCGCCGGGGGCTTGGGACAGACCTGGGAATGACAAAGCGCCAGGAGTTCGAAGCGAGATCCAGCCTGGGGCGACGAGGGTGGGGCCTCTGGAGGCCCAGGGGCCGGTCGGCTCCAGAGACGCGCCGGTGGTTCCTGTGGAGACACGGGACCGACTGGGGCCTGAGCTTCCCGCCGCGGGACTGGGGACCTCGGCTCCAGGATCTTCCGATCGACTTGCTTCCAGGACCGCTGACGCTCAGCGACTGGAGCCGATTTCGATCGAGGATTCGGATGAGGAGCGCGTCTCTTTGGACTCTCGTCGGTCAGTGAGGAGGCCGGGGGGCGATCTCGCCCCCGAGTCGGCTCCGCCGCCCTCGCGCCCCAGGCGTGAGATCGCGGACTCGCGGGGACTGACTCAGAGGCGCGGCGATCCGCCGACGCCGGGCCTCGCGCCAGTCGAGAATATGCCGAGGGACGCCTCAGTCGTAGCCCGCGTGATAGCAGGGCGCGGGGGCGCTCCTGCTTCTTCTTCCGTAGCGGCTGAGGTCGGCAGCCTACCAGCGCGGCCCGGGGCCGATCTCCAGCGCCGTGGCCGTCTCGAGACGGCAGCGCGACTCTAGACGAGGTTCGGATTACTCTGGGGAGGACAGAAGACGGCAGAACAGTCTGGGGACTGCTCGAAGGAGAGGAGGCCGGGCGAGACGCTGACTCTCTGCAAGACCAGATCTTGTGTCAGGAGCTAGCCTCTCAGGGTTTTAATGTCGATACTGCCCTCGCGCTCCCCTCGGAAGCGGAAGGAACTTCTTCCTTGATTTTGCGAGCTGTTTTTCTGGCCGGGCGGGCGTTGCCGCCAAGCCCGTGCCTCGACGAGGCGCCGAGGTCAAGTTGCAGAATCTTTCGGGGGAGGAACGGAAGCTCTTCGAGGCGTCCGATGCGAAAGAGTGGCAGGCCATGACGGCCACCGGGGCCGCGAAGGTTTTGATCCCCCAGGAATCACTTGCTGCGCGCAGGCGTCACCCCGATAGGATTTTGTCGTCCCGGACCACGAGGTTTAAACCTACTGAGGAGCTTGGAAGTCCCCCAGTTGCGAAGAGCAGATGGTGCGTCCACGGGCGCCAGGACCCCGACGGAGAGACTTTCCAAGTGTACGCTCCGACGCCTCAGCCGGAGAGTCTCATGCTGACTTTGCAAATCATTACCTCGATAAGCTTGAGATGTCGGGAGGTGGCTACAGGGGGGGGGGGCGTTAGCCTAAGTCCCGAGATATAGTAAAACATAGTTTTAAAATGTAAGGACACCATGGGAATCTCTCGGGCAGTTAACAGGTCATGCGCGCGAACATCACGATTTTCTCGAGTGAGATCTCTGGCGTAGGTAAAATCACGCTGCGTCCCGTCCGTCGCCGCTTTCGTGAGCTCCTGGACTTCTCGCCGCCTTTCGTGAGCTCCTGGGGCGCCCAGCGGTGCGGGTCCGAACATTATCCAAAAGAGGGCCCCGTGCAGTTTACATGTGACAGTGTAGTAGCACGGGCCCTCAGTGCACACGTCTGCGTCACCTCCTTTTGCTTCGTCCTCCCCCGTATCCATTTGGGCTCAAACGCGCGACGTGGTTCTTTCATCCCCATGCCTTGGGGGGGCAGTTTTGGCCGATATTGAACATGTACCCGAGACAGCGAACTCATGGCAGAGTGTTTTAGACGCTGCTGGCGGTGTTGACATAGCTTATTCAGAAGAGGTGGTCGACGAGCAGGCCCCTGGGCCAGCAGTTGTTGCCCCGCCAGACACGGTTTGCGTGCTCCGCGGTGATTCCCACGTCCCAGCTTCACCACATTCGTGCCTCACTCCATTTCAGAGATGGGAACTGTCCAGAGACGGCCTGCACTCTGAATGTTTCTCTGGCCCCTTGCAGCGGAAGAAAGATGTGCGACGGGTGTTTCAACGCATCTTCAAGTTCGAGCAGCCAGTGGAGCCAGTCGCAGTGCAGCCAGTTGCAGTCGAGCCGTTGGCGATCACAGATGCTGTTCAAGGTAAGGACGACGGCGATGAAGTGCTCGCTCTTTCACCCGACGCGGCCCCTCCAGCTCGCCGAGAGGATTCCCATGGGAACACGTTTGCCGCGAACGTTCAGGAGCGCATAAGTGTGATTCTGGAGAGGGCCGCTGCTAATGTTGATACATTGCCACCTTCGAAAATCCCATTAGCAGATGAGCATTAGAAAGAACTGTTGAATGGTGTTCTTTCTCCGCAGCGCATGCGCGTCATCAGCGCAGACGCTCTGGCTGATCAGTTTTCGGATGACCGTCGTAACGTTTCAGGCATCATTGAGACGACAGCCAGCGCGTGGGCCAGCATGCCTCGTCGGGAAGCCCATCGCATGTTGAATAGTTTCGCAGACAGCATCATCGAGAAGGGAGGTACACTGTTGACGTTTACCGATGTGGTCATGTACGACAGCACGCCCCTGAAGACAACAGTTCGAGACATGGAGACATTGGAGCCAGCCCCCCAGCAATTGAGGACACTGCCACAGACGAGGTTCAGATCGCATGCGGAGCGAATGGTTGGTTCACAATGTACACAGCACAAGGGGCAACCTACAAACTATTGCAAACATCTCGAAGCTGCACCGCGCTTGCCGAGGTGGACGGCGTCTTCGTTCGCATTCACGTTCGGATACCTTTGTGGTTGCAGGCCGTTGCTCGTGGGACTGGAGAAGCTGACTATGGCGCAGTGAAGGCGTCGGACCCACAGTTTGGTGATGGATCATCGGGGTTCAACCGTGTTCAACGCTTGGTGCGCACGGGTGCAGATGGGGCGGTCGAGAGATGCGAACGGAAGTTTGGATTCACCGTTGCGAGTTTGAGGCCGGAGTGCGAGGTACATGCCGTCAGTACGATGAGTAAAACAATCGCTTTTCCTTTGGAGCCAAGCGTCAGCAGTTGCGTGAACCTCAGTTTGTGCCTCGCAGCGGGTGCCACGATGCAATCATTTCGGTCATGCGTGCGGGAAGTCCTCTCATCGCGATTCCACTACCGCCGAGGCGTGCCAAACCAAGATGATTTGCGGCATAACAAAGTTATATTGGACACATTCTGCAGTGGACGTGAGATGCCTAAGCAGTACCGCCGCTCGATGTTGCTGGGGATGTTCAACGCCAGGTGGGACAACACGATATCGTGCACGTACGCAACGGATGTTGCAGTGGGCGTGCGGCTGCCTTGAAGAAGGCGTGCGCTTTGATGAGTTCGATGGTCTTCAGTTGCGAGCCGCCGACGTGGCCACGGCACAAATGGCTAGGCGCATGCATAGCGCTAGATTGGATTGGTCTTGCTTTATCTGCGCACCCGCCGCTGTTCAAGGATGCGTTCCTCAAGTACGCCGAGAAGCAGCCAGGTGGCGCTCAATGTGTCGCCCGAGCTCGCCAGGCCCTCGCGTGCAGGGGCTCGCCGTTGTCAAGCGTCTGCATGATGGCCAGCAAGTGCCGCGATGGTTTCGCAGAGATTGTCGGAAAAGGTCCCAGTGTGATGGGGGGGCCTGAGCAGGCCATCGAACACTTCGGGCTTTCCGCTGAGGACGTGCGCAAGGACGAGATCCGCAAGAAAAAAAGGGGTCTACACAAACGAGCTTGTTCGTTGCCATTCGTTGGTTCGTTCTCGGCCACCCGCTGCCAGCGATGATCTGTTTGAAGAGCGCGCTGCTACCATGTGAGGACATGCAGACTGATTATATCCGAACTTCCAGCGTTACTTGGGATCGCACACAGCTTCGGTCGGCAGCAGAAGGGAAAGGCCGCGAGCATCGCATACTGCGCCAGGCACTCCGCAGGAGTACTACGCCGGGCATGGACAAGATCTGGGGGCTCTTTGGTGTCAGCGATCGGTGGGCGTTCGGCAACTAGTGCGCACCACCCTCAAGAGAAAATTGTCATTGGTTTTACCCAGGGCATGGGCGTCAAAACCGTTTGATGGATTCTTCCAGCGGTTCGGGAGGGGCGTTGAAGTTGGCGCGCAGAGTTTTTTTGTCTGGCAATGGTTTGTCTGACGTGTCTTTCTTCTCTTGAGTGTTGCGCATGGTTGGTTCGAACCCTAGGTGGAAGTGCATGCCGTTGGCTTATAGGAGTTCTGCAACGAATGCCAGGTTGTTCACAATGCTGGCGAAAGCGTCGATATCAGCACATACTTTGCAGCGGCGGCATGATAATTACCCTTCCAAGCTGCTCTTGCCCATTGAGTCTGGAGACATTGCTGATGAGATCTGCAACAAGCCTGAATGCCGCTTGGACCCTTGGTCGAAAGCATTCTTGGATCATCGCCGCGTGGCCTTGCGATTGGATGCCAGGTCGCCCATTGTGATCGCAGATTTGGTTAACGCTGCTTTGGGCGCCGAAGTTGACTCCGTGAGTATTGAAGTTGGCCGCGCCTCAGTCCGACGCCTTATTGGGAAGTTATTGTACCATGCAAAGATAGCCAGGGTGGATCACGTTTCGGCGAGATGGGTCAATTCAAACATGAAAGTACCTGAGTATCGGTTTGCGCAGAAAGGGAAACGATTTGCCGTGATGGAAGAGCGCACTCCGCCAGTCTTGCGCAACAAACGAAAACTTTCAGATGAGAGACCGCCCCGCGCCAAAGGCATTCGGCGACAGTTCGTGCAAGATGAGGGCTCGGGGCCTGGCAGAGCTTGCAACATCGGGGTGCTTGGTGCGAGGTACCGTGGCTTGAGTGCAGCGGCCAAACAGGGTTTGAGAGAAAAGCCAAAGCGGCTAACCGAGCAGTTTGTTTTGAATGGTCGCGTTCCCACGCCTAAACATCATCAGAGCCTATGGTTACCGCCGCCAATCACCCCATTGTCCCAAGGGTATCCCAAGATGGCCCCGAGAGGCCCACTAGGAATGTTTTCCTCACGCGCTTGATGGGTTTGAAAGGTCTCGCTTGCGGGGGCATCGATTGTCCAAGACGGCCCAAGAGGCTTCCAATATAGCTCCAACATTGCCTATTCAGCTCCCGCGAGGGCCCCAAGCTGGCCCAAGAGGGGCCCCAGATCTCCCACGAGGCTCCCAAGATCTTAGGCCCTAGACGGCCCCGCGACGCGGACGACGGCGACGCCGACAGCGGGCGACCACGGCGGGGAAAGACGAAACGGGCGAGGACGAGGAGGAGGATGAGGCGAAGGACGCACGGCGTAGAGAGGGCGGGCCTGGAGGTTTGGATGGGGAGAGCAAGACAGAGGAAGTGGATGGTGAGGGGGGGCTCGGGGGAGGAGGAGGAGGAGCGTGGAAGTTGCATGAGCGCGGGGGGAGGAGGGGGGGGCAGAGGAATAGAGAGGAGGGCGAAGGGAATGAGGGATGGAGGTTTTTGAGATTGCAGTCCGGAGTCCTGGGCGGTCGTAATTGATGTTGAAATTGAGCCGACTACGCGCTGAGGAGGTTGCTGTTCTTGCTCGCCGAGGCGCCGAAGCGTTGGGTGGCGAGCACGGCGGCGATTCGATTTCGCGATTGCTTGGCCCAAGGGCCGGGCCGAATGCAAGTCGCAGAGTTGTGAGGGCGCGCGCGGCAGCACGGCGCAGATCGGAGGATGATGGCGAGAAGGCGTTGGCTGCCTTTATCGATAACGAGTTTTCTTCGAGTGGTTCCTTTCGTCGCGCGCGCAGCAGGTTGGGGCCGCTTTTTGCGGCGCGCGAGCCAGAGTTCGCGCCACTTCCACAGCCGCGTGACCCTTCTGGGCCAGAGCTCGCGCAGGCGACTTGGCAGCCGATGGACTTGTCACGGCGAGTAGCAAGGTCTTTGTCAATTGGCCGCAAAAGCCTTCATATGCAAACGCTTCTGCAAGCGCTTCGGGCAGTATGGGCACGCTGGCACGCGGCTGTCCAGCACGAAGATGACGTTGACTTGCCAGACAGAGAAGATGGTCGTCGTCCTTGTTGGGAACTAGGCGCGTGCGTTTGCAGTGCGCATGGCAAGCTTGCAAGACGTTTGCGAGATAACTGTTGGGCAGTTGTTCAAAAATGCTTTCGGCCTGGGAGTGTGCATAGGACTGCGATGAAGTGCACAGAGATCTCCATCTTGCTCATTGGACAGCGTCGCCGCGACGCCGACAGCGACGCCGACGACGCCGACTTTGGAACGTCTTATGCGAATTGGTACCACATGGGGGACGTTGACATGGCCAAGTGGAGGTGCGGCCTCATGAGCCTGAAATGCACGTGGGCGGACCACCTCGTCGACGCCGTCTTCACGTTGAACATCGTGCCTGAACGTGTGCGAGTCGAGGCGGTGCGAGATCATGTCGGCGACGTGCAGATGGCAAGGTCGCTCGATAAGAGGATGCGGTGGCTTGTATGCTTCTAGGCAGTCGATTTTTCGGGCGCCCTGTTGCCTCGGCTACGTCCTGCTGGTGTTCAGTGTTCTTTGTTGGCTGGCCTTGGCGGAGGAGTACCAGCGCATGTCATTTGGGATCCTTGGGGAAAAGCTGGGAAGCGGGCCGAAAAAGAACGGCCGAATCCATGGGCGAACGTGTTGGCCGATGCAGATAAAGCCGGCGATGCCGATTCAGCAGACGGCCCTGGCCCTGACCAGCCCAAGGACGGCGTCGAAATCTTTCCGCTGCGCGACACGGCCGAAATTCCCTCGAGCGACGAGTCGATGGACGGTGCCCATGATTTCCTTGGTGCGGACAGCGGCGCAGACTTTGGCCCTCAGGCGCTGGACATTCCAGATTACGATACAGACATGGCTATGGATCTTGTCGTTCGTGCTGACGGCGGCGATGGCACCCTTCCTGCTCCGCTGCCAGAGTCGCCAGAGGTTCACGGCCCAGGGCCGTCCTCTCCAGCACCACCTGCTGTCGATGACATCATTGGGGGCACCGCGACGCCCCCGCTGGCGCCCGCCCCTGCCGCTGCCCCCGATCCACCGCTTGCAGCTGCTGGCCCCAGAGACCCCGTGCCCGCAGAGATCGCCTGGGAGTTCCCAGGAGTTGGGCGCTTGTGTTGGTATCGTAAGAGCAGTGACTTCTACGCGTATTGCAGGTGCCAAGGCAGTTTGCACCATCGCTGCCAGAAGAGCCGATCGAGCGAGACGAGCCACTCACGGCATGCCCAGGGCCGACCCTTGGGCCTGCTTTACGCATGGCTTCTAGCAGACCAAACACCCGATGTGACGGATAGCCACAAACATAAGCACGAAGTGGTTGTAGACTACGCTGCCCGCCTTGATGCTCGCAACCGCCTCGTTGAGATGTCTGGTGGCTCTGCTGCGTTGGAGCAGCTGCTAGGGGAAGAGAGGCCGCCACGTCCGTTCGAAAGTATCGAACCAATTGTCGCTCCATGATCCGTGTGTTTCACAAATCACTTGCTTAAGTCTCACACCAGGTGCGATTGTCGATTGGACGTTGCGTTGCAGAGAAAAAATGCAATGGGGAGCGACGCTGGGTAGGAGGAGGGAGGGGAAGGAGGGAGGGGAATGGGAAGCGGGATGACGGGGGGGCATGGGGGGAGGGCGTGCACGGATAAGGAGCTCCACCAGGTAGTCCCCCGACGGTCCCCCAGCGACCCCTCGCGGCATCTATGGGCCCAATGGCCACCGTGTGACCCCGATGCTTCCTTTATGGGCCCGAACCGCCCGCGCATCTCAGAGGCAGCAAGCTATAAGAGGACCCGTATCTAGCCGCTAAAGTTAACACACACACAAGAAAACGTGATGAACGCACAACGGTCTAGTAGATGTGCGTGCTGCTGCGTGTTAGTGTGTGTTTGTGTGAGCGTCTGTGTGTGTGCGCTTGTGTGTGTGACCCGAATCAAACCCCATCCGCAATCAGCACACATACACATATATCCATGTATATGAAGGCCACAAGAGGCCCCCAATTGAGCTCCTATGAGGCTCCGCTCAGGGGTATTGGGGCCCCGTCGGCATGTGTTCCCCCCTGCTCCTGGGAGGCCCTGTTGGAACCTGCCTACCCCGCCGTAGCAACACAATGCATCAGCCACCTGGGGGCGCCGAGATGTTGTTATCAGCTGCGCCTTGCCGAGTTTTTCGGCCGGGGCGATTGCCAGTAGCGCGCGCCTTTTCAGGTTTGGCGGCCACTCCCCATTAACGCGAGCAATCAGAAACTCGAGATGTCTTGCCAGTAACTTGACAGCTTGTGACCTGCACAGCCAAGTGTTGTCCCTGTTGGTTTTGGCTCGAGGTTTCGGTTTCCAGCAACGTGCACTGAGACTCGGCAATAACGTAACCATTCTTCGCTCGCGATCCGTGCGATGGAGCAGCGGCCAGAACCTAAAGGTCCTGATGAGGAGGGCGTCGGCATGGCCAACTGCCCGGAGGTAAACATACGTTTAGACGGGCCCCCAGAAGGTTTCAAGAAAGAAAGGATCCCCATGATTCCATTCATGTTATGCATCACTGGTACTAAGAAGCAAAGCGATCTATCGGGGAACCCACGTGAGCTTTATTCAATCTTGGCGGGCGAGCCTCCAGTTCCGAAGAAGCAACGTTGCGACGATAACTTGGATGTTGGGGTCGTCTGCTTGCGCGACTCCCCGCCAGAGCTGGGTGGCAAAGGGAAAGAGCCCAGTGGCAATCCGTTTTCATTTCAGCCACTTCCAGCACCGCCGCGTCAGACGGCATGGGGTAGCTCTATCCCTACGCCGACGCTGGCGGAGCCAGCAGGGATGCAGTCGCAGCCGCCCTTCAGTGATGCGGAGGAGCTTAACTGGGGCAAGGCCCAGGCCGAGGCACCAGCGCCTCCGCCAGAGGACGAGCGCAAGGGGCAGGCCATGGGACTCGCAGATGCAACGTTGGTTCAGGGACAAAATTTTGGCGCCACTATCGATCACTCCAGGACCGCGGCTGGCGTCCGCGATCTCGCTTCGGCTTTGAGAGAGCTCAGGGCCTCGTCGTCTAGCGGCTTGGTTTCAGAGGGCCATCAGGATACCTTGGCGTATCTCCCCGCGGATGATGCCGAGGGATTCGGTCCTCAGACGAATGACAGCCAGCTCCGTTAGATAATACGCTTATGTAGATTCGTGCGGCTGTGCTCTTACATCGTACAACTGGGCATTGCGAGCCCTACGATAGTCGTCATTGTTGGCGATGTCTCGCTTTTGTCAGCGTGTGACAGTGCCCAGAAACATGACTGCTGCACAAGAAAAATCCAAAGGCTGTCGCCTCCCCATCCGCCGCTGATATCTCCACAGGCTGGCCGCCACTCCGCCAGCCACTGTTGTGGGGGAGCGCCTCGCAGCGATGGGCGAGGCCAACTGGCTCGCTCCGCTACCGAACTCAGCCTCACAATCGATGACAGAGCCACTACTACCATCGCCATTGCCAGCATCATTGCAATCACCGTCATCACCACCCCCATGATCATCACAACCATCACCATCGTAAGTGTTATATCGGTACCATCATCATCATCGTCATTGTCATCATCACCATCACCACCATCATAAGTGTTATATCGGCGCCATCATCATCATCAGGTCCTAGAGGAAGGGGCGTGTGCTTTACACTTCGCACGTGGTGCATGTTTCATATTGAGTTGTATCTGCTACGATCGCTATTTTGGGTCCCAATGCCGCCCTGGTGGTCGGGGGCTTCCCGCTTAGCCCTTTCTCTCGCATCCTCGATCCTCAGGTGGCGGCGGGCGGCGGCTTCGATAGCGATCAGCGTTCCGCAGCCATTCGTGCTCTGAGGGGGGCAGTGCGCCAAGGGCGGCCGCCGCGCGTAGCCGCGGGGGGAGGGGTCGCCGTCCTCGTTGCAGGTAGTCGTCATCCTCCCCCTCCTTTCTCTTTTGGATTATTGCCATCTCGCCCATATCCTAACCCGATCTTTAGATGCATATCTTCGTGACGTTCAGAGCTGGAGAGGGCCGCCCGTTCCCATCCTGGCTTAAGCTGACCATGCGCCCGAGCTTTGCAGCATCGACCGCAATAGCCTGGCTGGCAGCGCGGCGCTCGCGCGGCAGCCTCGAGAGGGCCTGGCGGCGCGAGGAGGAAGCAGTTCAGCGCTGCCCCGACCTCTACTGCGCGGAGGTCCTTCCTTGCCCGGGGCTGCGGTGCCCCGAGCCGCCGGCGCGCCCGGCTCTGCAGTGCCCGGCGGCGCCGGAGGTGCACTGCCCCGCCTGCTGCTCGGACGAGCGGGGGGCGCCGCCGCGGGCCGCTGGCAACGCGAGCTCGCCGGAGGGGGGCCCTCCTCAGGCCGCGCCTCGGCGCGCCCCGCTAGCCTCCGCGCTGGAGGGCTCGGCAGCGGCGGGGAGCGTGGCGGGGTGGCTCACCGGCGCCGCCGTGGAGCTGCTGGGAGGCAGCCTGGGGGTGTTCTGCTACGCCGTGCTGGTGGTCGCGGGCGTCTGCGCTCGGGCTTGCTGGAGGGGGCTGCTGGAGCAAACTCGGCCTGCTCCTCAGGCTCTTCGCGATGGCGCAGGTGGTCCAGGAGCGGGCGTGGGCACAGTGCGCAGGAGCGCCCCTCTTCCACCAGCGACACGTGGGGGGAGTCTTGGCGGGTACTCCAGCGGCAGCGATTGAAGTTGTGGCCACCACGCCCGCCCGATGGTGACGTGTACTGCGAGACGTATGGAGGCATAGACCACAACATCGCGGCCGTGCGCTGGAGTGATGTACGCCGGCATCCTCCTCCAGGTGTGCCGCGGGATTCGTATCGGTTCAGGGGGGAGATCACCCCAGCGGAGAGCATGGAGTTCCAACGGCTGGCGAGGATAGCGGCTCGGGACGAGTTCGTGGCCAGAGATCGTCGTCATGGTGGGCCAGGCGTGGAGCCCGCTGGAGGCGCGCTGCTGCCGCTGGCCGCCGATGTGGCGCGGGCGCCGATCCCGCCGCCCCGCTTCCCAGGCGAGGGAGACGGCGGGCCGCTCCCAGTCGGGGGCGGAGGTCCGCTGCGGGCGGCCGCTGCAGCGGGTGTCGGCGCTGGTGCTGGACTTGCGGCGGGAGGCGCCGCTGCGGCCGGCCCCGCCGCGCCACTCCCTTCCGACGACGAGCCCGCGCGGGTGGTCACGGAGACGCAGCACGGGCTGAAACGCGGGTCGGTGGTCTTCCCAGGAGCGGGGATGCCGAGCCTGGGGGGCGCTGGCCTGTATCAGAGCGGCCCCTGGTCCTCGCGGGCCGGCAGCTGTGCTGGTGCGGCGCATGAAGTACGGCGAAGTGTCGAGGTACCTGCGGGTGGAGTTCAACGACGACGCGCGCGTGCTGCCGGTGGAGCTGCTGGGCGACAGGCGGCAGAGGCTGACCTGGCGGCACGCGGTGGAGCGGCCCTCGGTGACGCCCTTCGCCGACTGGCCTATCTGGGGGCCGCTGACTGTGGAGTGGGTGATGAGGTTCCTTGACCGACGAGGGGGTGGGCCTGGCGATCATCATGCTTGGTGGCGTCAGGTCAATCGGCTCCAGCGCGGGGACTGGGGCGTTGACATCCACGAGAACGGTTCGCGCGCGCTGGAGACGGCCGCGAGCTACGACAACCTGGAGCTGGCCAACCCTGCGAGCCTGGAGGTGACCGCTCGGGAGTGCCAGCTCGTGGAGTACGCCTACTCCCGCGAGCCCATCGGAGGGCCCGTGGCCGAGTCGGGCGACAAGAACGGCAAGAAGGACCAGAAGGGCAAGGGCCGCCCCCGCGCGGGCCTGCTCGACGAGAGCGACGTCTTCATGGGGCGGCACCGCGAGGCGGGGGAGACGATGGTGTCGCCCGGCTTGCTGGACTTCGTGGCGAGAGAGGTGGGGCGCGACGCGAGCGTGCTCAAACAAGTTCGCAAGGCACGGGAGGAACGCCGTGCCTTGCGAGGAGATGGCGCATGAGAAGCACCCGCCGGACTTCGGGCCCGGGTCTGGCGGGAACTACAGGGCCCACGAATTCGAGCAGTCACCTGGACGTGTGCATCACAGACAGCGTGACCTTTTTTTCCATTACCTCGACTTTCGGAGGCTGCTCCTCGAGCGCTGGCCCCCCCCCGTGCATGCCGCACGACAGCGAGGCGGGCGCTGCGTCAGGCGGCGATAGACACGGCCACTGACGAGCTCGTTGACGCCCTGAACGACATATACAGGGCCCCCCGCGGCGGGTCTCCCCGCCGGGCTTCGAGACCGACGTTGGCGCAAAGACTCGCCCTGGATCACCTGCGGCAACGCGTGGTGGACCTGGGGCCGCCTCCCGAGGACCTCGACGGACCAGGAGCCTTCGACGAGCTCCGGTCCAAGCTGGCCTACGACGGCTCGTCGTCCAGGCTGGGCCCTCTTCGTGTGGACCTACTTGACCTGCCTCCTCCTGGTTTTCACCCTGTGACGCACAGCGAGGCGGCGGGCCCTGCAGGCGAGTTGATCGAGAAGAGGCTTCTAGATAAGGTGCTTCCCGGTGTGGAAGGGGGAGGCGAGACTGAAGCAACTCGGCTTGCGTCGGGCATGCTCTGGCCCCGCCCTGCGCAGTCGCAAACTGTACATTGAGTTGTTGAAGCGGCTGCGCGCCGCGAACCTGCTCGTCTTCAGGTTCAGTGTTCGTCGTCGGGTAGGATGCTTCAGCGTGTGGAAGAAGTCGGGCGCCCAGCGGCTGGTGATTGATGCCAGGATCCCGAACTGCTTCTTCGAGGAACCCGACCCTGTGCAGCTGGCGAGCGGGGCGTGCTTCGCCAACCTCCAGTTGGACGCGGGACCCCCGCTGGTGCTGGGCGGCGCCGACATCAAGGTGGCCTTCTACGCCATCGCGATGCCCGAGGAGCTGCGGGACCTTTTCGGCTTCGAGCCCATCAAGGCGTGGGAGCTCGGGGTGACGCACGCGGGCGGGGAGGCCGTGAAGCCGGGCGACCGCGTCTTCCCGGTGATCGCGGTGCTGCCCATGGGCTGGGTGCTGGCGCTGCAGGCCTGCCAGTCCTTGCACGAGCTGCTGGCGCGTCGCGAGCCCGACGTGGGCGAGCACAACGCGCTGGCGGATGGGCGACCGCCTCCTGGGCTCGAGCCGATCGTCCACACGGAGTACGTGGACAACTTCGCGTGCTTCGGGAGGGACCCCGCAGTCGTGAGGGACGTCGTCGCGCGGGTGCGTGGGCGCCTGGTCGCCGCGGGGCTCCCAATGCACGAGGCCGAGGTGAGCGTCGGCGGCGATGCCCTCGGCTGGCACTTCACCGAGGGCGGCCGCTGCTCGATGTCGCTGCGCACGGCGTGGCGGCTTCGGCTGGCGCTCTTGCACGTCGTGAAGCTGGGCCGGGCGAGCGGGCGCGAGATGTCAGCGCTGCTTGGCCACTTCACCACGCAGGGGCTGATCCGCCGCGAGGTGTTCTCGGCACCCCAGGCTTGCTTCGCCTTCGCTCAGCAATTCAAGTCTGGGCGAGGCCAGCTCTGGCCCTCAGTGTATCGGGAGCTTCGCTGGATGGCCTCGCTCGTCTTCGTCGCTGCTCGAGAGCTGGACGCCCCCTGGCGTTCAAAAGTTCACGTCTTCGATGCGTCGGAGTGGGGGTGCGGGGTGATTGGTAAGACGATCGACACGAGGGACGTGCAAATCATCGGCTCGTATAGCGATAGATGTCGATTCTCGAAGTCGGGAGAGCAAGAGCAATGTCACGATCCTCGGGGCGATCCTCATCGGGGCGAAGGTGGTGGTTTCGATCGGGCACCTCCTGTTCCGGAGCACGTCTGGGGGGGAGACTGGTGCCGAGTCGCTTCCTTCCGATGGGCCTCTGGAGATCACCAAGTTCACCTCGAATCTCGATCGGCGACCTGGACTCTCAACCACCTGGCCAGGACTTCCTCGTCTCACAGCAAGCGTCACCTCATCCTCGGAGATGCCATGACCGTGATCCTTTCGCGGACCAAGGGCCGAGGCGCTTCTTTCGGGCTCTGCCGCGCCCTTCGGCGGTCTGCCGCCCTTGTGCTGGCCGCCAACCTGCGCCCCGCGTGGCGATGGCTGCCCTCTGAGTGGAACGCGGCCGACGCGGCCTCGCGCAAACGCCGGAGCACCTGCGCTGGAGGCTGGAGCCCGAGGGCCGCGCCTGCGCCGCCGCCTCGCCGAGGCGTGCATGCCGGCGCGCGGGGCGGGGGCCCGACGGATCGTTGACGCTTCCCCCTCGCCGAGCCGCCCCGCCCTGCGGTCGAGGACCTCGTCCGCGGGCACGGCGTCGACGACGGCCGCGACGAGCTCGCCGGGGACCTACGCTTCCACGGGCGCGTTCCCAGTCGCAGGGGCGCGGCGCCCGCGCCCGCCCCGCCAGGCTCGCGCGGTCCGCGAGGTCG
This sequence comes from Prorocentrum cordatum, assembly GCA_963575745.1. NCBI lineage: Eukaryota > Dinophyceae > Prorocentrales > Prorocentraceae > Prorocentrum > Prorocentrum cordatum. The sequence goes on from CAUYUJ010007669.1 coordinate 159,832, forward strand.
GGCTCGGGCGAGCGGCGCGCGGAGCGGCCCGCCGGGCAGCCCACCCGCCAGCGCCACGGGCGAGAGGCGCCCCAGGCCAGCGGACCGTGCTGGAGCGTCGGTCCGTGTCCGCGTGGCAGGAGAGCGAGGACCGGGACCAGTGCGACAGGTTCCTGACTTGGGCGAAGCAGCAACGGCTCAGGACGAGCCGCCTGAAGGATCTAGAGGCGACCTTGGTGGAGATGCTGAATCAGATGTTCTACGACGGCTGGAGGTCCAACACCGCCTCCAAGATGGTGGCAGCGGCGGCGTACTTCCGCCCCGAGGCAGGGCCGGGCTGCTCGAGCCTCTCGCGAGTGCAGCTGGCCCGCCGGGGCTTCTCCCGCCTCGACCCGCCGCAGGCCAGGCTGCCGCTACCGTGGGCCGCGGCCTGCCTGGTGGCGCGGCGGCTGGCGAAGGGCGGGAGTTGGCACATGGCCGCCGCCGTCCTCTTCGCCTTCATCCACTACTTGAGGCCATGCGAGCTGCTCCGCCTACGGGAGTGCGACCTGGCGCCGCCTCCGCGACAGTCCCGCCAGCGAGGACGCAGGTGGAGCGTGATCCTCCACCCCCAGGAGCTCGCCATCACCTCGAAGACGGGCGCCCGCGACGAGACGGTGCTCGTCGACAACGTGGAGGAGTTCGCGTTCTTGGAGAGGCTCCTCGCCCGGCTGCGCGGCAGCGGCGGCGAGCAGCTCGTCTTCCCCTTCAGCTACCGCGAGTGGGCGAAGGGCTTCGAGGCGGCCTCAACCGCCGTCGGCCTGGTCGGGGATTCGCTGCCGGTGCTCTACATGCTGAGGCACGGGGGGGCCTCCCACGACGCCATGACGGGCGCGCGGGGGCTCCGCGACATTCAGGGTCGATGTCGGTGGATGACGGAGCGATCCGTAGTCAGGCACAAGAAAGGAGGGCGAGTAAATCAGCTACTCCAGGGGCTGGCTGCCCGAGGCGGTGCGCCGCGCCGCCGACAGCGCCGTGCAGAACATTTCCGTGTGGCTCCTGCGGAGCTGAGTCGGCGCTGGAGGGCTTCAGCATTCCCGAGGGGGTTCGCTGTTGAGCTTGTCTCGGGTTCTGGCCTACTGAGTGCGGCCTGGAGGCAGCATCCCAGGCTTCGCGGCATCCCGATCTTTGAATTCGATTTCAAGTTCGGTCCAGAGCATGACCTTTCTCGTCGGAGCTTCCAGAGGTTTCTGCGCTCGAGGCTCCTGGAAGGAACCTTGCGGGCCGTCTGGATCCGACTCCCGTGCAATAGTTTCAGTGCTGCTCGTAACAGGCCCAACGGGCCAGCGACCCTTCGGAATGCATCTTTTCCCTTGCGAGTGCCAGGGCTCAAGCCCTGGGGCGAGAAAACCGTCAGAACGGGAAACGCTCACGCCTCGTTTTGTGGTGGGCTTTTGAAGTTGGCACGCAGGTCTGGGGTTCCGCTCGTGATCGAGAATCCTGGCCAGAGCTGGGTGTGGAGTCACCCCGCCCTGTCCCTGCCTTCCCCGTCCTCGTCGTCGTCTCTCCCTCCTCGTCTTGATTGTTGTGCCGATTTTTGCATGGGCGGGACCGCCTGGAGAAAGCGCACCCGCTTCAGAGCTGTGAGTGTCGACCTCGGCCCCGCGGTGAAACATTGTTGTGGCCGGGGAGTGTGTACGCGGTCCAATATTCCCCACGTGCAGCTCGAGAGCAAAGATCCCCACGGTGTATTCTACACCAAGATCGCCGAAGCGTGCCCTCGTCAATTGTGCAGACGTGTAGTGCAGAGGTTCTCCGTTGCCCTCCTCGCCCAGCACTCTCGCGATTTCCGTTCTTATCTTGAGTAATGCAGTCGGCCGAGCAAGTCGGCCATGATAGCTAATGTGGTCTACTTCCTGGTTATGGGTGTGTGTGTGTAGCCCGAAATTTATTCCCGAATAATATTCTCGGGCTGTGTCTCCGTCCTCAGAGCGCGCGCTCACCTTTCACGCCGATAATCCGTGGCCCTCGGCAGCGTTGCACGGGAAAGAAGATAGCCCGATCTTTAGATGCACATCTTTGTGACGTTCAGAGCTGGAGAGGGCCGTCCGTTCCCATCCTGGCTGAAGCTCCCTGCTTCGCTTCCCTCCCTCCCCACTTTCACCAGTCAGGGTGTGTCTGTGTATAGCCCGAAATTTATTCCCGAATAATATTCTCGGGCTGTGTCTCCGTCCTCAGAGCACGCGTTCACCTTTCGCGCAGATAATCCGTGGCCCTCGGCAGCGTTGCACGGGAAAGAAGATGAATATTCTTGTTTTCGCAGCTTTGAATTCCTTTGCTCCTGCTTCAGGCGAGCTGCAGTGATAAGAGCTTGGCGACATCATCCACTTCGGCGACGCTGCTGTGTCTGAGGTAGGGGCCTGGGCATGGGCCAGACGCGCGCAGTGACCACCAAAGAGCATCCGTCTATCTCTCTGCCGCCACCGCCGTCGTTTCCCCCCTCGCATTGCATTCATCTGCCCGCGCCGCCCGTCTTCCCACCGCGCACGCGCGCGACCATGTCGCGCGAAAGGCAATGGGAGGGGGCAAACTGTCAATTGCAAATGCCAAGTTTAAGTCCAGAAGTCACCAATGCAAGTACAAACGCAAGTGAAATTTCAGACGACGGTTTTGCAAGTGTGTTTGTTTGCACTTGGCGCTACAAGTAAAATCAAACAATTTAAGAGAGCGGCGAGCGCCAGCGAATCCAGGCCATTCGTCGATTCAGTCGGGTGGAACCACCGCGTGTCGCGGGTATTGGCGCCCATAATAGCACCGCAGTTGTACACCTGTATTGCACCAGCAGCGCGGAGCTCCGAAATTTTGCAAAGTACCCCCCCCCTCCCCCCCCCCCCCCCCCCCCTCCCCCTCACCCCCCGAGCCCTCAGGATTTTTGCGAAGTCCCCCCTCCGCCCACCGCTCCGCGTCCCGCGAGCCCTCAGGCTGTTGGCAGAGATCTCATGCGCCACCAGCAGCGCGGAGCCCCGAATTTTGCAAAGTACCCCCCTACCCACCCCCGAGCCCTCAGGATTCTTGCGAAGTCCACCACCCACGCGCCCGCGTCTCGCGAGCCCTCAGCATTTGTGTCCACCACCACCCGCCCGCCCCTCCCCTCCCCCCCCCCCTTCCCCATGCGCACATGCCCGCTCCCTCTCTGAATAGGGAGGGGCCCAAGGGGCGGGGTGGTGATGGGTGGGTTGGTGGCTTGAGATGAAGTGGTGTGGGTGGGTGTGGTGGGGTGGGGTGGTGGGGTGGGGGGTGGGGGCAGGTGCTTTGGGGCGGCAGATTGTGCCCGCGCGCGCGCGTGTGTGTGTGTGTGTGTGTGTGTGTGTGTGTGT